>CM069915.1:11084298-11418045 GCA_036172215.1 Camellia granthamiana
GGTCGCCAATACTATTGCCCACAGGGTATAGGCAACGAGCTTGGCGATAAAATATTTTAGTCGCTAAATCGTTTCAGCGACCAAATATTGGACTTTTGGCGACCAATATTTTGGTAGCCAAAAGTGACATTTCTCTTCCCTATAGGCCTTACCATTCAAGAGTATAAACTTACATTATGGGGGCTGAGCTTTTCTATTTTCATAATATTAGTCAAAATATTTGTATCAAATTTCACTTTATTATTTTAGTTGTTTTTTTCCCCACTAATGTATGCTCTAACAATACTCTTTATTTTAGTTATTTTATTTTTAATTATTTATTTAATAAATTTTATGAGCTAAATAAACAAAATTAAAAGAATTAAAAATTGAATACTCAACTCAAATAATTAACTTTGAGTACTGTAATTATTCATAAATAAATAACTTGGATAGAAATGAGCTGTGTACGGGGGCCCAGCCCATGAAGCAAAATTCCATTTCTGACTCTTTCAACGGCTTCAGGTTGGGCCTTAGGCTCAAGTGTTATAAGGCCTACATCTAATAGAGCCCATCACTTCGGCTCTATTTGTAAAATTGTCCATTTATGTATAAAAAATTCTTTATAATTTTTATTTTCCAACTCTTGTTAATATTGTAGTTCAAAAAAAAAAAAAAAAAAAAAAAACTCTCGCTAATTTTATGATGAGTAGTACACCATAATCACAGTTAATCAACATGGGGCCCAAGTTTATGTGTTCTCTCTCTCAAAGTAGGCAAAAGTTTACTATAAAACTAAATAAATTTTATAAATTGGTACATAACAGTATAAAATATTGTATAATTAAAAAATAATAGTCTTATTAATTAAATTATAATTCAGTTTTTTTTTTTTTTTTAAACAATGAGTAGGAGGGAAGTAGGAGAGTACGCACGCATTATTCACATGACAAGTTCATCAACCTTATCAAGGTTAGATGTATGAAATAACATTGAAATTTGATTGAAAGTATAAGAGCTGATTGTTACAATTAAAACTTTAGTAAAAATATAAAAATATTACAATAACGTAATTAATCATTTTTTTAAAAAGTCTCATGCTAATAGACAATTCCCGGAGGCCTTTGGGCTCGTTTGTTTTGAAGGATAACTCATGGGATTGGACTATTAATTCGGAGGGATTAATAGTCCATTGTTTGGTATGGATTTTTTGGTCCGGATTAATAATCCCCCCGGACTATTAATCCGGGATTCATTGGCTTATTCTATCCGCGGGGGGGGGGGGGCTGGGACAGAATTCATGGGATAGTGTATCCCATGGGATTAGCCATGTTTATTAAAAATATAAAAATATTACAATAACGTAATTAATCATTTTTTTAAAAAGTCTCATGCTAATAGACAATTCCCGGAGGCCTTTGGGCTCGTTTGTTTTGAAGGATAACTCATGGGATTGGACTATTAATTCGGAGGGATTAATAGTCCATTGTTTGGTATGGATTTTTTGGTCCGGATTAATAATCCCCCCGGACTATTAATCCGGGATTCATTGGCTTATTCTATCCGCGGGGGGGGGGGGGGCTGGGACAGAATTCATGGGATAGTGTATCCCATGGGATTAGCCATGTTTATTACATCTTTACCCTATCTCTTTCTTTTAGCCTTTTCCATTACTTTCACTGCAGGAGCTCATTTCACTGCAGGAGCAGGAGCTTCATTTCATGCTGCAAATCCATGCTCTGTTTTTTTCCCACATTTGATATGCAACAGCACCAGCCATTGGGTAGCATTAATTCTTTGCACAAATCTAAGCCTGAGTCCAAGTTTAGCTTAAAGAATTTTTTTTTTAATAATAATTTTTGTTATGGCACGGATTGTCCAAATTCAAATATAAAAAAATTTATATTTGATTTTTATTAGGCTCTTTTTTTTTCCCTAATTTTTTATGGTGAGTAAAAAGTTATGCATTTTATAGTAAGAAAAGTTATGCCGTCTTATAATTAATTTTATGAATTTTTGTAATATAATTATGAAAAAATATATCATGAAGTCAAAAAAATTTCATATTTGGTGCATTCATGGTATTAATTATACTTAATAAAGTAAAAAAAAAAATTTAAAAATCTCAATTACAAATTAAAATAAATTTATGTAATATTTATTAATATTCTATTTATTTAATATTTTAAAAGTTCTAGTAAACAAATTAAATAACATTTATGATTCAGATTTAATATTCTTATTATTTAGTAAATAATTCAAAAGGGCAAAATAGTCTTTTGAACATTTATCCTTCTCCATAATATCCCAAACAAACATGGGATTCAATAGAATAGTCCAATCCAGACCTCTAATCCCATGAATAAACAAACATAGGATACAAATCCAGTCCGACCAAATAGTCCAGGGACAATGTATCCCAGGACTAACAGTCCGATAGATTACAATCCCCCCTTATCCAGTCCGTCCACACAAACGGACCCTTTGGGTGTGTTTGATTGGGCGGACTGGAAAAGGGGGGATTAGAATCCATCGGACTTGAGTCCTGGGATAGTGAATCCCCCGGACTATTTGGTTGGATTGGATATGTATCCTGTGTTTTTTTTTCATGGGATTAGATGTCCGGACTGTGAATCCCCCGGACTATTTTTAGTGAATCCAACGTTTGGTTGGACGGACTGGATATGATAAATGAATAAATGACTATTTTACCCTTTTTAAATTGTTTACTAAGTAATAGTAATATTAAACATATCTATAATATTTTAATTATTTTTAGCTAGATTAAATAAAAAATTATTTTATTTTATTTTTTACACAATTAAATAAATTTATTTTTTAAAAATAAATAAATAAAATATCAATAAAAATATATATTATTTTTTAATTAAGATTTTAAATAAATTTGTTTTTAAAAAAATAATAATCAAAAAATAAAATTAAATAAAACATCTATTAAATTTAAATAATGAAATTAAATAAAACATAAACAAAATTTTAAAACAAAACATCAATAAAATATCCATAAAAAATTATTTCAACAAATTAAATAAATAAATAAAAAATTAAATGAAATTAAATAAATTTTTTCAATATTTTTTTTTAGCACCAGTTTTTTTTTCAATGTTTGAAACATATATTTTTTCAATATTTATATCCAACACTTCATGGTCCAATCAAACCCAACAGCAACACAAAGAAAATGGGCAAAATGGTCATCTCACCCCTCTAATCCAAACAGTAAATAATCGCACCAATACTATCCCACACCCCCCCCCCCCCCCCGGACAGTGGTATCCCCCATATGAGGGATTAGGAGTCCGGCCGGACATGGAGTCCGGCGGACTAAAAAAAAAACAAACATCGGATTAGATTTACTGTGCGGATTACAATCCGCACAGTAAATAATCCCCCCCTTATCCCCCCAATCAAACACGCCCTTTATGGATTATTTCAACAGTTAGGCGTAGACCGAGGCTAAACCCAAGAACTATTCGAGCTTGTTTAGTCCATCACAAACATGGGTTTAAACTTGTCGCATCAAAAGAATTTGGATTAGACTATGAGCTCGTTTGGAATAAAAAAGTCAAAGATTTTTTCGGTTAAATAGTCACAAAAATACAAAATAGTTTTTAACTCAATAAGATAAAACATCACATTCAACCCATAATCATTTCATTTTTTCTCTCACAAAAGTCAAAAAAACTAAAAAACTTATCCCAAACGAAACTTTTTAATCCTAAGTTAACATAGCTAAAAAGTTAAAAAATCAACCCACATCCTAAACGAACCCTATAAATCTCTAGATCAAATGATGACTCTTACTCATAGTGGGGCACAACTCTCTAAACATTTTTATCGGTATCCACAAACTTATATTTAATTATTTGTAATCCCTTTCCAACAACTGCTAAATTGCATCAAATCAAGTTATCTGCAATCACACTCGGTTCATAATGAGAAAGAGAGATGATCTAATTAAAAACTAAAGATTTTTTTGTTTTGGACAAATAGTCACAAGACATTTGTACTTTTCTAAGGCTGTTACAAACTATTAGAAAATTAAAAAGATAAAAGTAAAGGAAGTTTTTAGTAGTATTAAATATAAAGTTGGAGCTAATCATGCATGGAATTATGAAAGCATGCCACAACCAAGCCAATGTGTTGGGAACTTTCCAATAGAATACAAATTATTTTGCTACTTTAATGAAACTTGGATATGGGGATGACTCTGAATTGCAAAAGCTACCAAAGGGATCAAAACAAAGTGAAAGAAAACAGAATGTCAACATCACGATAAATTTTTTTATTATCAAAGTTCAACATTTTTTTTTTTTTTTGAATTAATTGCTTGTATTAGATTCATTCACTTTACAGACTAACCTACTCATATGTTACTTAATCAGTAGCAATATACCTTTAATATTTGTTTTTTGTGTGTGTCTAACACCAATTAGATGCAGAAGCAGCAGGAGCAGGAGCAGGAGCATCCGACAAATGGCAATCCATCTTTATAAAGAAAAGGTTATCTTCTCATCGAACAAAGGAAAGATGCGATAGGACAAGGAAGGAAAAGTGTACACGTTGTTCCGCAAAAGGATTTTTTTATCTTCAAATTTTATTATTTGAATATACTGTAAGATAGAAAAATAATAATGTAATTTAAGAATAAAGAATCTCTTTTCAAATTTATTTATTTTTTCTAGAACATTGTACTAATTAACTGTATATTGAAATTCTATTATCATATAATCTAATAATTATGAGCACTGTAAAATAAAAGGATCTCCATAAACTCCATGTATGCATGAGCATGGGCATGGAACTATGTGAGAGAAAGAGATAGGGAAGCTGATCAGAGTGTCTCCAAAAGCCTAATGGGTGTCCATCATCTAATAATTTTAGAAAAATTCTCACTGAGTTGTCTGCAAGGTGTTGAAGGGTGGGTGGGCGGGTGGGTGGGGTGGGCGTGACAATATTCAATTTTTGTCTCACTTTGGATCACTGCCCTCATCTGTATATGCTATGTTGGTTCATAAATAAATAATTGAAGCCTCCTAACCTTTTTCACTACTCCCTAATAACAAACAAAAAAGAATGCATGACTATCAAACTAACAACCATATGAGTGGGCTCTTCTTGCACCCCTCTCTCTGTATATATGTGTGCGCCTCTCCTCTCTATAGCATCCATGAAGTTGGAGAGAAAGAAAATCCAAATGGACCTCTCTCTCTCTCTCTCTGTGAATATGGAGGGTTTCTGGCTGCTTGTCATGCACCACTAACAGTTGAAGCTGCCAGCATGATCTAAACTTTTCTGTGTCTCTTTCTCTCTACCAATCTCAAAGGAAAGATGAGATCATGTGGGTAGCTTCACCTGTTGATGGAATCATGAAAAACTCTAATCATCCAACTATTATGCATCCTTGTGCTCTTTTTCTCAATCTTATATATCAAAAGCTTTTGAGGTAAAATAAACACGCCCAAGTATTTTTTTTTATGTTTTTTATTTTCTTTATTTGCCACAAGATTTAAATCTGGCACTGAACCACCCAAGGCCCAGCTGAGCTTAATTTGTATCAGTAATCTGTTCTTTAAGGTTCTCCACTAATTTACTGGTAATTGTGTGTATTTAAACAGATTACCTAAACTCAGAAATGGGTTTAGCTGGTCTCTGGTCCACTAAGGGGATTGAACCGTGTAGCTCAAGCTCATGGGCCCATTACAAGTCTCGCTTTGATAATTTGATCCGTTTATTTTATACGCACTTTGTATGGATAATCTGTATTAAAAAAAAAAATGATTGATATGATAATCATACCTATGTAATTTCATCAAATATGTATTTAATACAAATAAATAACAAATATAATTTTATAAATATACGATCCATTCTTCAAAGTCAAATATGATGAAATTATGAGGCTATAGTTATCATAGAAATTAATTTTTTTTTCATAGATGATTTATGCATAAATATTTATAAACTAAATTATTTGAATTATCAAAATGGGACTCAAGGTAAACTCAAGGGACTAGAGACGAAGAAAACTCTTAGGCATTAACATCATACATATATGCATTATCTAAGCTAACACAAAATTATAAAATATTACAGACAGAGGTTGGTTGAGTTGGTAAGGATCAGATTCTTCGTCTTTAAGGCCTAGGTTCGATTTTCACTGTCAGTAGTCTTCCTTGGTCAGTCGTAAGTCCTTTTTGAGCCCTGCAGCTTACCCTAACCCTAAACTGGAGTAGCCTCACCTAACCTAAACTTTTGAATACCAATATATATATATATATAGTGGATACTTTCTGAATAACTATGGCCCTATTTGACAAGAAGGTTTTGTGTTAAAATAGCCAATAAAGACGTTAAAATAGTCAATAAGACAAAATGTCACATTTATCTCATAATTATTTCACTTTTTCTCTTACAACTATCAAATCAACTAAAAAAAAAAGTCAATTATCTTTCTAAATACAATTTTTTTAGTTAAGTTAAAACAGCCACACAAAAAAACTAAAAAAACCAATTAAAATAGCTAACTTCTCAAATGAGCACTATATGGCATTGTCTATCTAGTATTTTTAGCCAATGAAAAATCGCAACTTTGTCATTATGGTATTCCACATAAAGTGTGTCACGCTGTGGAGAGTCCACATAGATGCTATGTGTCTCTTCTGTATTTGTTTGTTTTAATGATCCCTTTTCATTTCTTTTCAAATTGTTTAAATTAGGTAATAATATACAAACACGATAGTGATATCTCATTTTGTAGCACCTTCATTCATAAAAAAACACTTATTATTGTTTGAACAATTTCACAAATGTTAATGCCATATCATTATTCTTGTCATGAATTCTATATAAAAATTCTGTAAGATAACAATTTGCTTATGAAAAAGTATTAAACATAAACTTGACACAGAATTGAACCTATATGTATTTATTAATATGCACACTATTTTTGTATTTTTAATAAGAAATTGGTTTATGTATAATACAAAATACTTAGATTATAGATTCACTATAACATAGAAGAGTTTTAGAGATTAAATATTTTGGTCTCTAAAAGTGAAAATTTTGTTGCAAAAGACATTTAGAGACCAATTTTTATTGTCACGAGGATAGTCGCTAAAATATCGTCCCGAAAGTCCAAAACAAGGCTTTTAAAGACAAAATTTTATAAATGTCACTAATAATAATTTGGTCTCAAAATGATTTATTTTTTAAAAGAAAAAATTGGTCCCAAAAAGATAATTATTCATTACTAATATCTAATTTTTGTTGCTTAAAATATAATAATGACACTTTTCACAATAAAAATATTTGATCCCTAAAAAATAATTTTATTTTTAAATTTTGATTTCTAAAACTTTAATTTTTTGTAGTGGTTACTGGGTTGCTTTGTTGTACATCTCAACTTAGCTGTGCAACCTTGACAAGAAGCAAGATGTTATCGTTAGACAGCATACTAGGTAACATAAAGTGCATCTCCAAACCTTGTTGGATGCTTCTGAGATCCCTTCTAACTAATTAATATTAATTAAAATCATAGTCATTGGCTTCGAATTTAATTATTATGTTTTCCATTTTCTCAAAGACTATTATTCAATCATGCCATCTTTCATCAAAGAACATAAAATTAGCTAAAAACAAAAGGTAAAAGGATAAAAATAAAAGAAAAAGACAAAGCACTTGAGTCTTTGTGCTAGCTCTACAATTGTTATGTAACCTTTTGTAATTATTCTCAAATATGTCATGGGATATTCTGTATTCAAAAAATTCTCCTCTTTTTACTATTTACGCTGTGTTTGGTTGGAAGATTTGATGAGGGATTTGAAAAGAGAAAGGGAAAAGTTAAGTGAAATGTGAATAAAATATACCTACATTTCACCTAGTTTCACACACCTTTTCCCTTTCCCTTTCCAAATCCCTCCCAAAATTCCTCAACCAAACACAGCATTAATGTATTTCCAGTCTTATAAATATTTTGCCGCCTTGAGTGCCAGTTGATTAGAAAGATAACTAGGAGCTACATCAAGGAAATGAAAAGCCAGAACCATATTACTGTCCATGTTGGCCATCAAATCTGTGATTTGCTTCTCGGTAACAAAGATTAATCCTAGTTGAGCCAACGCTTTGAAACCTGCAATCAAGAATAATAATGTCACTGAATCTATGATGATGATTATTGTTATTATTTAGAAATTCACCACCAGAGTAGCATCCACTTCTATTTCGATGTTTCTCAAGTTTCGGTTAAGTTGGGTCCATCTCACAAGGACCAAAGTCCAGCGTATGTCTATCCCATGCTAATATTTAAACATAATGCACCACACGACAGTAACATAAATACTAGTCTATTGCCTTAATAATATGTCAAAAGCATGTAAATAGACATCATGTATATTACTTAACAACTGGACGTATCACCTGCTCAAAAAAAAAATTGATATCATCAACAGTAGGTAATAAACCACACAAATTTTATCAGATTCTTTCCATACAAAAAACAGCTAAATCTCGCAATGAACCAACAAATTGTTGTTTGCATATCCGACTCTGCAACCAGTTTCCAGAATATTTCCGAACTTCAAATAAAACATTTGGTCGTCTGGAAAGAGAAAAGGTTGGAACAAGCCATCCCCAGCTAGAGTGTAAAATCTGGAGAACATTATTAAAAACAAATATACAAGAAGTTATTTTCTAACTGCCTTAGTACTTAGCACCCCCAACAGAATACAGACTCCCGCAAAATGAAATGCAAGAAAACATAACCAGGTGTGTTCCAAAAGTGGTATTTCAGTGATTTTTGTTTTTAAAATTTTAACCCATTCTCGCAGAGTCCCAATGAAAGATACAAAAGAGACAGACTTGTATTTAATATGCTGATTTTGACAGACTATATTCACCTGAGCAACCAGTGAACAACTCATTCTTACCTCTGTATTATGCATTTTGTTGCAGTTGCCGGTGCATTTGCAGAATCCAATTTAAATAACCGCTCATACCACCACTCTGGTCCTCAACTAGGTTTCCAAGGAGAAAGTAACCTTCTCTAGGTTGTTCACCTTGTCTTACAAGGTGACATAGCTGATAATATGAAGGGTCGATCTCTCTAAATTTCTTAATTACTGCCATCAGCTTTCTTGACATTGCACTGTCATTCTCATACAGAGTAACCTGATTCTTAAGAACAAAAAGAATACAGTATCAGAAGAGGCCAATCACAGCATAATTGAAAAACAGCCAAGGAAATGACATTGAAGAAAATGACAAGAACACATCATGCATTGACAAGAGTTTCACACACATACAGAAGAGGGGCAATGATTACAAATTAATGGCTACTACAAATTTTTTGCTCGCCTTCAAAGAAAAGGGCTTAAACACCAACAAGAACTGATGTAAAAGCCAAAATTTTAATACGAATGCAAAGCCAGTAAATGTAACTTAACAGATCACATTCATCAACCAATTTCTTGGAGATAAATTGTAGAAAAGAAAGAATATACACCAGAACAAGTACAACAAACTTAAACAAAAGTATCATGCTTACAGTATGCCTCCAAAGGGGAAGTTTTTCTATCTATAAAATCCCAGAAACCCTGAAGCAAATCACCGTCCTAATCCAATTTCTTGGAAATTAATTGTGAAAAGATTATCCACCAAAACAGAACACTTCTTTACTAGATTCCTAACCTCGAGCTGCTAAGTTTGGCAATGTATATATTGAACACAACTAAGATATTTTCATCAATTAACAGATATTATGACTCCGTAAAAGAAAAATTATGATGCATTCATATCCATCTAGAGTTTGTTTTTTTCTCTCTTTATGATGGCTGTGTTTCACCTTCATCATGTTCCTTTTCTCTGTATGAGGATTTCTCGTCCTCCTTTCTTTCTTCTTTAATAAAATAAATTTCGTTGTTGTTTCAAAAAAAAAAAAAAGAATCAATGCATGGACATTCAGAGAACATGAGGCAACATTTAATTTCTAATATAATCATGAGAATCAATTTGGTCATGCCCCCATATGGATATAACCCCAATGTGAGTGTGCATGTTAATGATAGAAAAACAAAAACTCTTAACTGTGTCTCTTCCCACATCAGGTCAGAGCTCGTGTGGAGTAAGGTGCTTCCATGCCTCCAAAAGTTAGGCTAGTCCTTTTGGTGTGCTGTGGTGTGTTTGATGACATACTGAACCACCTGATGAATATTCCCCCAATGTGTGCATGTTAATGAGAAAAAATTTAGCCATGCATATACACTATGTAGGCCGCATATACGAGTCTTCAGTCTTCACAAAGGATAATAGATTTGGACCAAACTTAGAAGAAACTTTCTTTGACACCAGATGACTACGAAAATTAAAATAATCATTAACTTGATTTTAATATGTACTAATGTTTCCTAATTTTTATTGTAATTAAGGGATCTTTTCTGCCATGTCCCAAATAAATGGTGAGGGGGGAAATCTAAATAAGCTGCAGTTATACAACTATTCTAGCACATCAGATGAAACATAGATTCCATTGTTTTTAGCCCAAATATCATCTGTCTCTATCTTCACATACAACCACAGTGCATGTGACAAAGGATACATAGTAAATTATGTTAGTTCATGAACAATATTTTCAAAACCTCATAAATCTGACAGTCAAATCTCTTAATAGACTTTTTAGGTGCTGAACTACAGGATCAAAGTTTCATTTCCAGTTTGGGTGCAAGCAAGGTAGGCATAATTTGACTTTTTTTGGCTTCTTCGGCTGGCAGAACTTGTCCCTCCAATTATCGAAGTTATTTATCAAATATCATTTCAGTGAGTGAACTTGGTCCCAACCAAAAATTAGAGAACAAATTTGTTCACCTTGTGTGAACATTACACACTTTTTTATTGGTGGATGAGTGGTGTGGTCCCACTTTTCACATCACAATAGACCAATCACAATGAAGTGTAACGTTCACACACTACAAAAGTGTGAACAAATTTGCACTCAAAAACTTAACACTCCAGGGCCAACAGTCACTTAACTACATATATGTAAAAAATGCATTATGTAATATTCCAGAGTTACTGAAGGATTGACAGTGTCTGTATTCCTGTAAGTACATGCATAGCCACTTTCGAAAACTCATTGGACTATAGGATAAGTCTTGAAAATTACCATTCCATGCTCTGGTAAAATAGTGTAGTACATGACAAGGACACACCAATTTTGTTGTTTTTCATGTTAGAAGCATGCAAGCCCAGATTCAAACATCAAACACTCTGATCAAATAAGAATTTGTTCAATTGACATCATCACATCAAACACTCTAACCAAAGCTGGCAATTGGGATCTAGAAAATATTTTAAAATAAATCACAACAAATGCAAAACTTAAAATATCAAAAAATGCATTATGTATTTAATATTTTAGAATCTTACAGATAAGAAACATACCTTCGAAAAGTCTGTTGCGAAGTCTTCCCTCAGTAGGTTCATAGCTATATCAGGTGAAAGCATTTTACCAAACCAGATAACAAACCGGAAACCATCATCATAAACATAAAGGCCTCTGGAATCTAAGCTATCTGCCATAAGTGGTAGCCTTGAAATGTTAAATTCATCAGCCATTGAAGATGCCTGCAAATAAGAGATGCAGCTGGAGCTATAAAATTCACAAGATTAAAAGTATAATTGCCAAAAATTCAAACACATGAACATGTACCTTTACAAGATACTCATCAATCCGAACCAAATTAGGATATAGCAACTTCAACAATCTTTTAACTGGTAAAGTCATCATGGTGTGCCCTGCTGCGCAGCGTTCGTCGAGCTGTGCATCAGCATATCCACCACGAAGGGCTACTGACTTAAATAGTGCTAACCCATACAAAGGCAAGAACTTCAGTGTTTCTGGGTATATCATCCTGCCTACCAAGCGATGCTGCACAGCATATAGGTTCCTATATTCTCTCAGGGCTTTGACAATCCTCTGTTGAACTGAGTTTCGAGCTTCTTCCAGTTTATATGACAGAGTTTTCTCAATTGCTGCAGATTAATTCAGTTTAAAATTTTAAGTCAAGAACCTAACTAATAACGCTCACATTCCATGGTCAAATATGACATATTAGCCAACAGTAGGGGAGGGACGAGGTGCCTATTGTACCTAGCCTACAAAACAAAGAAACAATGGAACCAGTATCAGCCTGGCGATACATCTCTCCTAGATCTGCAACTACTGGCGCCGCTGCAGTATGTACTCTGATACGCCTCTCTCCAGACGATGAAGTGTATCTTTTGATGTTTAAGAAAAACCATTTGTAATCTATTCCCCACCCATTAAAGTTTCCATAGGATTAAACATGGTTAAGCAAGTGCATATTCAGAACAAAACAGAACTAGTGAAACTGCTTCCACAATCTACAAAGTCAGACTAACTAGAAGAAAATATGAAAAGAGAAGAAATCAAAGTACAAATAACGTACAGATGTAAAATCATATTTGGAAATGACTGTGGTCCAAGATAGGAATTCACTTCATGCTCAATTAGAATGTTTGCGCAGTAGCATGCCGTAGGGGGAAAAGTTATATCCATCTTGAGAAATTGAATCAGTAGGGTATGAATTTTACCCCCCACACATGCTAAAGCATGTCACTCTGAAAGGCATTTGAGTCATGATTGTCAAAAGGATCCAACGGGTAAAAAGAAATCTTCTACCAATAAGCGTAAAAAGGACCTTGGGCATTGGGTGGTCATAACCACCCTACATGAGCAAATGACTTAGAAATGAGAAAAATTATAATAAAGTATTTCTTTTGCTTTGTGCAGAAATGAAAATTGAATATAAAACCAAGATGTTTCTATAATAGACAACTTTTCCAAAAGACATCTGGCACACTTCCATGCATGTGCACCAAAATAAGCATGCTTGAATTTCTTTTGCAAGAAATAAAGGATACAACAAAGCAACTTGAAAATATACAGTCTGAGTGGTCAATAATGTTTCTTCAAGATTCAACTGCATTGCATAAGCTTTATCACAGTCTACAGCTGGAAGCGCTAACAAATCCGTGGACCGCAACATAAAATTCCCATGGTAAGATGTGAACCTCACACCTAACATGGTACAAGAACATGAAAATTAGCTTTCCATATCCAAATTGTACAAAAGAAACTTCACTAGAAAGTAAAAAAACAAAAACAAAAACAAACACACACACACACACACACAATGGCTTGAATATAGTGGTATTTAGACTATCAGAATCACTGACCTTTTCCACATCTTATGCGCATGACAGCTTCCCAGGCAGTTTCTCTTGTAAGATCTCTGGCTAACTCATGTCTCAACTTCTCTTTGTGAATGGCTGAGTGGAAGCTCGGATAGTAATATACTTGACCACCACTATATTTTGCCAAAGTTCCTATATAGAAAAACAAAAGTTGGAAATAAGACTAGGAATAGTTTCAGAAAACTAAAAGTCTGTATTGAACAAAGTGAGTGTTTGGAAAGTTGCTATTTTAGTTATTTTAGTAAGCTATTTTAGTTTTTGGCTATTTTAGTAGGCTAAAATTTGTGTTTGGGAAGATGATTGGATTTTTTTGTAGTTGGATATGATGCTTGTGAGAGAAAAAATGAAATGATTATGAGTTTGATGTGACATTTTGTCTTATGGCTATTTTAGCCTATTTTGTCTTTTACTGCTATTTTAGCCAAAAAAAAACTAAAAAGCCTTCTTCCCAAACACCCCCAAAATGTTCACAAAACACTACAAGAGAATTTGTGTGTTGCTTTTTTCCCCAGTTAGCTGGCTTTTTCTTTGCAGACATACATAGTTGAAGTCAATTAACAGATCTAGTAATCTTAAAAGGTCCAGTGTCAGTATTACTCAGGTTCCAAGACTACTTAACCACCAAAATTTCCTTCGCAAGAGTCAAGCCAGAGTCCTCCCTTTTTCCCCTAGAAAGGTTTAAGAGTCCTCTATATATATAGTGATGAATGAATCTTTTTTTTTTTTCCTTCCTGAAACAATGAACGGAAACATCAAGCTTATTGCTTATAATGTGTGCTATTAGTGCCTAAGAGCCAGGGAGGAATTACCTATTGCTTTTATCTTCCATTTGCCTTTCCTTTTTCTCCTCTACCCTTTCAAAATCTAAACTACTTAGAGAAACCTAACATACTTCATTTTCATTATCCCATTTTTAGTATTAGTGGCAACTACATGCTTCATTGCATTATAAGCATATTACATAACCAGTATGAAATCATCAAAAACGGGAACTTCCACATTTGAAATTTGGACCAAAATGTAAGGTCCTTACAGCAATTATCAAATCCAGTATATGGACCTAATTTAGCAAATCATAGTACCAGAATAGTAGCATAGGACTCATCAAAAGAGGGAGGCATAGAAGCATACTTTTACAACAAAAGTGCTGCAATCAGATAATTCTGAAGATGTGACAGGAATATGTATGTCAGAACTTAAAAATATTTCTAACCAGCCAAAAGTGCGAAGCAATATAAGGTGCTCATGATTAACTGAATGTGAAATATTTTTAATTCAGACCTCTCAAGGAAGTACTATGCATGCAATGTCTAAAACTCTAGATATCAGAATCAATGGAAACAAAAAGGATAAAGCCAGAATCATAATGTAACTAGTCATAACAAAAATAATTGACAAGATAAAGTTCTCAAAAATCAATGAATGATTGTTTAGGGCCCATTTGGTTCATGTTTTTCATGTTTCAGTTTTTGAAATTTTGAAAAACACAAAACAAAAACCTGTGTAATTTTTTTAAACTGTTTTCAAAACAAGGCTCCAGAGAGTGTGTGTGTGTGGGGGGGGGGGGGGGGGGGGGGGGTTGAAGTGTTTCAGTTTGTTTTTGCAACAAGTGAAAGCACGCAGGTGAACAGTAATCGGAAGCCTAGTCACACCCCAAACACTCTTGGGAAGAAAAAGTCATGCAACCAAACAAACCCCTCTGAGTTTCAATTTCAGACTTAAGTACAGCCCTCTCTAAGTGAAACAGCAATATGCTCAATTTGCACCTACCTAGGGAAGCTATATCAGTGTACTTGTCACTAAATGCATATACATCCACCGCTATCTGACACTTGGTACAATCAGCAGCCATCTGTTTGTAAAATGGATCTTCAGGTATTCTTAACACATGCTCTTTATCTGTTTCCATAAACACGAAGATCATCTCCACGCAACCTTAAGCGGCCAACACCAAGTGAAGGCAGTGTATTCTGGAAAATCAACAATTTACCACCAAGTTGGCCCTGTATAGAGGGGGAAATATGTTAATGCTAAGTCAACATATGGTCAAACTACTTTTGAAAGGACAACAACAGGTTATGTTTAACAGTTCAAAATGGTGCAGGCAAAAAGCACGGAGCATACCATAACCATAAATGCTGCTTTAAGAGCTGGACCAAAAGCAGATTCCACATTCACATTGTCCTGAAACATCGAGGATAAGCTATCTAGAAAAGCATCCACCACAGTCCTTGATTCTGACAAGTTGACAAGGAGATCATCAGGCAAAGGAACAAATATATCATCCAGATCTGAGACCACCATCATTTGAGGCTGCGTCAAAGACGACTGGTGCAAGAGAAACCCAAACATCATTCAACATGACTGGAAACTAAATTATGTTGCAGAATCACTAGCTTTACTTGCCTTCATGTTATAAAAATGTATGGTGCTGTCAAAAGTTATGAACCCAATTTGTGTTCTGGGACAGCCAGGCAATTTATCCAAACAAGACTTAATAGTTTGTGCCACAACCTGAAAAAGAACT
This sequence comes from Camellia granthamiana, assembly GCA_036172215.1. Taxonomy (NCBI): domain Eukaryota; kingdom Viridiplantae; phylum Streptophyta; class Magnoliopsida; order Ericales; family Theaceae; genus Camellia; species Camellia granthamiana. The sequence goes on from CM069915.1 coordinate 11,100,098, forward strand.
TTAAAAGTGAACATAAATCCAAGTACTTTTTTTATATATATAAAAATTAAAAAAAAGGCACCACATTGTTATCATTAAAAATAGAATTTACAATTGAACAAAGGATACTTAATAAAATTCTTGAACAAAATGACCTTAATTGAAGGAAGAGCATCACCATACGAAAGGAAGAGCATCACCATACGAAAGGAAGCTCACAACTACATGACTCCATTTTTGATTGTATAATCATAAACAACCTTAACAGTGCTATATATAAATGACCATAGATAGGCCTGTCAATGTATCGGATTTAACCAATCTCAAATATCCGAATCAGTTCAATAAATCCAATTCGATTATCCGACTACATCCGAATCCGATTAATACAATTTTAAACAGATAGGATTCGGATAAAGCCGATACAATTCGATTACCCAATTACATCCAAATATGTATAATCTTAGCATTCTTTTATTTCATGTCATCCATTTCTTGTTTCCTTTTATGATCCTGTTCAGCAGAGCAGCTTATTTAAAAATCCAACATTAGCATTGCCCAAAAAATTAGTTGTTTTGATTTGGTCTGATACATTGATGCTCATTTGAACAGAGAACAATGATTTGAAAATCCAGTATTAGCATTTATGTACTTTAAATTTACAGGATTGCTCAGCAAGAAAGGAAATGAAAACACCTCAAGTGCACGCAAATTGACAAGGAAAAAAAATTCATTTTCCATTTGTGCTGTTGGCTAAGGGGATCCAGAACACATCAGTGGACTCTTGGCTGGCTTTCATTGTCTTCTTTGGATCCTTGTAATTCCTTAAACAAACACTCAGCTTCTACATATACCAGATTAATTTGTTTCTCCAGAGTTAGATGGAGATGATACCAAAGTTGTTCCAATGTATGTTATAATTAAAATAAATAAATACAATAAAATTTGGATCGGATAGGGTTTATGGATCGGTCATCTGAATTAGGTGTATTCGAATTCAGATTGCCATGATCAGATTTGTCAATTTCAGATTCGGATGGATGACTAATCGGATTGGTTCCGATTAGTCATATGTATCTATTCTGGCCAGCCTATACACTGCCATTTATAGAAAGAGCTTTCTATAGAACACAATCAAAGCCCTGATCATTATTTCTATCATAGACCTATGAAACTGTTTCATTTTACACTCACAGCTGATTAAGTAATATGAATCAACAGATTAGTTCAGTTCCTTCAAAAAAAAGAGAGAAACAAAAGAAATAAATATAAAAAAAAAGAAAAAGAAACACAGAGACAACCATAAATTCAAGGTTGTACGGGGAAAAAAACAGTCAAACAATGTATGCATAGGCATGGAACAATGCAAGATAAGTTGCTAAAGTCCATCCTTGTTTTCTAAAAGTGCATACCTCAAGCATTCGACTTCTAACAGCAGATATCGATACATCAATGAGGAAAAAGTATCGTGGAGGCATTGGAGGCCGCACCATATATTCAGCAGGAGCAATGAATTCTACGCTGCCCTTGCTAAGCTCAGGCCGTTCATTCAAATCAACTCTTCTGCCGCTGGCATCTAAATGGGCAAAATAATCACCCGAAACTGGAAAAGTGATTAACATAGATCAGTACGGATGCCTTCAAAATGGAAAAATCTACCACAGGAAACAACAATGTTCTACCCCACACCCAAACCCAAAGGTTGCATCAGAAGGATCCTGTTTAGCAAACACAATTCAGCTTGCATGGTCTGACATTGCATTGGAGGTTCTCTTCATATACAATAACAATGTAAACTGTACAGTGTACCCAGTCCACACATTACATATATATGCAAAAACACATTATATAATGCACTGTGCTTTTGCATGAGTGTTTCAGTTGGCAAAACAGATTCTGAAGTCACGTTCGCCATGGAAGATAATTTGGAATTTACCATCATTAAGCAAAGCACAGATGTTGCAGCGCCACTTTCTTCCACCATCTGTGAATGTCACGTATGGATTCACATATGTTCGACATCTTCTACAACGAATAATGCCAGTTGGGGCAAAGTTAACTATCGGCACCTCCTCCTGAATGAAGAGGTTTCACAAGTAGAAGAAATAAAAAGCATAACATTAAAGCATGTCCAATATCATCAAAATGCAATAATTCTGAGTGGATAGATGCTCACCCCATCAGGAGCTTCTGCAAGAGGACACACAACTGCTCCAAGAGGCAAATGCCACCTTGAAACCAAAGACTGAGAATTTGGAATAGCACTAGTTGTAAGACGTAGATATCTAGAACTGCAATTCATGGGATACATCTCAGCAAAAGACTTTGGCTCCACATCACCACCCAATGGCCTTGGTAACGCTTTAGAATCAAATCCCTGATCAATTGTTGTTCCAGGGACAGAAGCAAGCGACAGAGAGCTGAAGTCTTCAGTCAAGCCCTGCACAGCTCCCATTTGTGGTCCAGAGCCTCGGTGTGGCATTTGTTCCCTTGAATAGACACCTAGAGGAGCAGCAACAGGTGGACCAGGAACGTAACCTCCTTGATGAGCAAGAAAAGGGGAAGATGTTGCAGATGGGGGGGGACCATAACCTCCCTGATGGGTAACAAAAGGGGTAGACTGTACAGGTGGAGGCCGTGTAACTACCTTAGATGGCATACTAGGATAACCAGGAAAAGCCGACTGTGATGACTCCAAGGTTGTCCTGGGAGCAGAAAACGACGGATCTAAAGATGATGGAGGTACATTCATGCTTGATGGCACATGGTTTATGCTCTGTGGGGGTGATCCCATCGGCACATATGGGACCTGGGGTTGTGGATGAAGAGAAGATGGTGGGGATGGAACATGACCTGCTGGAGGTCTAATTGGTGGAGAAAAAACTGGCTGCCCCGGAGCGGAATTGCGTGGAAAGGCTACTTGAGCTGTTGAAGGAAATTGTGGTGTTGGGAAACGCTGGAAAGGTCCAACAGATGGTGGAGCATATGATGATGGTGGAGGAGGTATAGATGGATCATCATATTTACCTGTTTGTGTAGGTCTAAAACCAGATGCTTCTGATCCAACCATGGGCCCAGATGATAAGAAAGGCGTTGTAGTCTGGGGAGCACTTAGTGGTGTGGGTCTAAAAGCAGGGGCCTCCGATCCAACCACAGGGCCAGATGATAAAAAAGATGTCGTACTCTGAGAAGCAGCAGCAAAGGGTGGAGGACTAGGTCTTTGATGGAAATTTCCACGGTTAGGATTTTTTGTCCCCATGGTTTCCATATTTCACACTTGATCTCCTTCCAATGGCTATGCTCCCATGAATAATCCTGTAAGAACATGTCATTATTTAAAGAAGAAGAATTATAAGACATCCAAAAGACAAAACTTAGAGAATAACTCACAAAGCATTTATCACAAGAAATTCAGGGTCACTTCAAATATAGGACGGTAAAACAAATCAAAGGATAAATTAACAGGTGTATTGAAAAGCACCTGATAATTTTTACTATTTCCTGTTGATTGATTGAAATGCCAAGACAGCCCCTTGCTTCCAAAATATTTTCTTCAAAGGATAAATTAACAGGTATATTGAAAAACAAACAAGCAAATAATTTCAGTAATTGAAACGCTGACAGTATTTGTAAACCTATTTCAATCACATACATGAGCAACTCCACTGATGGACAAGTGGTGCCAGCCAAACCCACTGAAAATATGGGGGCAAAAAAATTATTTCTTATATTTTTTTTAAGGAAAAACGTAGCATAGTCGGCAGTTGTCACCACTGGAAAAGGGGTTTGAAACCTGGCCACTTCGTCCAGTGCTAACAAAAATGACAACCCTCCACCTACATGAGATGCAAAGGCTCTGACCAACAAGCTAGTCCCGTTGGTCGACTATATTGTTTATTTATGTATTAATATTGATTAGTTCTAATGGATAAATTTTGAAATAAATAAATAAATAGTATATTATTAAAAATAACAATGATACTAAGCAGTTTTTGAATGTGACCACTTACAACAAAAATCCAGAAGTAATCACTGATTTAACAATTACTTAGCAATCCCTGGTTTCCTGATGTGTTGCCCATTTCACCCAAGAATGAACATAAATGGCCTAAATACAGTCAATCCAATTTTGATAACTGAAACAATTTCAGTATTCCATCATTCCACGCAGCTAAAGATCACACCTTTAATCCCCCAAAAAAAAAAAAAAAAAAAAAAAAAAAATGTAATCAACAACAGGGAACCACTCAAATTAATAATCACGAACGGCCAATACAAGCTAACCTTGATCCCTAATATATTCATGACAGCATTCACAAAATTTAAGCAATCGAACAGCGCGAGAAAGTCTATTCCATTCAAATATCAAAATCTTGAGAATAAATTAATAAACAAAGGTCTGGGGATAGTGCTTAATCAAACATACGGGGATCAAATTCGCATTGAAGGTAACTCCAGCAGTGATGTAACGAATCGGAGGTGTAGTGAATTGAAGATCGCGCCGGAGAAGAGTGCGAACCAAAGTTGTAGAGCATCGGCGATTGGCGACAGAGAGCACAATTACTGCAACAGTGAATTGGATTTGGGCTGCGAAGGCAATTCAGGAGAGAGAGAGAGAGAGAGAGACGAAGCTACCGAGGGATCGTCATGCTGAGAGATCGAAGAGAAAGAAGAGGAATATAGGAGTCAGGAATGAAATTACTCAACAGCGTTTTACTGTTACTGCTTGATGGTGTTTTCTGTTGAAAAACTATGGGTCGAATGTTTCCGGAGACCAGATCCGGAGCTAAGTTATAAAACGGGTCGAGCTCGATGTTAGCCCTCCTACCGACCCAACTAGATAACTATTGCTCCGAAAGTTTTGAATGGCCTTAAAGGCCTACCATTTGAATCTCTAAATTCGCTAATAATTATGTGAGAAGAGAGATAAATTATAATACAAAAATGTTTAAAAGCACTAAAAGTAGAGTTTTAATGAGGGTTTACTTATGTGACAATGGGCCTCACTCATTTGATGTATGTGTCTTGTTCTTTTTTTTCTTTTTTTTACTTCATACCATATTATTAGAGTCATTGTTAAAGTTCTAAATTTAGAATTATAAATCATTATTCATTATAATATTATATTATCGTGAGTTAAATTATAAAAAAATAAAAAAAATAAAAATTGATATCTAAATTAGATTATTACAAACATTCGTGCACACTTTTACTAGAAGATGAGAAGGAATATCTATGGAAAAAAATAAAAAATAAAATTGAATAGAACGATAATATTATATTATTATTGGTATGTATTATCATTTTAGCAACATATTGTCGGCTATTATGTTAATATGAAAATAACAATTATTTATTAACAAAGAAAAGTGATATCAAACGTTAATGGTGATGTAGTATCACATACTCATTTTTTACTCCTAGTTAGGATAACTCTTAGAGGCAAGGTTAACTATTAACTTTTGTCAGGTTTTCACGAACTCAATATAAGATCCACATTAAATGGTCTGGATTATACATATTATAAGAATGAATGAGAAAATCACCCATAAAAATTGAGATCAATTGGATAAGTTTGTACATAATTGAATCATCTTTGTTATATATAAAAAAAATGATAAATATAATTTTAAAAATAAATTATTTATTATTTATAAAGTATATATAATTTAATTAGGGGAGTTATGGGCCGGTCCTTTGGACCGACCTTAATTCCCAAAAAACCTGACCCAAAATAATTTAGCCAATCTTCTATTTTTCCCCATTACATTCAGTTGAGTGATTTTACCTTAAACCCAAACACATCCCTCTCTCTCTCTCTCTTTACTATTTCTGTCATTGGCACACCATTTCCTCCTTGTAACCCCGACCTCTGATTTACATTAATTCATGGTTAAATAAGCCTAATCAGTAATTAAGAGAAATTCCGAATTAAATTGCATGTGTATATGTTGCATTATTGTGTTCATATCTGTTTATCATAGAACTATCTGTTTCCGTTTCTGTTTCGTTTTGTGAATTGAAAGCCTTATCGGCATCCAATCGCAAAATTGACTTGATATATGAGTTATTTGGAATTTTTAAGAATTTATGGTAGATTCAATTGAAATTCGATTCAGAACGATTAAATTCGAATAATTTAATGCTCATTAGATTATTAGTAATTAATTAATTAATTTTTGATCAAGCCTATATAAGGCCACTCCTACCCCCTTCCTATACACTTTTACACTCTCATTCTCTCATCTTTTGAGTTCAAATGTGAGAGAAAAGAGAGAGAGAATGAAGACTTGTGTAAGAACCACGACCCATGATTAACGTTAATCTATGATTAATTATGCCTAACAATAATTCAGGAGGAATTCTAAATTAATTTGCATGTGTGTGTTGCATTATCTGTGTTTATATCTGTTTTACGTAGAAAGATCTGTCCATGTTTTAGTTTCGATTTGCGAATTAAAGGCCTTATCAACATCTGATTCAAAAATTGGCTTGGTTTATGTGTTAATTGGAATTTTTAGAAATTTATAGTAGGTTTAATTGAAATCCGATTCGGAACGATTAAATTAGATTAATTTAATTTAATGGCCATTTATTTGGCCTTATTTAATTATACTTCTACTTAAGCCTACATAAGGCTTATACACCTCATTTAAGCCTTTTGTTTTCTTACCATCTTTGAGCATCCAAGAGAAAAACGTGAGAGAGAGAGAGAGAGAGAGAGAGAGAGAGAAAGAGAGAAGTAGAGAGTGAGAGTTGAGATCAAGCTTGAAGTTTGGAAGAATTGCTAGGGGACTTGGAGGATTGCTTAAGAATATCTCTAAACTATAAGGAATTGAGAACCTTAGGTAAGATTTTTAGACTCTAGTTTTATAATTTAGTTGATTAATGCATGGGATCAAGTGAGATATGTGGATTGTCATGAGAATTGAGCTAAAAATTAGAATTGAGAATAAATTTATGTTTGCATGTGCATTTCATGAAGTTTTGAAAGTGTTTTCAAGGAATTCCCTTATACATGTCTTGAATTCACTTTAATTTTGGGAAATCATTGAGTTTCATGTTGTTTTGTAGCATTTGATCATGTTTTGAAGAGCTTAAGTTCAAAGGAATGCATGCATGTCTTGTTTATGGATCATACATAAATTTTAAGTTGAAATTTTGTACAATTGGCATGTCATTGGGCCATGATTTCTTGCAATGATCCTTAAAACATGTTGTTTTACGAGTTTCTATGAGTTTCCTAAAGTTTTGACCCAAAATGTTGAGTTTTGAAGTGTTTGGTTTGAGTTTGAAGCTTGGGAATCAAATTTGGAAATTCTAGAATTTGAATCCACGCTCGAGTGTAGAAGTTTACGCTCGAGCGAGCACTCTGAATGCGTGCACTTCCGCTCGAACGACATGATACCCGCTCGAGCGTGAAATGTATATATCCAGAAGTTCATATGTTTTACAGTCCGCTCAAGCGAGGGAATCTACTCTTGAGCAAGGGTCTGAGTCTCACGCTCGAGCGGGGATCGAGCGTCCGTCGAGCGTTAAAAACATGCAACCAGTACTTTTCTCAGTTTACAGTTCGCTCGAGCAAAGGAAGTCACACTCAAGCAAACCTTCACATTTTGCATGTCCGCTCGAGCGAGGAAATCCACGCTCGAGCGTGGACCCTGTTTTCAGCAAGTTTTGGGTAATGTTTTCAAGTGCATTTTTGCATCCTCATTCCATCCTAGGCATTCCTAGGCCATGTTTAAGACTCCATAATGAGGTTAAAGGCTAAAGACACGCTAAGAACAAGTAAAATAAGTTATGTATAATTCGAACGTATATTCAAGTGTGTATTTGTTATGTGTTCGTGTAACTCGCGTGCCATAAACCGTTTGGTTAATCTGTTCTGTTTGTCTGCACCCAAAGCCAACTATGAGTAATAACTTTGTAAAGCTATGTTCAATTATAATTACTTTCTGAATGATATAAGATGATCTGTTTCTAAAAAATTAGTTTCTATATGAATGAATAGTTGTCCAATGCTTTGAAATATATTCGTGGCATTCTTAGCCTCAAATAACATCTGTTATCTGTTTTGTTACGTCCCAATTATGGGCCAGCTGTACGTCTCATGAGCCAACTGTTATGGATCCTTATGTATGCGTCCCTTTATGGGCCAACTGTACATCTCATGAGCCAACTGTACCGTCTTCGTGCACGTGAGTCAACTGTATGCCTTTATAGCCGTCCCTTCATGGGTCAACTGTTCCTGCTAGTGCTAATGAATGTACCACGTATGATTAACTGCAACTTCTGATTATGAATGTGATTCTGAATCTGTGTCTGCTATGAATTATGATTTTTGCACATGAATATGAATCCATTTCTGATAACTATTGGATTCTGTTTTTTATAACTATTATGGACAACATTCATTAAACCCCCTTACTCTGTTATTATTCACTGGGTTTCAGCTTACTATTTATATTATGTATGTAGGTGAGCAGGCACGTGATCAGGCCCAGGATTGACGGCCCAAGTTTCAGTTTTTGTCAGCTAACCTTTGCGCCTCCTGAGGAGGTTCCGGAAGAAGTCAAGTTTTGTGGTTGTTTTTGTAATCATAGTAGACCATGTTATTTGTTAAGTGGTGGGCGAGATTTTTATCATGTACACCTACGTGTGATATGTAAATGTTATATCCTTTGACTTCACTCAAAAGTCTATGAAAGTTCTGAACTATTCTATCCCATGTATGTCATCACAGCTCATTGGACCTTGTATATTTTGTATATTTGCTTCCGCAGCCCCTAACTATATGTTAATCTGTCAAGAGGTCTTAAGTAATCCCAGGATTACTGGCCGGTTATGATGCTAAACTCATAGGGGCGGATTTGGGTCATGACAGAGTGGTATCAGAGCACGAGTTATACCGCACACACGAGTCCATATGAGCTTAGGATGTCCTAGAAAAAAGTAGGGGCATTCCATCTGCATGTCTAAGTAATTATGATCATGTGATATGGGAACAAATAATCTGAATAAAGTGATAAGGACTATTTGCCTATGTTTATAATGTTCTGTTTACCTATAGCAAATGGACAATGCAAAAAGTGATGATATAGCAGGGTCCTCAGATGCCCGAATGAATAGAATGGAACAAATGCTTATAGCTTTAACTGAAGTGGTAATACAACAACAGAGGCAACAACCTTTACCTCCTCCACCCCCACCGATCCAAGTTGAACCAGGCAATTGGTTGAGAAATGAACCATATCATGCATGCATGCTCATTTCATCATAATTTGAAGTTGTTCTCAAGGAATTCCGTCTTGCATGTCCTCACTTTGACCTTGGTTTGAGAATTCAACATATTTTTAAGTTAGACACCTCATTGGATCATGTTTTGGAAGCTTGGAACTTACACCTTTATATGCATGATGTATATGGTTATGTTTTCAAAGAATTGGGTTTGGTTTTGCATACATCACATGCTCTTGAACCTTGATTTTATGGAATTGATTTTGAATTCACCATGTTTTCAAAGTTTACAAGAGTTTCCTCAAGTTTTGGCCCAAGGAACCATAATTTGCAGCTTTAGGGTTGAATTTGAAGCTTGAAAGCGAATTTGAAAATTCCAAAATTCTGCTTCCACGCCCAAGCGATAGATCCTGCGCTCGAGCAACCACCTTCATTTTCACACTTCTGCTCAAGCGACCAAAAGTTGGCTCGAGCATAAAATGCATGCTCCCAGAAGTTTACGTGTTTGACAGGCCGTTCAAGTGACAAAAGTTGTGCTCGAGCGAGGGTATGAGTCTCACGCTCGAGAGAGCATCGAGTGAGCATCAAGTGAAAAAATCAAGCTACTAGCACTTTACAAAAGTTTACAAACTACTCAAGCGATAAAAGTTGCGCTCGAGCGACCACTCACATTTTGCATGTCCGCTCGAGCGAAAGAAGTTGCACTTAAGCGAGGACGTTGCTTTTAGCAAGTTTTGTTAAGTGTTTTCAAGTGTATTTTAGCATCCTCATTACATCCTAGACATTCTTAGGCCAAGATTAAGACACAACAATGGGGGTAAGAAGTAGAAACACACCAAGACAAGAAAGAACCAAGTTAATGATTCCGGGTGTGTAATCCAGTACATATTCATTCTATATCTGTGTAGGTCACGCGCCACAAGATATCTGAATTGACTATTCTGTCCGCTTACTTGAAGCCATCTCTTATCTTTGAGTAATAACTTAGTAAAGTTATGTTCAAGTTAAATTATTTGCTGCATGTGGAACAAGAGCTGTTTTACAAAATGTTATGTTTTGTACTATGAAAGATTGTCTAATTCTGACAAATATTTGTGACAATAAATCTGTGATTCAAGTATGCTATCTGTACCCGGACCAGAGGTTCCTTTGTGGAACTGACAAGTTATCTGTACCCGGCTAGAGGTTCCTTCATGGAACTAACAAGTTATCCGTTCTCAGTCTGAAGGCTCCTTATGGAACTGACAAGTTATCCGTACCCGGCCGAAGGTTCCTTATAGAACTAACAAGTATAACCTTTGATGTTCTGTATGAGATCCATTAGCGCTAACGGATAAGCCATGTAAGATTAAGCATGAACTCTGACTTTTGTATATGCTCAGAACAAGAATACGAATGTGAATCTGTTTCGATATCAACTCTGGTTTCTGAATTAGTTATGGGATGTCATTCATTTAACCCTTTACTCTGTTATTATTCACTGGGCTTCCACTCACTGTACTATTTATGTATGTAGGTGAGCAGGCGCGCAACCAGTCTTAAAATGATGTCTGAAGGATTTTGTGTCGTCAGCCACCCTTATGTGCCTCCTCGAGGAGGTTCCGAATCATGTCAAGTCTTGTGACCTTGTTTTGTAAATGTTTAAGTCTTTGTTTCTTTTGGTTTGTTTTACGACAAACTTTCTATTAATTACACATGAAGCGGCGTGTGGCTACTGTAACTTTTGACGTCTCACGTATGTTTAGAAAATTTTAAGACTATCTATCTCATGTATGTCTTCACAGCTCAACAGACTATGTATATTTTTGCATATTGCTTCCACAGACCCTAACTATATGTTATTCTGTTAAGAGACCTTTGGTAATCCAAGGATTTTTGGCCGGTTACGACGCCAAATCTATAGTGCCGGATTTGGGTTGTGACAAAGTGGTATTGTAGACATCCCATTTTTGACCGACCTTAAGACTTAGACGTCATCAATTGAGCGCTTGGTGATTGTGCATGTCGTGCTCGTTCTGAGGTTTCGGAGTTTTTGGCTGAGAGCCTTGCCTCCTGGCCTCTGAACTCTTTGTGCTTTGGCTCGATTTGTAGACCGAATCTTGTTTTCTCTTCCCGGAGGGAGGGAGAGGTCTTGTAGACCATCTCTTTGTGGTCGTAGGCCACTTTTCCCGTTTGGAGACTAGTTTCCGATTTTTGGAGCCTTCGGCCGCACGCCTTGTCTCGAGACCGCTTAACGTTCTCCGTTTGGCGTGGTTTTTGAACCATGCCCTATTGCCTCTGCCTAAAGAAACACTGTGGTCCGGGAGACCACTTTTGTGGTCGTATACCACTTTTGAAGCCAGTAGACTAGTTTTTAAGGCTTTCGGCCGCATGCTTTGCCTCCCGATCTCTCGTCTTGCATCCGTTTTGGTTTGTTTTTGGTACAAACCTTGTTTTCTTTGTTTGGAAGGTGGTACAAGGGTGGGAGACCAGTTTTTCCCCTTGGAGACCACTTTTCCTCCTGCCAGCCAGTTTTCTGGTCGGATAACTGGCTTTCTTGGTCTTTGGGCCACCTTTTCTGGTCGGCTACCACACCACTTGCTTGTTTTCAATGTGTAGACTTCTCCTACCCCTGGCCAACTAGTTTTTGTTATGAGAGACCACTTCAAGTGGTCGGCTGCTTTTTGTCACCTTTTTGGAGATATTTTTGGCCAGCTAGCACAACTGGAGAGCACTAGAACCATCCTCCATACACGTGTATGGAGGGATGGCCTTGAGCCTTAGCTTCTTGAAGAAGCTTGTGCTTTTAGTCTCTATAAGAGGGAGGCTCCCTCTCCCTCCTCCAGGTTTAGAAATTTATGGTTTGAGTTATACATACACACTTGTATCTATATCTCTCTTTTGCTCTTGTTTTGTGCCTTAAAGTGTCATTTTGTCTCACTTTTGCACACAAACACACACTCAAACACCATCCTTTTGTTGCTGAGGTGCTTAGGAGCTGGTTTTGGTGTTCTTGGGTTGGTTTGAGCTTGAAAAACCTGCTGGAGTTGCAGCTTTAAAGGTGGTCTTCAAGGGTGAGTTTCTAACCCTTAAATCCCTCATTTTTTCTTAAGATTTTAGCCTTATTTGCATGCTAATTTAAGCTTAACTTTCTACAAAAAGAGTTTTGTTTTTGCATGCTTTAAATGTTTGTTTAAGGTCACTTTTCTGTTGGGGGTGATCTAGCCCCTCTTAGGCCTTGTTAGGCCTTGTTTTGAGCCATCCCTCTAGGCTCTTGTTGTAGCCTTTGCATGACCTTTCTACCACTGAAATCTAGAGGATTTTTAGTGGTGGAAATGTGGTTTTGGAGTCCTAAATAGGAGAGGGTCATCCCCTCTCCTTGTATTTTGAATACTTGCTTCATATGCCTCATGTTTGAGCATGTTTGTTAAGCTTATGTTGGCCATATCTTAGCATGTATTTGTGGTTATTTTGTTGTGGCATACCACTGTTTTTACTTGGTTTTGTCACTCCATGCATGCCTAATACACTTGTAGTGTAAATCTCACAAACTAGTCTTGTATGCTTCATGAAGTAGCATGTCATTCTAGCTTGTTTTGTTTCCATTTCAGCATGTTTTTGGTGATGTTTTGCCATGTCATGACTCTATTTTGGTTTGGTTTGGTTGGCCCTTGCATGCTCCATGCACTTGTAGTGCAATTCCATAAAATAGCCTAACATGCATCATGCTTTAACATGTCATTCTAGTATGATTTTGGCTTAACTCTAAGAAGCTTTTGTCCATGCTTTAGCATACTCTAGCTCTGATTTGTGTTGTTTTGGTCATGCATGCCATGCTTTGTATAGCTATAGTGCATTCTAGCTTTTTAGCTTTGTGTATCAAGTCCACTAGCATGCATTACTTGGCCTATTTGAATGATTTGGCATCATTTCATATATGATTTCAGTCCATGTTTCATGGTCATACACTTGCATTTGTCACTCATTCAATGCGTTGGAGGGTTTGCCCCTTTATACCTTAACATGAATCACTGCGTATGCCTTCATGCCTAAGTTTGCGAGCTATCATTTTTGAGGTTATTTTGCCATGATATAACTATGATTTCTATTGGTTAAGTCATCTCATGCTTGGTCTTAATAAGTGTAGTATAATCCACCTTATTTGCCTTGCACTCATCATGCCTTATGCCCTCCATGCTAGCTTATTTTGGCTTCCTTCCATACATGTTTTAGTATCATTTTGACATGTTCTAGGACTGTTTTGGGTTGCCTTTGCCATATGTTTCATGTTTTGCATAGTTATAGTACAAGTGCTCTTGTTGGCTTCAAGCTTTGGGCTTCATAACATGCTTCATTTGTATCATGTACTTGATTTGGCATCATTTTTCATGACATTTCAGAGCTTATCACATTTTCATGTTCCCATTTCTTTCATGATTTAAGTGCTTAAAAGGGTTGTGCATTGTTGCCTTGCTTATGGCTTAGCTTGTATGCTTGCATGCCTAGGCCTTTGAGCCCCTACCTCAGCATGTTTAGGTCTTTGTTTTGACCTATTTCAGCTCTGTCCATATTTGGTTCATGCATTTGTGCCATGTATTGCATCCCCCTTTGTGGTCCTCTTTGTGAGCTTTAATGCTTTAAGGACCATTGCATGCTTTGATTGTGTTATTTGAATGATTTGGCATCATTTCTTACCTTATTTCAGTGCACTTAGTGTTGTTACACTTCTACATTTGTCACTCCTTGAGCACTCTTGAGAGTTGTGCTCCTAGGCCTTTTTGATGGGCTATTGCATGTGCATGCTTGTATATGCTTCATGTACATTGGCCACTGATTTGGGCATGACTGGGGTCTACCCCCTTTTGGTTTAAGTCCATTTAGCATGTTTATTTACATGTTGTTTGCATGCTTATTGTTCATTGCATTAAGTATGCCATCTTACATAGCATTGCGATGCCATATGGTTATTTGCATTGTGTATGCCAAGTTGTTTCTTTGCATTGAGTATGCATGTTCCTAACATTGCTAAGTTGCCCTTGTAGCATTGCATTGTGCATGCATGCATTAGCATTGTTCGCATGTCATTAGCTTTGTTAAGTTGATCATGTCACATTGCATTGAGTATGCCATGTCGTTGTTTGCGTTGTGTATACCATGTTGTTGCATTGTTGTTTGGATTAAGTGTTAATTCGAGCACGAGAAACGAGGGACGTTTCATACTTGAAGTGATGAAACATGCCTCAATTTTCGGTCGCCGACGCTCTTGATCAAGCATGATAGAGTTTTAGGCTTTATGTGTTTACTTGTGCATTCATTTTATATTGAATTGTGCAATTTGACTTCTCAGCCATCACGCATTAAAATGCGCGATTGGTGGCCTGAGGGTCGAGAACTACACTCCCTTAAGCTCATGAAATGATAGGGAGGATGGTTGTGCACACATATCTTGCAAATACACCCACGCCCTTTCTTGCTCTCTGTTGCAGCAAACTGGAAAAATGCAGCAACAACTGGTCAGCCAGCCAGAAAAACTAGCTGGCCGACCACTTTTTCTGGTTTTCAGCACAGAAAGTGGTCGGCCAACCTCCCACAGGTCTCCAAGGTGAGTTGGAAGCTTTCTGGAGCTTGGTGCAAGGTTCTGAGGACAATTGCAAACAGAGGCAAATTGGGCATCGCGATGGATTTCCGAACAAGGCGACTGAGCATGCATCCAGTCTTCTCCCTCTGAGAACCTCCTATTTTACTGCTTTATTTAGCTTCTTTACTTAGCTAGATTAGGCATTCGTTTCATACTTTAATAGTTAATGCGTTTAGTTATTTCAATTTGTTTTGTAATAATTAGTTAACTAGGATTAGTTAATTAGTTTGTTTTGTAATAATTAGTTTAATTAGCTTAGATTAGCTAGTTAGCTTCTTATTTGGTCCCTCCGTCAAGAGGGTGCAATATTGTAATAAGCGTGCGTGTGTATGATGCATGTCTTCCAACCCCCATTTCTTTCTCCCTTTTACTTAAACGCTTACGATGGTTAGTTTTAGGGCATATTTTGTTTAGCATACCTTATGCCCGCATGCGTGCATCTATTCATCTGTCTTGCATGCATCGGGTTCGGCGCATCATACTAATTGCATTGTATTTTCAATACATTTTCTTAAATACATGTTCAACAGCATGTTATCAAGTTGCATTTCACATGACATTCTAGGTAGCCGAGCCTATCTTAATTACATTTTCGCATGTGTTGCATTAGCCATCTTAACATGAACTAGGATCATGCATGATTTCTAACTAGTTCTTTATTTTGGCTCGGAGTACACTGTGAGTATTTAGACTTTAGCATACTGCATGTGTGTTAATGTTGCCATGAAAGCATGCTTACCATGAGGCTAATTGCTTATTTGCTATAACTGCTTGAATGCCTGTGGATGAAGGTTGGATTACTTGAATTGGAACAATTCATCAAAATCTGCGTTTTAACCTACACGCGAGTAGCAAACTTCAAACCATTTTCACAAACGAACATGCAATGTTTTTGTTCCAAATTAAGCGATCTAGTCTATACTTGTATGCTATGCGCATCACATAGTAATTCTAGATTAATAACCGGAATAAGAACACATGTGTTTTCAAAAACAAAATATCATGCTTAGTAAAGGCCGATCTTTTGATCGGGCGAGCGGGGGTGCTCATTGCGTGACCTTCCTCTCTCGTACCCAAGTTCCCGAGCCGAGGCAACTTTGGTGATGACGGACACGTGGCCCTCGGCACGAGTCAGGGTTTCCTAAATTTCCCCAAAAATAAAATATTTTGGTGCCAACTCTGTATCTAGCAAAGCAGTCCATGTTTGGCATTTCTTTATTAAAATCAGTTTTACAAAACGATTTGCCAGATTTGGACTCTTTGGTGATTTATCGATCTTGCATCGCACATTGTGAGATTAGATTCAAAACCGTGACATGAGTCCGAACTTGTAGTAGCTAGAGAGCAAACGAATTTCGCGCCTTCGCGCGCGGAGCTCGGGAGTCCTCGGGCATGTCTACAGTTTCTGGCAACTCTGCTGGGGACTTAGAGAACTTGACTCGAACTCATGATATCTTGTTTTGTTTACACTTATGTGTCTCTATGCATTGCATTTGCATTAGTGCGCCTAGGACACCGTGTTTGCCGTATGCTATTCCTGAACGGTTTGCTGGAGGCTCGCTTGGAAAAGTGTGCCATAAGGCTGACCGGTTGCGGGCTCTGCCACGACGGGAACACAAACTCCGATTTTTACCGGGGCACCCTTTTGACCATTCGACCTAGTGCATATTCGGAATCCGTAGTGACCATTCCAAGCTAGGACAGGTTGCTTACCCGATTGTAGGTTGTGTTGAAACCACTGTATGTGTAGTGAAACCCTAGCTCCTAACAAAATAGGACAGGGAAACCCTACCCCAACATAGGGGTGTTTTAGCTCTTATTTGCTTGCTATGTGCTTTTAGAGTGTGTCTCTACAGGGAATGCATGTATCAGTTTGCAAGTCTGAGTATCAGGCCTGCAGGCATCAGTGTTTGGAGAATCAGTTTTTTCCGAGGATATCAGATTTGGGGCAGCCATTTGGGCACAGTAAACAGCGTTTGAGAACAGTGTACTCAGCTTACAAATGCCAACTGTGTCAACTGTGTGTTGTCTTTATTTAAGCCGTTATGCTGTCCATTTTGCTAGTTGTATGTTTCCTTATTATGCTTTATTTATCTTTTTGCGAGGTAGTTTAGCACAATTGCATCCGACCAAGCAGATATTCCCCAAGTACTCTGGGTTAGAGGTCGCAGGCTTCATCGATCCAAGGATCTGATAAACGAACAACCAGTGTACCACTCATTACCCCCAGTTACTAGACGGAGGGCAGTTAGGCAGAGGATATCAGTTCAACAGTCAGTTTAGAAGGCTTTGTCTACCCCACCTGAGTACAGTAGGGATCAAAGTTCTGTTTCTCCCGCAAAAAGAGAACATATACCAATTATTCAAATAGATCAGTACAGCATGGCAGGTATGGAAGAGATGATGCGTCAGCTCCAGGAAAGTATGCAAGCCATGCAGTAGGATGCTGACCGTCAGGCAGAAGTGTCTGCACGTCAAGCCGAGGTAGTGACCCAACAGGCAGAGTTAATTGCTAGACTACAGCAGCAAACCGAGGCATCTGTTTCGCACACACCTCCTCCCCCACCCAGAGTTCCAATACTCGGGGAGACGCCAAATGGTCAGGAAAATATGGACATTCCAACGGGGCCAGCTCCACCCCCAATCCTACCCCAGCTATCCAAAACGCCCACTAACCTAGTGGATTCACCGTTTGAATTGGAGGTAGATCCAACAGCGCTAAAAGTGAGCAAGCTAGAAAAGCTTTTCAAGAAGGCTCAAGGTGTGAAATCCATTCCGGATATAGAGGATAGGTATACCGACTCGACCGTGACTCTGCTGGACCGGTTTAAGATGCCGCACATCGACCGCTTTGATGGGTCTGGGGACCCTATGGTACACCTACAGTTGTTTTCGGATATCTTAAGGCCAATGGGCCTTTCCAGATTGCAGAAGCTTTCTCTGTTTGGCCGGACCCTGTCGGGTGTAGTGGCTATTTGGTATGCAAAACTGGAAGACTCTGTTAAGAGGAACTGGGAGGAGATGGCTGAGGTCTTCATAGCTCAATACTCCTACAACACTCAAATCGAGGTCACAACTCGTGATCTCGAGATAACCAAGCCAGAGCCGAAGGAGAGCTTCTCCGATCTTGTGACCCGCTGGAGGGCTAAAGCCTCGATGATGACCATCAGGCCCGTTGATAAAGATTAGATACGGATGGTTGTGCGCAACCTCCAACCCAAGCTCATGTAAAAGATGATCGTCCTCCCCCTACCCACCTTTGCAGATTTACATGAGATTGGGGTGCAGGTCGAGGACGCAATGAAACAAGGTCTGATTGACCTTGAAAGAGAACAGCCCAGGAGGAAATTCAACCGCAGTACGAATACAGGCACAAGCAATGCTGCAGCTGCCAGATCTTCAGATGTAGGAATGGTCACCACCACCACTCCAAAAGCCCTTGCAGCTACACCCTTTACCGGTATGTCCGGAAGTAGCTCGCAAACAGCCAGATATGCCCCCCGAGGCCAAAGAACCTTCACCCCACTATACATGCCTTTGTCCAAGGCTTTGGGGGTTTTGATCAAGAAAGGGCACTTGAAGCCCTAAGAGCCGCAGCCCTTACCAGAAAAACTTCCTCTTTCCCATAACCCGGCGAAGTACTGCGCCTATCACCAACAGCATGGTCACGAAACCGACAAGTGCTTTCGATTGCGTCATGAGATTCAAGATCTCATTGACAACAAGGTGATTATGCCTCTAGAGAAACCGAATGTCACAACCAACCCTCTCCCACCACATAACCAAACTCCACCTCCCAAACGCATCAACCTAATCTAAACTGGGGTTGTGTCATACGACCCTAGCATATATATCATCCCTTCTCACCTACCCAAGCCGGAGGTGTTCATTCCTGATAGCACTAACTTGTGCATGTTGGACATCTCCCAAACCCAACCAGAACCAGTGGTGGTGACTACCGAAGATAGAGCAGGGATCACTTTGGAAGCAGAGAAGAATGAGGATTTAGAGCCTGAGAGATCTGCGAGTTTTGAGTACAACCCGAGCGGTTATATTACTTCAATGGACCAGTCTAGACCAAGAATGGAGCTCCCGGTTGGGGCAGAGATCTGTGTAGTTCGAGAGGATGGACCTAATCAAGGGCTAGATGACCTAGCGGAACTCGAGGAGGATATCGCGAATCTGCAATTCTTCGAAGAATAGGATTCAGGGGATGTAACTGTCAACTGGTTTGATCTGGAAGGGTCAGCAAAAGCTAATGGGTGGCTCAACGACGAGCCGGATGTTGTTGAGTAGTCTCAGCCAGAACAGGGTACTTTAGAAACGAGGACATTAGCAGTGGCCGAGGAACAGAGAGAACCACCGGAGAGCACCAGTGTTACGAATTTTGCTCAGGATCGGAGCACTTTGAGTACAGAGGATACTGAGCAGCAGGCTGCACTAAAACAGTTTGAACAGGAAAAGATCAAAGATCTGGAGAGGGCCAGGAAGGCCAAAGCCCTTGTGGGAACGGAATGTGCTGTGAGCATGAGAACGGAATGTGCTGTGGGCACAGGAATAGATGCAACAAAACCAGATAGCTACCTGTCGATGGCCGACGTTATGTGGTGAGAAGATGACGATCTATGTCTTGCCCACACCGATGAAGATTAGGGACAGAGCCAACCGGATGATACCTGGTACGTGGGAGAAGTGGACCACATGACCAGGAATGGGCGGTATTTCAAGCCCCCACACCTGGATCAACCAGAGGCGTCAGGAAAGGACAAGGAGGCAGAGAAGCAGAAAGAAAAGTTACTCGAGGAGGAGGCTATGCTGAAACAGCTTAAAAAGATACAAGCAGACATCTCCATCTGGGGACTGCTTATGGTTTCAAGAGTTCATAGACAAGCTGTCATTTCTGCGATGGACAGGGCCAAACTTTCAATCGACACCACGCCTGAGCAGCTGGTAGGACTGGTCTTTCCGGGACGAGCTTCCCTGACGTTGACCATCACTGACGAGGAGCTATCGCCTGAGGGCTCAAACCATAACAAACCTCTCTACATCTCTGTGGAATGTAGAGATAAATGGATACCAGCAGTTCTTGTTGACACAGGATCTGCTATCAACGTGTGTTCGTCGAGGACGGCATATGCAATCGGGTTGAAACCCGCGAACTTTGTGCCTACTGCCCAGGTGATACAGGCATATGACAATACCAGCAGAGAAGTGATGGGGGCTGTGCAGATTCAGACTCAAGTTGGTCCAGGACAACAGAATATCAACTTTCATGTCTTGGATGTTCCCGCAACCTTCAAATTACTCTTAGGGCGGCCGTGGCTGCACCAGGTGAAGGCAGTCTCTTCCACCCTGCATCAGATGCTGAAGTACCCCCACGGGAAAGGGGTGGCTATTGTTTTTGGGAATTCTTCAATCCATCCGCCGCCAGAGGTGTCTACACCGGTTCTGGAGATCGAACATGGCACGGAAAATGTGTTTTCGTCGGGGTTCACCCTAGCTGAGGCTCGGGTTGTACAGAACATATTAGCTATTGAGGAGGGGTTATTGTCATGACCCAAACCCACCCCTATGGGTTTAGCACCGTAACCGGCCAGTAATCCGTGATTACTAAAGGCCTGCTTAACAGTAATAACAGTAACACAGAGTACAGGGGCTGGCGGAAGCCAAAACAGTAATAAAAGATGTCCAATGAGTTATGACAGTCTGTATGCAAAAAGACTTTTCATAACATAATCACGTTGGAAACAAAAACAGTATGTACATACATCATATACAGGCGTTCAGGTTAGGGACCAAATCCCTACATAACAGTACAGTAACAGTCTATACAGTTGATACAAAACAACTATAGAGAGGGGAAATCTAAAACACCCCAAAGCAGCCTTGGCTTGGCAGCACTTGGAACCTCGCAGTGAGGCACAACAGTTGGCTTGACAAAACAAGAGCTAACCCGACGGTCCTAGCTCCGGTCCGGTGCCTGGACACCTACATATATATATAAACAGTGAGCTAAAGCCCAGTGAATAACATATGTGTAAAGAGGTTAAGAATGAATGTCCTTTCAGTATTTAAAACAGTCATTTGAATAGTATATCAGTTATTCGATCATAGCAGTCATAAGTGGTACATCCAATAGCAAACAGTACAGTAGGACTTAACAGACCGGATAGTCAGTTGATGGCCATCATATCAGTAAACAGTAGTGGTTCCAACATAGGAACCGACAGAGATCTCTGTGACAGTAGCAGTACAGTACAGTAACAGTAAATTGCTATGGATGCCACAAATACAGTTTGCAACTAGGACAAGCATTCCTTCAGTAAGAAATATCATTTCAGAAAGCAATACAGTTGGTCATTCAGAAAATATTCATGATTGAATATATCTTTACAACATTGTTACTCACAGAGTTCTGGGCTACAGATAGGCTAGTGAGCTTCCTCGGATGCCAACCCTACACAGTTACAGGATGAACACACACTAAGTTGCACGTTTGGGAAACAATAACTTAGTCCCTATCTTGACTCGGTGTGGTTCTATAGCATTATCCTCATTAAGATGCCTTAAACTAGGCCTAGGAATGCCTAGGATAGAATGAGGATGCAAAAATGCACTTTAAAACACTTTTCAAATTTTTGCTGAAACAGGGGTCCCGCTCGAGCGTGGCTTTCTACGTTCGAGCGGACATGCAGACAAAAGAGCCTCGCTCGAGCGTGACTTTCCTCGCTCGAGCGGACTGCAAAAGTACTGGATGCAAGAAATTCACGCTCGACGAGCGCTCGACCCCCGCTCGAGTGTGAGACACAAGTCCTCGCCCGAGCGTGCATTCCCTCGCTCGAGCGGACTGTAAACACATGCAAAGTACTGGATACGCGCATTTCACGCTCGAGCGTTACTTTCCCCCGCTCGAGCGGACTGCATGTATTTAGAGTGTACACTCGAGCGTGAAGTCTTACGCTCGAGCGTGAGTCCAAAATCTGGAATTTCCAGATTGAACCTCCAAGCTCAAAATCAACTTTTAAAGCATCAAATCTGATCCTTTTGGGCTAATTTCCTGGAAAACACTTCAAAACTCATAATATGACATGTTTCAAAGATCAATTTTGTAAAATCAAGCCCAAAGGTAAGTCAATTAAACACAAACTTCAACTCAAAATTCAAGAGCATGAAGAACAATGCAAAACTCTTACATGCATGAGTTCCCAAAGAACTCTTATGCTACAAAACAAGATCAAATGCAATGTTTAACTTCAAAACATGGTGAGTTCATGGATCAAGACCAAAAATATGAACATGCATGAAGAAATTCTCATGAAAATGACTTCAAAACTCAACAATGTGAACATGCATGCATGATTTAAGCTCCAATTCAACATATTAAGCTAATTCATGCCTTAAATCACTAACCTTACCATGAATCATGTAAGAACAACTCAAACTCACAATTAAAGGGTGAGTCTCCTACCTCAAGTCTCCAATTCCAAGTCTAGAAGCCCAAGAGTGCAATCTATTCTCCAATTCTTCAAGTTTCCCAAGCAATTCACAAACGAAATCAAGCTTTCCTAACTCTCTCTCTCTATTCTCTCTCTCTCTCTCACTCGGTTATGGGTCTCAAATGGCTGAGGAAATGTGTTTGAATAAGTCTCAAGGTGCCTTAGTAAGTGGCCCACTAGGTGGCAAAATGGTAGTTTATTCAAACTAATGTAATTTAACATTCTTAATTTAATCATACCAAATCAAATTTCAATTAAACATACCATAAAATCATATAAATTCTAATTAACATGAAACACTAATCAATTTCATATTCGGCCGCCGATAAGGCCTTTAATTTGCAATTTAAAACATAAAACATGAACAGATCAATTAATAATCAAACAAATATAAATTTGTTTAACTAATACACTTCAATCAATCACTCAGAATTTCAGTCAATCGGTCACTTAACATGCTTAATTATAGATTAGCACTAATTAGTGGTATTATCAGTAAACAGTGGTGAGGGTTGTTACAGTCTCCCCTCCTTACAAAGAGTTTGGTCCTCCAAACTCGAATTACCTTCATTTTGGAAGAATACTGGATTCAGTGGGAACAATTCAGGATATCTCTTGATCATATCGTCTTTCCTTTCCTAAGTGGCATACACGCCACCATGGTTTTACCAGTCAATTTTCACTAACGGAATCTCTTTGTTCCTCAACTTCTTGATCCGTCTGTTTACAATCTGAATAGGCCATTCTTCATAAGTGTAGTCGTCACTTAGCACTACACGGGTAGGCTCAATCACGTGGAAGGGATCCCGGAGGTAATCCATCAACATTGAAATATGGAACACACTATGCATATGCTCCATTTCAGGAGGAAGCGCTACTTGATACGCCACCGGATTGATTTTTTCAATAATCTCATACGGTCCGACATATCTCGGCGCTAGCTTGCCCTTGACTCCAAAACGAGTCTGGCCTTTCATCGGTGTCACTTTAACAAAAACATAATCACCTACTTCGTACTCTCTGTCTCGCCTTCGGACATCCGCATAACTTTTCTATTGGCTTTGTGCGGTTTTCAATCTCTGTTGAATCAGTTTCACTTTTTCAGTAGTTTCCTGTACAATTTCAGGCCCCAGCAAAGGCCCATCTCCAACTTCTGCCCAACAGATAGGAGACCGACATTTCCTGCCATACAAAGCCTCGAAAGGCGCCATTCCAATACTCGAGTGAAAGCTATTATTGTAGGCAAATTCAGCCAACGGTAAGTGGCTTTCCCAATTTCCCTGAAAATCAAGGACACACATTCTTAGTAAATCCTCCAGAGTTTGGATGGTTTTTTCTGACTGGCCATCTGTCTGGGGATGGTATGCACTACTCAGTCTCAGTTCAGTACCTAATGTTGTTTGCAGACTTTGCCAAAATCTCGAGGTGAACTTCGAGTCCCTATCAGAAACAATAGATACAGGCACTCCATGCAATCTAACAATCTCATCAATATAAATTATGGCCAATTTGTCCACATTATAGATTGTTTTGACAGGTAAGAAGTGAGCAGATTTAGTCAGTCTATTGACAATGACCCAAATTGAGTCCATACCTTTACTGGAGCGAGGTAAACCAACAATGAAATCCATAGTAATATGTTCCCATTTCCACTCCGGTATCGGTAAGGGTTACAGTAAGCCTACGGGTCGTTGATGTTCGGCTTTGACTTGCTGGCAATGAAGACATTTCGATACAAAGTCAGCAATCTCTTTCTTCATTCCCGGCCACCAGAAATTCAGTTTCAAGTCTTGATACATTTTCATATTTCCTGGATGGATAGACAATTTTGAATTGTGGCCTTCTTGCAGAATTCTTCTTTTCAGTTCGGAATCACTCAGTACACACAACCTTCCCTGAAATTTCAATACATTGTTCTCAAACTTAAAGTCCGGCCTCGGTTTGGACTCGCGTTCATCAATGATCTTTTTCAAAAAGTCATCATGTTGCTATTTCTCTTTAATTCCCTCAATCAATGCCGGTTGAGCAAAAATAGCGGCTAAGGTTCCACCTTGTTCACGTAAAACAATTTCAACCTCAAATTTTTCAAGGTCACAAAGCAATTCTTTCTGTCCGGTGAGTAAACAGGCTAAATTTCCAATCGATTTCTGACTCAGTGCATCGGCGACGGTGTTAGCTTTTCCTGGATGGTACAAAATTTGCAAGTCATAGTCCTTTATCAGTTCTAGCCATCACCGTTGTCTCATATTCAGTTCTTTCTGTGTGAAGAAGTATTTCAAACTCTTGTGGTCTGTATACACCTCACATGTTGCCCCATAAAGGTAGTGATGCCAGATTTTCAGTGCAAACACTACTGCAGCAAGTTCCAAGTCATGGGTCGGGTAGTTCTTTTCATGCGGTCTCAGTTGTAGGGAAGCACACGCAATCACTTTACCATTCTGCATTAAAACACATCCCAAACCCTTATAAGAAGCATCACTAAATATGGTAAAACCATCCGTACCTGAGGGTAGGGTAAGAATCGGTGCAGTCACAAGTCAAGTCTTTAACTCTTGAAAGGCTGATTCTCTCTGATCGGTCCAGTCAAATGATATCCCCTTTTGAGTCAATTGAGTCAGTGGTAGGGCAATTTTGGAGAAGTCTTTGACAAACCTTCTATAATACCCGGCTAAGCCTAGAAAACTTCGGATTTTGGTAACATTTGTCGGTCTAGGCCAGTTCACCACTGCTTCAATTTTCTGTGGATCAATTGAAATTCCATCCTTACCGATTACATGTCCCAAAAATATAACATTGTCAAGCCAAAATTCACATTTTGTCAGTTTAGCATACAGTTTCTGTACTCTTAGGGTCTGCAAGGCAATTCTCAAATAATGTTCATGTTCTTCTGTGCTTTTGGAATAAATCAAAATGTCATCTATGAAAACAACTACAAATTCATCTAGGAATGGTTTGAAAATTCTGTTCATAAGATCCATAAATGCAGCAGGTGCATTGGTAACTCCGAAAGGCATAACTAAGAATTCGTAATGTCCGTACCTCGTTCGAAAGGCAGTCTTTTCAATGTCTCCTGTCTTGACTTTCAACTGGTGGTATCCAGATCTAAGGTCAATTTTGGAGAACACTCGGGCACCCTGCAACTGGTCAAATAAGTCATCAATACGAGGCAATGGATATTTGTTTTTCACTGTTACCTTGTTCAGTTCGCGGTAGTTAATGGAAAGTCTCAATGAGTCGTCTTTCTTTTTCACAAATAAAACTGGAGCGCCCCACGGCAAAGTACTGGGCCTGATGAACTTCTTATCTAACAGTTCTTGTAGCTGAATTTTTAATTCTTTCAGTTCGGTAGGTGCCATTCTGTAAGGAGCTTTAGATACTGGCTGTGTACCCGGAATCACATCAATGGTGAATTCAATCTCCCTATCAATCAAATCTCCTGGCAAATCATCTGGAAAAGCATCTGGGAATTCTCTAACTATAAGAATACTGTTCACATCAGTTTTAGCATCAGTAGGTACAGTCAATACACAACACAGATACCCTTTACACCCCTTCTTAATCAGTTTAAAAGCTTTTATGGATGAAATCAGATACGGGGGAGATACCACTCCAACTCCGTTAAACACAAATTCAGGTAGTCCAGGTGGACAGAAAATAACTTGTTTTGTTACACAGTCTATGGTAGCATGATATTTTGTTAACTAGTCCATTCCCAGTATCACATCAAAGTGATCAATATTCAGAGGTAGTAAATCAATATACAAATGAACATCCCCAACAATAATTTCACATGCAGGGTACAAATAAGCACAAGTCATGGATCCTCCAACAGGTGAAGATACAGCTAACAGATAGTTCATAGGTTCTAGTGGTCTATTTAATTTTCGTGAAAAAGCATGCGATACATATGAATGTGTAGACCCCGAATCAATCAGAACATATGCATTTTGAGTACAGATTGAGAGTATACCTGACACAACGGTCTCGGTATTCTGTACATCTCCCGGTACAAATGTGAACACTCGGCCTTGTCTCATAGGCTCTTTTCCAGTAGCCTTGGGGTTGGGTTTTGGTGCAACAGTTGATGCTGCGGCGCTGGCTGCAGCTTTATTATTGCCCTGAGGAGCAGAAGGGCAATCTTTGACCATGTGGCCCACCTTGCCACACCTGTAACAAGCACCTGAAATTTTATAACAAATCCATTTATGTTTCTTACCACATTCAGAACAGGGCGGTATGGAACTATTTCCCTGACTAGAACTGGTTGTTGACCCCGTATTTTGGTTTTTGTTCAAGGGGCTGTTCCGGCCTTTCTTAAACTTAAAGTCTCGTCTCTTACCACGCCATTCAGTTGCTGGTGCTTCAGTCTGTTTCAATGCCTCGATGTTTGACTTAGCCATTATTGCTCGGTCAAGAACATCCACGTATTTCAGTAACTTCAGAACATTTATTCTGTCAAGGATTTCAACATTAAGGCCACCTTCAAACTTCCTGGCCTTTTTGTAATCGGTATCCACCATGTGTGGTGCATATCTAGCAAGTTCAGTGAATTTCGATTCGTACTCAGCTACGGACATAGTGCCTTGTTTCAGTTGTTCAAACTCAGTCACTTTTCGGTCCCTGACACACTATGGAAAGTATTTCTCAAATAAGGCTCCCTTGAACTGAGCCCAATCCATGGCAGTATTGGTGTCGCGGACCAGCATCCACCACCTTCTGGCCTCTTCTTGCAAGGTAAAAGTGGCCAATAGGACCTTATGTGCTTCAGAACACGGAAACACTTCAAATAATTTCTCTGTTTCAAGAACCCAGGCTTCGGCCTTTAGTGGTTTGAGGCCTCCCTGAAAGGATGGTGGTTTTATTTTGCTGAG
Organism: Camellia granthamiana; assembly: GCA_036172215.1. Taxonomy (NCBI): domain Eukaryota; kingdom Viridiplantae; phylum Streptophyta; class Magnoliopsida; order Ericales; family Theaceae; genus Camellia; species Camellia granthamiana. The sequence continues at coordinate 11,127,298 of CM069915.1, forward strand.
CTTATGAGTCAAAGCAATTATGTCATCATTAACATTCTGTTCCGATTGAACCGGAGAAGGTGGGGGCTGTTGGTTCTGTTGTTGCCTTAAGGCCTCGGTCAGCAATTCTACTGTTCTTTCAAGCCTTGCCATTCTGGCATCAGATGATTCTGTTTCATCAGTAGTTCTTGCATTCTCCATTTCACTATAGACAATTATGGCAATTATAAACATAGACAGTTGCATACTTAACATATTAACACATAAAAACATGTCATGGCCACACACACTTTTTCAATGCTCATGCAATGCCCTAATCGTTTTTCTAGGACATCCTATAGCTCATTTGGACACGTGTGTGCGGTATAACTCGTGGTTTAGTATCGCTCTGATACCACTCTGTCACGACCCAAACCTGCCCCTATGGGTTTAGCACCGTAACCGGCCAGTAATCCGTGATTACCGAAGGCCTGCTTAACAGTAATAACAGTAATACAGAGTACAGGGGCTAGCGGAAGCCAAAACAGTAATAAAAGATGTCCAATGAGTTATGACAGTCTGTATGCAAAAAGACTTTTCATAACATAATCACGTTGGAAACAAAAAACAGTATGTACATACATCATATACAGGCGTTCAGGTTAGGGACCAAATCCCTACATAACAGTACAGTAACAGTCTATACAGTCGATACAAAACAACTACAGAGAGGGGAAATCTAAAACACCCCAAAGCAGCCTTGGCTTGGCAGCACTTGGAACCTCGCAGTGAGGCACAACAGTTGGCTTGACAAAACAAGAGCTAACCCGACGGTCCTAGCTCCGGTCCGGTGCCTAGACACCTACATATATATATAAACAGTGAGCTAAAGCCCAGTGAATAACATATGTGTAAAGAGGTTAAGAATGAATGTCCTTTCAGTATTTAAAACAGTCATTTGAATAGTATATCAGTTATTCGATCATAGCAGTCATAAGTGGTACATCCAATAGCAAACAGTACAGTAGGACTTAACAGACCGGATAGTCAGTTGATGGCCATCATATCAGTAAACAGTAGTGGTTCCAACATGGGAACCGACAGAGATCTCTGTGACAGTAGCAGTACAGTACAGTAACAGTAAATTGCTATGGATGCCACAAATACAGTTTGCAAATAGGACAAGCATTCCTTCAGTAAGAAATATCATTTCAGAAAGCAATACAGTTGGTCATTCAGAAAATATTCATGATTGAATATATCTTTACAACATTGTTACTCACAGAGTTCTGGGCTACAGATAGGCTAGTGAGCTTCCTCGGATGCCAACCCTACACAGTTACAGGATGAACACACACTAAGTTGCACGTTTGGGAAACAATAACTTAGTCCCTATCTTGACTCGGTGTGGTTCTATAGCATTATCCTCATTAAGATGCCTTAAACTAGGCCTAGGAATGCCTAGGATAGAATGAGGATGCAAAAATGCACTTTAAAACACTTTTCAAATTTTTGCTGAAACAGGGGTCCCGCTCGAGCGTGGCTTTCTACGTTCGAGCGGACATGCAGACAAAAGAGCCTCGCTCGAGCGTGACTTTCCTCGCTCGAGCGGACTGCAAAAGTACTGGATGCAAGAAATTCACGCTCGACGAGCGCTCGACCCCCGCTCGAGCGTGAGACACAAGTCCTCGCTCGAGCGTGCATTCCCTCGCTCGAGCGGACTGTAAACACATGCAAAGTACTGGATACGCGCATTTCACGCTCGAGCGTTACTTTCCCCCGCTCGAGCGGACTGCATGTATTTAGAGTGTACACTCGAGCGTGAAGTCTTACGCTCGAGCGTGAGTCCAAAATCTGGAATTTCCAGATTGAACCTCCAAGCTCAAAATCAACTTTTAAAGCATCAAATCTGATCCTTTTGGGCTAATTTCCTGGAAAACACTTCAAAACTCATAATATGACATGTTTCAAAGATCAATTTTGTAAAATCAAGCCCAAAGGTAAGTCAATTAAACACAAACTTCAACTCAAAATTCAAGAGCATGAAGAACAATGCAAAACTCTTACATGCATGAGTTCCCAAAGAACTCTTATGCTACAAAACAAGATCAAATGCAATGTTTAACTTCAAAACATGGTGAGTTCATGGATCAAGACCAAAAATATGAACATGCATGAAGAAATTCTCATGAAAATGACTTCAAAACTCAACAATGTGAACATGCATGCATGATTTAAGCTCCAATTCAACATATTAAGCTAATTCATGCCTTAAATCACTAACCTTACCATGAATCATGTAAGAACAACTCAAACTCACAATTAAAGGGTGAGTCTCCTACCTCAAGTCTCCAATTCCAAGTCTAGAAGCCCAAGAGTGCAATCTATTCTCCAATTCTTCAAGTTTCCCAAGCAATTCACAAACGAAATCAAGCTTTCCTAACTCTCTCTCTCTATTCTCTCTCTCTCTCTCACTCGGTTATGGGTCTCAAATGGCTGAGGAAATGTGTTTGAATAAGTCTCAAGGTGCCTTAGTAAGTGGCCCACTAGGTGGCAAAATGGTAGTTTATTCAAACTAATGTAATTTAACATTCTTAATTTAATCATACCAAATCAAATTTCAATTAAACATACCATAAAATCATATAAATTCTAATTAACATGAAACACTAATCAATTTCATATTCGGCCGCCGATAAGGCCTTTAATTTGCAATTTAAAACATAAAACATGAACAGATCAATTAATAATCAAACAAATATAAATTTGTTTAACTAATACACTTCAATCAATCACTCAGAATTTCAGTCAATCGGTCACTTAACATGCTTAATTATAGATTAGCACTAATTAGTGGTATTATCAGTAAACAGTGGTGAGGGTTGTCACAGTTATATGTCAGTGCACAGTCTGTGTACCTCATAAACAAGCTCCAGCACATCCCCGGGATGGGATTAGGGAAAAGTGGCCAGAAAGGCGTTGTAGCATTGGCCGAAGTGCCGCATAACCCGCATACCTTTGGTTTAGGTTATCTACCTACCCAGAAGGACTGGGTGAGGAAAGGCAAAGAGATGGTCGGAAGGGCCAAAGCCAAGCAAACCGGGAAACCTTATGAGTTGGTGCACCGGCCCATTCAGGGCACCCTAAACGGACGCTTTGTCCGGGAGGGAGAAGACTTCCCATTCTGCGGCTTCCCAGAGCCATGGCTAAACGCAGAAAGGCGGCGGTTACCGGGGTTTGAGATATTTTTTGATTTGCAATTGTCTGGGGATGATGTTGTCGAAGAGCAAGCAGACCCATCAACTGAGGTTGACCAGTGCAGCGAAGAGGATTCCGAGAGTGCAGAAATTGAAATGGGGGCAGCACTGGCTTGTCTACTTTTAGATCCTCCGATCGTACATGAGTGCTTGGGGGATAATTTCTTGGTGTCCATGATCGGGAATGAAACGGTTGTGAGCCGTCTTTAAACATTCTGGATGCATCCATTGCACCCTCCCTCGTTTGGCAATACGAGGAAAGCTTCTTATCGAGCAGCACCGGGTCAGGTAGTGAGCCGGAATCTGATTCCACTAAGTCCATAGAGTTGGAATCAGGTTCCAGCTTGTCTGAGTCTGAGTCCGGTATTCTTGGGGGTGACAACCCGGATGCCACAGTCCTGTCTAGGTCGTCTTTTTCTTTTTCCTTTGAGTCTGTTGTAACAGAAGAATCAAGCGATTTGGAAGTGATTAATGAGAATTGTGCGGCTGTGGCCTTCGAGTACTTTTCTGTGCCCTTAATTTATTGCATTAATCAGGACTTTCAAAATTTCGATGAAAACGACGAGGAAGAAATCCCTCCGGTTTTGAAATTTTTGCTTGATCAAGAGCATAAGAGGTTTGTAAAACCCTTGGTTGATGAAATCACCCAAATTAATGTTGGTACTGAAAATGACCCGCGGCTGGTCCAGATTGGGTCCACGTTGTCTTCGGAGGAACGCGAGCGCTTAGTCGCTTTGTTAAAAGATTTCAAAGATGTTTTCGCATGGTCCTACGAAGACATGCCTGGAATCGATCCTAAGATTGTACAGCACCGGATCCCTCTTGACCCAGAGGCCCGACCTGTTAAGCAGAAACTCAGAAGGATCTGCCCAGACTGGGCTCTCAAGATCAAAGAAGAAGTTACCAAGCAAATTGACGCAGGGTTCCTGCTGGTGTCCGAATACCTAACTTGGTTGGCCAATATCGTTCCGGTGCCGAAGAAGGACGGCAGAATTCGGGTATGTGTGGACTTTAGGGATTTGAACAAAGCCAGTCCGAATGATGACTTTCCTCTGCCGCATATCGATGAGTTAGCGGACTTCACTGCAGGGCATGCGCTGTTCTCATTCATGGATGGCTTTTCTGGCTACAATCAGATATTGATGGCACCTGAAGATCGGGAGAAGACGGCTTTCACCACCCCGTGGGAACCTATTGTTATAGGGTGATGCCGTTTGGGCTGAAGAACGTTGGGGCTACATATCAACGGGCTGCGACCACAATATTGCACGACATGATCCATAAAGAGGTTGAGGTGTACGTGGACGACATGATTGTCAAGTCCAAGGAAAGAGAGGGCCACTACACCGCCTTACAGAAATTCTTCCAACGGATTAGAGAGTATCGGTTGCGGCTGAATCCTCAAAAATGTACGTTTGGTGGTACAGCAGGGAAAATGCTGGGGTTCTTGATCACACAGAGGGGCATCGAGGTCAACCTTCCAAAATCAAGGCCATCTTAGAAATGCCACCACCGAGGACTGAAAAGAAAGTGCGAGGCTTTCTGGGTAAAGTGCAATTCATAAGATGGTTTATTGCAAAATTAATCTTGACTTGTGAACCACTCTTTGGTCTCCTGAAGAAAAGAAAGAAGTTCCAATGGGATGGCCGATGCCAAGCAGCTTTCGAGCAGATCAAGCAATATTTACAAAACCCACCTGTGTTGTCACCGCCTGAGCCGGAGAAACCGTTGATTCTGTATCTTTCAGTGACTGAAACTACAATGGGCTGCATGCTTGCACAAGAGTCCGAGGACAAAGTGGAGAAGGCTATCTACTATCTGAGTAAGAAAATGCTGGATTACGAGACCCGCTACACTCCGTTGGAGAAGGCTTGTTTGGCCTTGGTATGGGCTACCAGGAAGCTGCAGCACTACCTGTTAGCTCACTCCATAATACTGGTTTCGAGATTAGATCCCATCAAATATCTTTTCAAGAAACCGACACTTATGGGTAGACTAGCCCGTTGGTTGCTTCTGCTTTCCGAATTCGATCTGAAGTGTGTGACGCGCAAGTCAGTGAAAGGGAAAACGGTAGCGGAGTTCCTAGCCGATCACCCAGTTGAAGGGGATGAAGCAGTTGAGTACCTATTCCCAGACGAGGCCATTCTGCACGTCGAAGAAAAAACTTGGACGATGTACTTTGACGAAGCGTCAAACCAATACGGGTATGGGATAGGGGTGTTGCTGATAGCGCCCGACAATTCCCGTATACCTCTAGCATTCAAGCTCCGGTTTAGAGTATCGAACAATGAAGCAGAGTATGAGGCATGTATTGCTGGACTAGAAGCTGTCCTAGAATTAGGGGCAAAATGGTTGGATGTCATCGGGGACTCGAACCTTGTTGTATCTCAAGCTAAAGGAGATTGGAAAGTTAAAAAAGAAAAGATGAAAATCTATCACCAGACCTTGGACGTGCTAATTCCTCGGTTTGAGAAGCTGAATTTCGCCCATCTGTTAAGAGAGAACAACAAGTTCACTAGCAACTCTATCTTCCATGATAGACATCCCTTTCGGAGTCCGGATACGTCCGATTATTATTGAACAGAAATTTGTGCTGGCCTACGAGCTGATTGCTGCCATAGATGACGTATAAGATGAGAATCTCTGGTATTATGATGTCTGGAACTTCTTGGAAGAAGAGGTGTATCCACCAGGGGCAAATGCCAAAGATAAGAGGGCAATTCGAAGAATGGCTTCTCAGTTCATCGTCTGTGGAGGTAAACTGTACAAGAGAGGTCATCTCGGGATGCATAAGTTGTGTGTTGATGCTGAAGAATCCAAGCGCCTAATGGAGGCCATCCATGGAGAAGAGTGCGGAGCGCACATGAATGGGGTGATGCTAGCTCGGAAAATCCTTAGACAGGGTTATTATTGGTCCACCATAGAGGAGGATTGTATTAGCTTTGTCCGACGATGCCACAAATGTCAAATCCATGCAAACTACATGAACATTCCGCCGTCGAAGCTGTATAACATGACTTCGCCATGGCTGTTTTCAGTCTAGGGGATTGATGTAATCGGGGCTGTCACTCCGAAGGGGTCCAATGGGCATGAGTACATTCTGGTAGCAATAGACTACTCCACGAAGTAGGTTGAGGCCCAATCTTATGTGGTGTTGAAGGCTTCGCATGTCGCCAAGTTCATTAGGAACAACATCATCTGTCGCTACGAGGTTCCGAATGAGATCATTTCAGATAATGGTTTCCACTTCAAAAAGGAGGTGATCGATTTGTTGGAGAAGTATAATGTGGCTTTTCATAAGTCATCCACATATCAGCCGCAGACCAATGGAGCAGTTGAGGCCGCCAACAAGAACATCAAGCACATTCTGTAGAAGACGGTGGAAACCTACCGAGATTGGCCAGATAAGCTGCCATTTGCTTTATGGGGCTACCGGACTTCAATTCGAACTTCTACTGGGGCGACTCCGTATACCTTGGTTTATGGGATGGAAGCTGTTTTGCCTATCGAAGTTGAGGTTCCATCATTACAAGTATTGGCTGAGTGTCAGATAGCTGAGGCAGATTGGCAGCAAAGCAGGTTCGAAGAACTTATGCTCTTTGATGAAAGAAGGCTGAAAGCACTGTACCATGTTCAGGGTTATCAACGACGAATTGCCAGGGCTTTCAACAAGAAGGTTAAGTCCAGGAATTTGAAAGAGATCTAGTGCTCAAAGACAACTGAGCTCCCATCCACGACCCTAGGGGCAAGTTCAGACCCAATTGGATTGGTCCTTACATCATCAAGTCTGTCTAGTTTGATGGAGCTGTCGTTCTGATGGACCTAGATGGCTTAGAGTTCTCCCAACCAATCAACATGGACAAGTTGAAGAAATACTTTCCCTAAGTGACTCGCTAGGCCGAAAACCCGAAAAGGCCACCTAGGCAAAAGTTAGAGCACAGAAAATTTGAAATAATAAAAACTGAGCTCGCAAGGTTGAAAACCCAAAAAGGGCGGCCTTGGCAAAAGTTAAAGCGCAAAAGGAGAGAGTTAATACACGAGTAAACCTGAACCGAACTACGTAAGGCTTGATTCCCATCTTTGGGATACGTAGGCAACTTCATTCTGAAGTCCAGCCATAAACACTTCCCCGATCAACTTTGTCCATGTGATCATGTTTGGTCATCTTTGTCTATTCTACATTCAAGAGCTCGGTTTGTGATCTCCAATGCAGTGCTATTCAGACTAGGGGCAACTTTCCAGTTGCTGAGGATCCGGGGTTGTACATCTCAGTGATAGATCTCGGACATATCCAGTTTTGATCCATATCAAAAATGGTTTTAAAAAGTTTTAATAAAAGTTGATTTTGCTCAAATTAATCTTTTTACAACTTAGACCATTTTTGGACCAAATGGAAAATTTTCAGTACCCACAACCTTCAATTGCATTGATTTCAATACAGAGTTCTCCTACTCTTGAATACAAATTGAAGTTGCTTTTTATTACATTCATAAAGAAAACTTGAAAGTACTGATTAAAGCAAATAAATTCGGGACATAGTCAGGTGTTCTTACGTCCCCTCCCAGAGCTGGTCGAACCCTCTGATGCCAAAGTAGGCCCGATCTGCTCCTCGTCATCAAGCCAAGCTATGCACTCATCAGAGAGGGTGCAACTGAAAGTGGGAGCGGGGGCCAGAAGCTCTCTTGTCCTCTATGCTGTGGCATACCGAGCTAGCTGTGCGCCTCGAACCGGAAATGCAGCAGGGTACTCTATCCCTTCCTCCGGGCAAGTCTGATCATGACCAAACTGACGCCGGATTCGAAACGGAAAGTAAATGACACAGTGCGTCAAACCGATCAATTGAATCCCAGGCTGGCGAGTCATGCTGTAGCTCATCACAGGTAGATTAAGCCAGGGGCAACGCCAAGCAATGTCCAGAGTAGTCAAACTGCGCATCCATTCGTACCACCATCCCTCATCAGGGGCATCGACTAAACGTCGCCGGAAGAAATAGCTGCGAGCTGAATATGCTGGGCATGAGTCCACAACCCTTAATTTGTCCATCAACCATATCTGGGGAGGGATAAAAAATGAGAGATTAAATAATAGAGAGGTGTATGTGGAGAGAAAAGTGAGAAAAGGGTTTTGAGAGAAAAATCGAGCCTAAGAGCCGAGTGATGTGAGAAATATATGTGAGATAGGGTGGGAAACATTACCTGCAGCAGTAGTGGACTCCCCGCGAATCTAGTCGTCTCTCGACGATGGAAAGCGTCCAAACCCATCAATGTCTCAGCTAGTGTCATGGCGATGCAGCTCTTGCCCTCTTTCAAGCCCTTAGCAACCTCAATCAAACGAACGTTAAACCCTCTAGAGCCTGGGGCAAAGCACATGTCGCCGAAAGCCCTGCCAATGATGGTCGCCGAAGTCACCGGCATCGGAAAACCGACAAATCAAACTTGGAATGTCCAGCACTCCGTCACAAATCAATGACCGAGCGTCATGCAAAGTAAGCCCACACATCCGTCTTAAGAATTGAGCGTGGCCGAAGCGGAACTGGGGCACGATTTCTTCGTTACGTTCGGATTCCATCAAAACTTGAAAGTCTTCAAAAAGTGGGACACATCTCTTGTCCGCCAAAGCTAAAGATGTGAGTTACCGGATTCCAACATCTTGCCGCGGCATGAAGGAACGGAAAACGCATCGGGGTGCGACTTAACGTAAATAGTGCATTTATGCCGAAGCCCCGAAAGTTCAGTTTTTCCGAGCCATCTAAGTTGGTGATCCAATTTGTGAGATGTTGGACAAGAAATGCCTCCATTTTGGTGCAAAACTGAGTTAGAATGAGGGAACCATGAAGTTGGAACCTTTATAAAGGATAAGGCACTGTTTGGAGGACAAGTGTCAGAAAACTGGAGGTCCCCAGGCTAACTGGTCGGCCGACCACTTTTTCTGGTCAGCCAGCCAGTTTTTCTGGTCGGCTAGCTACTTTTCTGGTCTCCAGGCCAAGAAAATGGTTGGCCAGCCACTTTTGGTGGTTGGCCATGGAGCAAAAGTTGTCTACAGCCTTTTCCTTGCCTCTAAAAGAGAGTCTCTAGCTTTCCTGTGTGCGGAGAGTGCTGAAGGTCCGAGTTTACCTCTGTTCCGGATGCATTCTGTCGCCTTGTTTGTCTAAAATGCATTTGTTTATCGAGTTGTTGCTCTTTGCTTATGGAGTTGTTGCTCATTTGTTTATCGAGTTGTTGCTCATTCGTTTGTCGAGTTGTTGCTTTTTGTTTATCGAGTTGTTGCTCTTTATTTATCGAGTTGTTACTCTTCGCTTATCAAGTTGTAAACTTGTTAAAGTCTTGTTGTTGTTTTTAGGATTGAGTCGTTTTGTTGCATTGGTTCACTACCTGACTTGGCAATGCACGATGTTCAAATTCCATTCAATCCTTTTTTTTTGTGCAAAATGGTGTGATGCGATGCTTAGAACACAAATACAACACTTTTTGAACAAAAGCTGTTTTCATTCCATCATAGCTTCTTTTTACAACATTTTACAAAAGAGTACAAGTGTTGAAGAAAATAAAACTACCTAAGCTGTACAATGTGCTATAACTACATGCAAAAAGAAAAATAAAACAGGAACATCTGCATCAATGCTATCAAGCTCAAGACCGAGAGGCCCTCTTCACCCTCTTCGGCGGAGCAGCCTCCGCGCCACCATCGTCGGCATCTCCGTCTGAATCGGAGTCACCATCCTCGGAATCCTCCTTAGCGTCACCTCTGCCCTCAGAACTGGAACCAGAGTCGTCATCCCTGCCTGCAGATGTCTCTGACTGTGGATGTGCTGACTCCTCCTCCTTACTAGACTCGTCATCTTGTCTAACAGGTGCTCTACGTCCCCCCCGGCCGCGTGCTGAGACGTCTTTCCTAGCCGCTCGAGAAGGCCTGGATGGCCCAGTCTGTAGAGGTGGGACTTGAAAAGGACAGTTTGAAGGCATCAGCCAGTATGTATATCAGATGCAGATGCAGATGCAAGAATAGAGTGGGTGCATGCAGATATAGTATGTGAATATGATGTGTCAGATGTGCTCTACACATACAATAAATCAATGCAGTGAAATGTTTAGTTTCCATATGTCATCAGAAGTATGATAAATGCAAGGGAATTGAAAAGTACCCGAACGCCGGAGGCATATAGTAGCGTCTCCCTCTGCAGGACCATGCTCTCGAGTGAGGCCGCCACTCCAAGCAACCCCTCAGTATACTCTCTGGGAGGCTGCAGATGCAAGTTCAAGTCATCAGTGAATGAATGAATGTCTAAATATCTTAGTGATAAATGAAAATTGTAAAACATACCGGTGGTGAGTCAGGGTCACTGATGTATCGATGGTCGGGCATCGGAGGCTGCAGTGTAATTGGGTAAGAAGTCCCATACTGCCAGCCCGTCAGCTCGGTCGGAAGATCTGGCCATCCAGCATACTGCCAAGTCGAGGGCATCCCTCCAGTCCCACCTCTCGATGTATCGACCCCGCTGGTCGAAGGAATGTCTCCGGCTCGGGCGCGACTTGAGGAAGGCATGTTAGCAGCTCTCCTCCTGGGGGTACGGACACCTGACAGTGGAGGCATCAGGTACGTATGACGATATGTCGCGCAATCCCCCTCCTCCAGGAAAAGGACCGCGTCAATACCCAACATAAGGTCCTCCGCCTTCTGGGGTGTGAGACCCCCTGCGGACCGCATCTCTGGTGGAGCCAGTGAGGGGACGTCCTGATCAGAGTTGCCCATCGTCTGGCGCATGAAGCGCTCTCCAAGAAACTAGGCCCTGCCGACCAGTCCCTCAAACAAGACCCTATATTGGGAGGAGCCCCATGCCCCAGCAAACAAAAATCGAGGATTCCCTGACATGTCAATCCAAGGCTGCCAGGTCACTTGCGGGTAACAAGTGCATAAATTGATTAGATGTCATAAATATGCAAGATGAATCAAAGCTGAAAGCATGAAGAACTGAGAGCTCTATATCACCTCCGTCGCCCGTACAGTATCGAAGAACTGCCGGAGGTAGGGCAAAGTCTCCCGAGGCCTGGGCCGGCACCGACCCTCAAATCTGCATGAGTAGGCGATCTCAAGAGGTGCCTCGACCTCGAGCTCAGGGGCCAATGTCGGGAAATACGCGTAAACCCACAGCTGTGAAAGGCAAGGCAGTGGCTGTCAGAGTACAGAATGCATAGAAAATACAGAATGCTGAGTGCAGAATGCGAATACAGAATGTATAGAAAATGTAGAATGCTGAGTGCAGAATGTAGAGTACAGAATGTAATGTGTGCAGTATGCAGTGTCAGAATGTAATGTGTGCAGTATGCAGTGTACAGATAATGAAAAGCAGTAATGTAAATCAAGAGGGCAGAATGTACCTCCCAGGCTCGCCAGTAGCCACCTACTATGGTCCTTCGCTCTCGGGAGGTCGCGCTCATGTAGCAGTAAAGGGTAGCGAGGCTAGAGCCACCCCAATCATACTGACTGACCTGTGATAGGTCTACTAGAGCACTGAGCAGATAAAGCCCAATTGTGTTCCCCGCTGTTGGAGAACAGAGAGGTCCCGAGGAGGAAGATCAAAAATCCCCGAGCATACTGCTGTATGGCCTCAATGGTCATGGGCGTAGTCCCCCTGTACTGCTCGGAGAACCAGGTGTACCTGACCCTGCCTAGTGATCTGTCGATCGGCGAACGGGCTCCGAGCAGATAAATCCAAGCGGCCTCTCACTCACCCATATCTGCATCGTATAGGATCGGCCGGCCTGCCACGTCAAGACCCGCTAGCATGGAGAAGTCATATGGGGTCATCGTCATATCCCTGGTGGCTGAAAAATGGAAGGAGTTGGTGGTGTCCCACCATCTCTCTACAAGTGCGCCCAGGAGGGTCCTGCTCGCTGGATGACGCGACAATCCCGCACAAAACAGGCCAAACCCAGCCTCGTCCACAATATGTCGAACAGCGTTTGGGGGCTCCATATACCACTCCCTCGCGAGGATCGATCCGTAACCCCGTGTGAAACGGGAGGATACCTGCATTCAGAATGAACAGATGTGTTCAGTTTCAGATTGAAAAGTATGAGCTGTGTGTTCATAATGAAAAGTATAAGCTGTGTGTTTAGAATGAAAAGTATGAGCTGTGTGTTCAAATTTGAAAAGTGTGAACTGTGTGTTCAAAATGAAAAATATGAGCTGCATGCCAAGGAAAAAGTATACTGTGTTATGGACTGTGTGTTCAGATTGAGCAGTATGCTATAAACCAAATACTGTGTTATGGACTGCGTGTTCAGATTGAACAGTGTGCTATAAACTAAATACTGTGTTATGAACTGCGTGTTCAGATTGAGTAGTGTGCTATAAACCGAATATTGTGTTATGGACTGTGTGTTCAGATTAAGCAATGTGCTATAAACTGTGTTATGGACTGCGTGTTCAGATTGAGCAGTGTGCTATAAACCGAATACTGTTATGGACTGTGTGTTCAGATTAAGCAGCGTGCTATAAACCGAATACTGTGTTATGAATTGCGTGTTCAGATTGAGCAGTGTGCAATAACCCGAATACTATGTTATGAACTGCGTGTTCAGATTGAGCAGTGTGCTATGTTATGAAAAAGCATATTGCGTTATGAACTACGTGTTCAGATTGAGTGGTGTGCTATGTTATAACAATAAACCGAATACTGTGTTATGAACTACGTGTTCAGATTAAGCAATGTGCAATAAACCAAATACTGTGTTATGAACTGCGTGTTCAGATTGAACAGTGTGCTATGTTATGAAAAAGTATATCGCGTTATGAACTGCATGTTCAGATTGAGCGGTGTGCTATGTTATGACAATAAACCAAATACTGTGTTATGAATTGCGTATTCAGATTGAGCAGTGTGCAATAAACTGAATACTGTGTTATGAACTGCGTGTTCAGATTGAGCAGTGTGCTATGTTATGAAAAAGTATATCGCATTATGAACTGCGTGTTCAGATTGAGCGGTATGCTATGTTATGACAATAAACTGAATACTGTGTTATAAACTACGTGTTCAGATTGAGCAGTGTGCTATGTTATGGAAAAGTATATCGCGTTATGAACTGCGTGTTCAGATTGAGCGGTGTGCTATGTTATGACAATAAACCGAATACTGTGTTATGAACTGCGTGTTTAGATTGAGTAGTGTGTTATGTTATGAAAAAGTATATCGCGCTATGAACTGCGTGTTCAAATTGAGCTATGTGCCAACTAAACAGAATGCTATGTTATGAACTGAGTGTTTAGAATGAGCAGTGTTATGAGCTGTGTGCCAACTAAACAGAATGTTGTGTTATGAACTGTGTGTTCAGATTGAGCAGTGTTATGAGCCGTGTGCCAACTAAACAGAATGTTGTGTTATGAACTGTGTGTTCAGATTGAGCAGTGTAATGAGTTGTGTGCCAACTAAACAGAATGCTGTGTTATGAACTGCGTGTTCAGATTGAGCAGTGTTATGAGCCGTGTGCCAATTAAACAGAATGTTGTGCTATGAACTGTGTGTTCAGATTGAGCAGTATAATGAGCTGTGTGCCCAAAATGAGCTGTGTGCCCAAAATGTGTTGTGTGCCAAAATGAGCTGTGTGTCGAATTAACAAAGTGTTGTTGTCACGACCCGAACCCGCCCCCAAGGTTTAAGGCCATAATCGGCCAGTGATCACGAGATTACCTACGGCCTCAAACCAAATAAGACAAAACTCATCAGAGTAAAGAGGCCAAACGGAAGCAAATTTAAAACTTTGTCCATAGAGCCGTGCTTATATGCACATCATATCATTCCATACATACATATGTTAATAACTCACAATAGAAAGCATAGTAACATAAAGTTTTGTACCTACAGGATCATCCAAATCTAAGTCAACCCATGAAAACTATATACAGACATACTCAAAGACTTCGCCAACATGACAATATAAAACAAAATGACAAAAAGGCGAAGACGAGTCTCGTGCGTGAGACGCAAGGGCTGACTCTTCAAAACCTTTGTTGTTCCACACAGACTTCACTCGGGCTGGGTTTGGACTTCTCTTGGCTCACCTACAAACACATGAATGAGCATGAGTGATAGCCCAGTGAATAATATCAAATAAAGAAGTTATACAAACGATATGTAGAACAACATGCTCCAAACGGCCTTGGGCCAAATTCATATTTCTATGTAACATGTATATACACAATTTAAGTCAAGTGACCGCAGTTCCAAACATACTGGCCTTTGGCCATTTATCTTTCCATATCAAACTGGCCTTTGGCCCATTCAAATGACAAACTGGCCTTCGACCCATTCATTCATTCATGTCAAAACGGCCTCTGGCCCATCCATTCATGTCAAGACGGCCTCTGGCCCATCCATCCATTCATTCTTTGTCAAAATGGCCTCTGGTCCATCCATTCATTCTTTGTCAAAACGGCCTCTGGCCCATCCATTCATTCTTTGTCAAAACGGCCTCTGGCCCATCCATTCATTCTTTGTTAGAACGGCCTCTAGTCCATCCATTCATGTCAAAACGGCCTCTGGCCCATCCATTCATTCTTTGTCAAAACGGCCTCTGGCCCATCCATTCATGTCAAAACGGCCTCTGGCCCATCCATTCATTCTTTGTCAAAACGGCCTCTAGCCCATTCGCTCATGTCAAAACGGCCTCTGGCCCATCCATTCATTCTTTGTCAAAACAGCCTCTGGCCCATTCGCTCATTCTTGTCAAAATGGCCTCCGGCCCATTCATTCATTCTTTGTCAAAACAGCCTCTGGCCCAATACATAGCATAACAGATATTTGTCCCCAATATAGCAACTTACAAGACTTATATGAAAGTAAGCAATTGGACAAATAACATACTTCAGATATCTTTATTAAGATATTACTCACAGTGATCGGCTGATTGATCTGCCCTGGAGCTCGACCCTACACATACCTTGAACACAAAAGGGTCACTAACAATTCAATCCGTTCTAAGTTCACATTTTTCCTCTTTAGGCCTCATTCTTATCTCTTTAACTCAATTACAATGCTCAATGCATGCCTAAGAGTACTTACAAGTGAAAGAGAACGGAAAACGGAACTCAGAATGCCTTTTCAAAATTTCAGAAAACAGGGTCCCCGCTCGAGCGTGGACTTCCTCGCTCGAGCAGTTCCATGAGGTCTGCAAAAGTACTAGATGCATCAAAATTACGCTCGAGCGTGAAGTCTGGCGCTCGAGCTGAAGGTCTGTCTACATAGCTCCCCGCTCGAGCGTGAACTTCCACGCTTGAGCGGACACCATATCTGCAAAAATACTGGGAGCACGAATTCCCCGCTCGAGCGGCACTTCCCCCGCTCGAGCAGACATCAAAATTCTGGGTTTTCCAAAATGTGTTCTTGAGCTTCAACTTGATATTCAAGGGTTCAAAATGCATGTTTTTGGCTCAATCTTCTCATATACATATTCTAACATGGTATAAACACCAACTTACAACACAATGAAGCTCAATTTCACAATTTAATCACATGCATGTCTCAAATTAACTCAAACTCATCACCAACACACTAGATTCAAACATGCAAGACTCAAACTCCCATGATTTGCACTTGCATGTAAAATATACACAATATCCTCAACTTAATTGGTGAAGAGATGATCAAATACATGGTCATTAATCAAAACTCAATATGGATTACATATTTTATGCTCAAACATGGAAATTCATAGTAATTTCCTACATGCATGCATCTATTGACTTTAAATTCAACAAATGCAACTCAATTTCATGCCAAACTTACTCTTGATTACCCAACTAGCTTGAATACCCAAAATTACAAACTAGAATCCATGAAATACTCACCTAGGAGCTTTAATTCTCACAATCTAGAGCAAATTCTAGAGAAATCTTCAAGGTTTCCAAGCTTTGAGCCAAAATTGCACAATTTCTCCCCCTTTCTCTCTCTATGGCCGGCCCTCTCTCCCTCACAATTGTATAACTCAGATTTTTGAGCTCAAAGGAAATAAAGGAGAGTGTCTATGGCCCTATAAATAAAAGTCCCACTAACCAAAATTATAATATTAAATAATTTGAGCACTATGCCATTAATTAAATCAATTTAATCTGACCC
Source organism: Camellia granthamiana (assembly GCA_036172215.1). NCBI lineage: Eukaryota > Viridiplantae > Streptophyta > Magnoliopsida > Ericales > Theaceae > Camellia > Camellia granthamiana. The sequence goes on from CM069915.1 coordinate 11,143,627, forward strand.
GAATCAATTTCCAATTAAATTTCACCGTAGGCTCTAAAAATTACGCTAATCACAATGGCGCAATCAATTTCGGGTTTCGTGGCCGATAGAGCCTTCAATTTAATTTCCAAAGCGGATAATCAAACAGATATTCCTACGGTGAACAGATAGAAATTCAAAACCACATATTCTCACATAATGGCACACAAAATTATATCAAACACATAATCACATTTATAATAAGGACCATTTAGCATAATACGGAACAGGGTTATCATAGTTATATGGTGAGCTGTGTGCCAAATTAGCAAAATGTTGTATATGAACCGTGTGTTCAGAATAAGTGGAGTGTTGTGTATGTGAATATGTTCAGAACGAGCAGATATGATATATAGCGAAAACATAGAATGTACGAGAAATGCAAAAGTAAAGTACGCACCTCATGCGCGCGATGAGATAGATGGGACTCCGGCTCTCGTAGCAGCAAGTCCGCGGGCGCCCGACGCGCGAAGTTCGTGAAGTGGTGGGAGTTGCTAGGAGGTAGAATGTGCTCTTGCGGGTCGTACTCCTCCGGGTCGAACGGTCGAATCCTCAGAGGCAACGGTATAATGTCGGGCTCGTCCTCTGCATATGGAGAACCTCCACCATACGAAATATCGTCGACCATCTGAAGAAATCTGCAAGATGATGCAAAAATGAGCGAAATGAGCCAAAATTGCAAAAAGTCAACAAAAGTCAAGTCTCGGGAAGAGAAAAAGTCAACAAAAGTCAACGCCCGAGAAAAGGTGCTAAACTTTGAGACAAACATACCTCAAGTGGTGAAAATGGAGAAAGAAGCTCCGAAAACAATTTTTAATCCGTTCAAAACGAAGAGAATCGAAAGTTTTCGTGAAACAACTTCGCGTGGGGCGTTGGAAAACCCGTATAAAGTGCAGATCTGAGAGAGAAAAGGATCTAGGGAGGAAGAGAAGTTGATTTCGGCCTTGGAGGTGTGAGCAAAACTGATTTGGAGTTGTGTACTTAAAGATCCGAGCATTAAAAGACAAAACTGCCCTGTTTTCATAAACTGGTCGGCCAGCCAGTTTTTCTGGTCGGTCAACCACTTTGGTGGTCAACAACTGGTCGGCCACTAGCCTAGGTGGTCGGCCATCCCTCCTGGGTGGTCTCCAAGGTCCCTTTGTTCTCCCTGTGTGTTTTGATGATGATTGGAGTCCTCGGCTCTCGAGAAAGTACAAGAAAAAGTACACTTTTCCGCTCAAAAATGTCTCCACGGGAACTTCAATTCAAGTCTTCAATGCGTGGCTCATCGTTACTCGTCAAGAGCAAGGTGTATCCTTTTTGAGTACGTTGTGACCCCTTCGAGAGGTAAATCGGAGGTTACGGTTGAGTTGCTCTCTTTAAGGCTTGTACTTCTTTACTCAGCATTTTGTTTCAAACATGCTTTTGAAGTTGCACTTTTCTTGCATTTGCTATGCACACCACTTGTTGCGTTGTTATGCACTCTATTCGCGTTGTCACGCACTTTTCACTTTGCTTGCGTTGTTGCGCACTTTTCACTTGCATTGTTATGCTCGTTCCGATTGCATTGTTATGCACTTTTCACTTGCATTGCTATGCATGTTTCCATCGGCATTGTGTATGTACGCGTTTATCTCGCATTGGAATTGCACCTCGATGTAATGATTGAACATGTGCTTCTAACTATATTGTACCTGTTGAGTTGTTTTCTTATGCAAGCACGATATTGTATGTACGGTTCATTTGAGACTGGTGCGACCAGACGGTATTGTATGTACTCCACGTGAGATGTAGTGAGAATTGTATAATTCTCTTACATCCTTTCTGCATGTAATGTCGTTTGGTTTAAATTCGTTTGCTTAAACTGTTACATTTATTATGTATAACTGCTTCATTACAGTTTTCTTTGCATGATCATAAGTTATGTTCAGCTTTGTGCATGTCTTTTGCATTTTGCCCCTGCTTGCGGGCACATTTCTTTGTTATCTTGCCTGTGTGTCTAAGTCTTCGGCCTCGTCAAAAATGGGTCATCTCTGGGCTTTAACATTCACTCCCATCACTTATGACTTCCGAGTTCTGTCAAAGAGGGGCAACTGTAGACACCCCATTTTTGACCGATCTTAAGACTCAAACGTCATTAATTGAGCGCTTGGTGATTGTGCATGTCGTGCTCGTTCTGAGGTTTCAGAGTTTTTGGCTGACAGCCTTGCCTCTAGGCCTCTGAACTCTTTGTGCTTTGGCTCAGTTTGTGGACCGAATCTTGTTTTCTCTTCCCGGAGGGAGGGAGAGGTCTTGTAGACCATCTCTTTGTGGTCGTAGGCCACTTTTCCCGTTTGGAGACTAGTTTCCGATTTTTGGAGCTTTCGGCCGCGCGCCTTGTCTCGGGACCGTTTAACGTTCTCCGTTTGGCGTGGTTTTTGAACCATGCCTTGTTGCCTCTGCCTAGAGGAACACTGTGGTCCGGGGGACCACTTTTGTGGTCGTATACCACTTTTGATGCCAGTAGACTAGTTTTCAAGGCTTTCGGCCGTGTGCTTTGCCTCCCGATCTCTCGTCTTGCATCCGTTTTGGTTTGTTTTTGGTACAAATCTTGTTTTCCTTGTTTGGAAGGTGGTACAAGGGTGGGAGACCAGTTTTTCCCCTTGGAGACCACTTTTCCTTCTGCCAGCCAGTTTTCTGGTCGGATAACTGGCTTTCTTAGTCTTTGGGCCACCTTTTCTGGTCGGCCACCACACCACTTGCTTGTTTTCAGTGTGTAGACTTCTCCTACCCCTGGCCGACCAGTTTTTGTTGTGGGAGACCACTTAAAGTGGTCGGCCGACCACTTAAAGTAGCTGGCCGACCACTTCAAGTGGTCGGTTGCTTTTTGTCACCTTTTTGGAGATATTTTTGGCCAGCTGGCACAGCTGGAGAGCACTAGAACCATCCTCCATGGCCTTGAGCCTTAGCTTCTTGAAGAAGCTTGTGCTTTTGCTCTCTATAAGAGGGAGGCTCCCCCTCCCTCCTCCAGGTTCAGAAATTTGTGGTTTGAGTTATACATACACACTTGTATCTATATCTCTTTTTTGCTCTTGTTTTGTACCTTAAAGTGTCATTTTGTCTCACTTTTGCACACAAACACACACTCAAACATCATCCTTTTGTTGTTGAGGTGCTTAGGAGCTGGTTTTGGTGTTCTTGGGTTGGTTTGAGCTTGAAAAACCTGCTGGAGTTGCAGCTTTAAAGGTGGTCTTCAAGGGTGAGTTTCTAACCCTTAAATCTCCCATTTTTGCTTAAGCTTTTAGCCTTATTTGAATGCTGATTTAAGCTTAACTTTCTACTATAAAGAGTTCTATTTTTGCATGCTTTAAATGTTTGTTTAAGGTCACTTTTCTGTTAGGGGTGATCTACCCCCTCTTAGGCCTTGTTAGGCCTTGTTTTGAGCCATCCCTCTAGGCTCTTGTTGTAGCATTTGCATGACCTTTCTACCACTAAAATCCAGAGGATTTTCAGTGGTGGAAATGTGGTTTTGGAGTCCTAAATAGGAGAGGGTCATCCCCTCTCCTTGTATTTTGAATACTTGCTTCATATGCCTCATGTTTGAGCATGTTTGTTAAGCTTATGTTGGCCATATCTTAGCATGTATTTGTGGTTATTTTGATGTGGCATACCACTGTTTTTACTTGGTTTTGTCACTCCATGCATGCCTAATACACTTGTAGTGTAAATCTCACAAACTAGTCTTGTATGCTTCATGAAGTAGTATGTCATTCTAGCTTGTTTTGTTTCCATTTCAGCATGTTTTTGGTGATGTTTTTCCACATCATGACTCTGTTTTGGTTTGGTTGGGTTGGCCCTTGCATGCTCCATGCACTTGTAGTGCAATTCCATGAAATAGCCTAACATGCATCATGCTTTAACATGTCATTCTAGCATGCTTTTGGCTTAACTCTAAGAAGCTTTTGTCCATGTTTTAGCATTCTCTAGCTCTGATTTGTGTTGTTTTGGTCATGCATGCCATGCTTTGTATAGCTATAGTGCATTCTAGCTTGTTAGCTTTGTGTATCAAGTCCACTAGCATGCATTGCTTGGCCTATTTGAATGATTTGGCATCATTTCATATGTGATTTCAGTCCATGTTTCATGGTCATCCACTTGCATTTGTCACTCATTCAATGCGTTGGAGGGTTTGCCCCTTTATGCCTTAACATGAATCATTGCGTATGCCTTCATGCCTAAGCTTGTGAGCTATCATTTCAATGTGTTTTTGGGATTATTTTGCCATAATATAACTCTGATTTCTATTGGTTAAGTCATCTCATGCTTGGTCTTAATAGGTGTAGTGTAATCTACCTCATTTGCCTTGCACGCATCATGCCTTATGCCCTCCATGCTAGCTTATTTTGGCTTCCTTCCATACATGTTTTAGTATCATTTTGACATGTTCTAGGACTATTTTGGGTTGCCTTTACCATATGCTTCATGTTTTGCATAGTTATAGTACAAGTGCTCTTGCCAGCTTCAAGCTTTGGGCTTCATAACATGCTTCATTTGTATCATGTACTTGATTTGACATCATTTTTCATGACATTTCAGAGCTTATCACATTGCCATGTTCCCATTTTTTTCATGATTTAAGTGCTTAAAAGGGTTGTGCATTGTTGCCTTACTTATGGCTTAGCTTGTATGCTTGCATGCCTAGGCCTTTGAGCCCCTACCTCAGCATGTTTAGGTCTTTGTTTTGACCTATTTCAGCTCTGTCCATGTTTGGTTCATGCATTTGTGCCATGTATTGCGTCCCCCCTTTGTGGTCCTCTTTGTTAGCTTTAATGCTTGAAGGACCATTGCATGTTTTGCTTGTGTTGTTTGAATGATTTAGCATCATTTCTTACCTTATTTCAGTGCACTTAGTGTTGTTACACTTCTGCATTTGTCACTCCTTGAGCACTCTTGAGAGTTGTGCTCTTAGGCCTTTTTGATAGGCCATTGCATGTGCATGCTTGTATATGCTTCATGTGCATTGGCCACTGATTTGGGCATGACTGGGGTCTACCCCCTTTTGGTTTAAATCCATTTGGCATGTTTATTTACATGTTGTTCGCATGCTTATTGTTCATTGCATTAAGTATGCCATCTTACATTGCATTGCGCATGCCATACGGTTATTTGCATTGTGTATGCCAAGTTGTTTCTTTGCATTGAGTATGCATGTTTCTAACATTGCTAAGTTGCCCATGTAGCATTGCATTGTGCATGCATGCATTAGCATTGTTCACATGTCATTAGCTTTGTTAAGTTGATCATGTCACATTGCATTGAGTATGCCATGTTGTTGTTTGCATTGTGTATGCCATGTTGTTACATTGTTGTTTGGATTAAGTGTTAATCCGAGCATGAGAAACGAGGGACGTTTCATACTTGAAGTGATGAAATGTGCCTCAATTCTCGGTCGCCGACGCTCTTGATCAAGCATGATAGAGTTTTAGGCTTTATGTGTTTACTTGTGCATTCATTTTATATTGAATTGTGTAATTTGACTTCTCGGCCATCACGTATTGAAATGCGCGATTGGTGGCCCGAGGGTCAAGAACTACACTCCCTTGAACTCATGAAATGATAGGGAGGGTGGTTGTGCACACATATCTTGCAAATACATTGCCGTGCCCTTTTTTGCTCTCTATTGCAGTAAACTGGAGAAATGCAGCAACAACTGGTCAGCCAGCCAGAAAAACTAGCTGGCCGACCACTTTTTCTGGTTTTCAGCACAGAAAGTGGTCGGCCAGTGGCTGGTGACATCCCTAGGTGGTCGGCCAACCTCCCACAGGTCCCCAAGGTGAGTTGGAAGCTTTCTAGAGCTTGGTGCAAGGTTTTGAGGACAATTGCAAACAGAGGCAAATTGGGCCATCGCGATGGATTTCTGAACGAGGCGACCGAGCATGCATCCAGTCTTCTCCCTCTGAGAACCTCCTATTTTACTGGTTTATTTAGCTTCTTTACTTAGGTAGATTAGGCATTCGTTTTATACTTTAATAGTTAATGCGTTTAGCTATTTCAATTTGTTTTGTAATAATTAGTTAACTAGGATTAGTTAATTAGTTTGTTTTGTAATAATTAGTTTAATTAGCTTAGATTAGCTAGTTAGCTTCTTATTCGGTCCCTCCGTCAAGAGGGCGCAATGTTGTAATAAGCGTGCGTGTGTGTGATGCATGTCTTCCAACCCCCATTTCTTTCTCCCTTTTACTTAACCGCTTACGATAGTTAGTTTTAGGGCATATTTTGTTTAGCATACCTTATGCTCGCATGCGTGCATCCATTCATTTGTCTTGCATGCACCGGGCTCGGCGCACCATACTAATTGCATTGTATTTTGAATACATTTTCTTGAATACGTGTTCAACAACATGTTATCAAGTTGCATTTTACATGACATTCTAGGTAGCCGAGCCTATCTTAATTACATTTTCGCATGTGTTGCATTAGCCATCTTAACATGAACTAGGATCATGCATGATTTCTAACTAATTCTTTGTTTTGGCTCAGAGTACACTGTGAGTGTTTACGCTTTAGCATACTGCATGTGTGTTAATGTTGCCATGAAAGCATGCTTGCCATGAGGCTAATTGCTTATTTGCTATAACTGCCTGAATGCCTGTGGGTGAAGGTTGGATTGCTTGAATTGGAACAATTCATCAAAATCCGCGTTTTAGCCTACTCGCGAGTAGCAAACTTCAAACCATTTTCACAAACGAACATGCAATGTTTTGTTCCAAATTATGCGATCTAGTCTATACTTGTATGCTATGCACATCATATAGTAATTCTAGGTTAATAACCAAAATAAGAACACATGTATTTTCAAAAACAAAATATCATACTTAGTAAAGGCCGATCTTTTGATTGGGCGAGCGGAGGTGCTCATTGCATGACCTTCCCCTCTCGTACCCAAGTTCCCGAGCCGAGGCAACTTTGGTGATGATGGACACGTGGCCTTCGGCACGAGTCAAGGTTTCCTAAATTTCCCCAAAAATAAAATATTTAGGTGGCGACTCTATATCTGGCAAAGCAGTCCATATTTGGCACTTCTTTATTAAAATCAGTTTTCCAAAACGATTTGCCGGATTTGGACTCTTTGGTGATTTATCGATCTTACATCGCACATTGTGAGATTAGATTCAGAACCGTGACATGAGTCCGAACTTGTAGTAGCTAGAGAGCAAACGAATTTCGCGCCTTCACGCCGGAGCTCGGGAGTCCTCAGGCATGTCTACAGGTATCAGAGCGCGTGTTCTACCGCACACAGAAGTCCATATGAGCTTAGGATGTCCTAGTAAGAAGTAGGGGCATTCCATCTGCATGTGTAAGTGTGTGTTCATTGAAAGTGAAAACTAAAATCTGATCATGACCACATAATATGGAAACAAATTATCTGAATGTCGTAAAAATGACTACTTGCTTATGTTTATAATGTTCTATTCACCCGTAGCAAATGGAAAATACAAGAAGTGATAGAACAACTAAATCATTTAAGGCTCGAATGAGTCGCATGGAACAAATGCTTGCAGCTTTAACTGAGGCAATGGCTCAACAACAACAGAGGCAACAACCTTTGCCCCCTTCACCTCCGCCGGTGCAAGTTAAACCAGATAACAATGATACAATCAACTTAACTCAGAAGTTTATGAAGATGAAACCGCCGGTATTGAACCCTTAAAGGCAGAAACATGGTTGCTTCAAATAGAAAAATTATTTGAAGTGTTCCCTTGCTCCGCGACGCAGAAAATACCTTTGGCCACCTACACCCTAAAGGATGAAGCCCGGAGATGGTGGTTATTAGTTCGAAATAACAACGGGGACATGACATGGACTCAGTTCAATGAGATATTTTACAATAAGTACTTTCCCCAATGCTTCAAGGATCGGAAAGTGTCAGAGTTTCAAGAGCTTAAGCAGGGCAGGATGTCTGTGGCTGAGTATGAAGCCAAATTCACCGAACTAGCTCGGTTTGCTCCACATATGGTGGATACTGATTACAAAAAGGCACAGCAATTCAAAGGCAGCTTAGATTTAGAAGTGTTTGACTGCGTAGGCGTCTTGAAATTGCCTACCTATGTGGAAGTTTTAAATAGAGCGATAATGGTGAAAACCACCCTAGCAACAATGAAGCAAGCTAAGGCACCGACAACAGAATGGAGAAGCAAAAGGTCTAGATCCAATTTTCGAAAGGGCCATTCATTCTTTATGAACAAAAAGCAAAATACTGGATCTTCAAGCAGTACAAGCCAAAGCAATTGATTTATGCCTAACTATCCAAAATGTGGAAGGAAGCATAAAGGCATGTGTCATCGTGCATCGAGTGCGTGTTTCAGGTGTGGCAAAACCGGTCACATGATTAGAGATTGTTCGATGAGGTTCGACAATGCTAACCATCCGGCGGCAAGCTCAGCCGGATCCGCTCTTGTAACGAAGACCAATACAAGAACAAATGCTAAGGGTAATACCAGGAATGAAACACTAAGGCAAAGAAAAGTGTTTGCACTAGTGCCTGGGGATGTACAGAATACTGAGGTAGTGGTGTCTGTGCTCAGAATGCCTATGCACTGATTGATTCTGATTCTACGCATTCATTTGTCTCACATGCTTTTTCTCGGAAATTAACTAGACCGTTAGAACCTATGAATTGTTTGTTATTTGTGTCTACACCATCTAGGGGTTCTATGATATGTGCTTATGTATATCTGGTATGTGATATTATGATTGGTGATATGACATTGTATGTTGACTTGCTGCCCTTGAGCATTGATCATTTTGATTGTATTCTAGGTATGGATTGGCTAACTAAATATTGTGCCACTATTGATTGTGTGAAGAAAACCGTCATGTTCAAACCATCTAGTATACCTGAGTTTGTTTTCACTAGGAATGGGGTAGTTCCTCCGCCATATTTGATTACATTCATGAAAGCCAGGAAGTTGACGAGAAAATGATGTCAGGGCTACTTGTGTTGTGTAACGACTGAGTCTTTAGATGATGCAAGTGTGGAAACTATTTCCGTGGTTTGTGAATTTCTTGATGTGTTACCTAATGACCTACCCCGTGGACTTGATTGATAGGGAAATTGAGTTTACTGTTGATGTAGTACTTGGAACACAACCTATCTCCAAGACTCCTTATAGAATGTCGACTTCCGAACTGAAAGAGTTAAAAGTCCAACTCCAAGAACTCTTAGACAAGAAATTCATCCGTCTGATTAACTCACCTTGGGGAGCTCCAGTGTTATTTGTCAAAAAGAAATACAAGTCTTTGAGGCTATGTATTGACTACCGTGAGTTGAACAAAGTAACTGTCAAGAATAAACATCCACTACCCCGAATAGATGATTTATTTGACCAACTCCAGGGAGCCCACGTGTTTTCTAAAATTGACCTTAGATCCGAGGTATCACTAGTTAAAGGTTAAGGCAGAAGATATAGAGAAAACTGTATTCAGAACTATATATGGGCACTATGAATTTTTAGTAATGCCATTTGGGGTAACTAATGCCCTTGCAGCATTCATGGATTTAATGAATAGGGTATTCAAACAATTTCTGGATGAATTTATTGTTGTCTTTATTGATGATATACTAATTTATTCCAAAAGCAGGAAAGAACATAAGAACCATTTGCGAACTACTTTATAAACTTTGAGAGAAAAGAAACTATATGCAAAATTATCCAAATGTGAATTTTGGCTTGACAATGTGACATTTTTGGGACATGTAATCAACAAGGACGGTATCTCTGTTGACCCTCAGAAAATTGAAGCCATTGTAGACTAACCAAGACCAACAAATGTGCCAGAAGTTAAAAGTTTTCTAGGACTTGCAAGATACTACAGAAGATTTGTGAAAGACTTCTCAAAACTTGCTATGCCATTGACTCAATTAACCCAGAAAAATGTCTCATTTGATTGGAACGACTAAAAAGAGTCTGCCTTCCAAGAGTTGAAGACCAGATTAGTGACTGCACCGATTTTAACTCTACCTAATGGTACTGATGGGTTTCAGATATATAGTGATGCATCCTGCAAAGGCTTGGGGTGTGTCTTAATGTAAAATGGAAAGGTGATTGCTTATGCTTCTCGGCAACTCCGACCACATGAAAAGAACTATCCGACACATGACCTCAAACTAGCAGCTGTAGTATTTGCCTTAAAAATTTGGCGACATTATTTGTATGGTATAACTAGTGAGGTGTATACCGATCACAAAACTTTAAAATACTTCTTTACCTAAAAAGAACTGAACATGAGACAAAGAAAATGACTAGAATTGATCAAAGACTATGATCTGCAAATTCTGTATCATCCAGGGAAGGCAAATACCGTTGCAGATGCATTGAGCCGAAAATCCATTGGGAATTTGTCATGTTTGCTCACTGGCCAAAAGGCATTGTTATGTGACATAGAAAGGAATAAGATTGAAATTGTATTACGTGAACAAGGCGGGATCTTGGCTGCCATTTCTGCTCAACCTGCAATCATTGAAAAGATTAAAGAGAAACAATGTGAAGATGAGTTCTTGAAGAAAATTTTCGATGAAATTGACTCAAAACCAAGGCCTGGGTTTGTGATTGAAAACGATGTGTTAAAATTTCAGAGTCACCTTTGTGTGCCGGATTGTTTTGACTTGAGAAAACACATCATGACTGAAGCTCATAAATTGAAACTTGCTATGCATCCGAGAAACACAAAGATGTATCATGAATTGAAACAAAATTGCTGGTGGCCGGGAATAGAGGTGCAACTTGCCCAGCCCGAATTTTTTTAGGGCTTGGACAAAATATTTTCAAATTCGGTATAAATTGAAACTTGCTATGCATCCGAGAAACACAAAGATGTATCATGACTTGAAACAAAATTGCTAGTGGTCGGGAATAGAGGTGCAACTTGGACGGGCTTAACTCGAGCAACCCGAGCCTAGGTCGAATTTTTTTAGGGCTTGGACAAAATATTTTTAAATTCGGTACGGGTTTGGGCAAAAATTCATAAGCCCGAATTAAATTTGGTTGGGCTTGAGCAGAGACGTCAAACAACCCGAGCAACCCGAAGCCCGAATTATATATATATATAGATATATAAAAATATTAAATTATATATATAAATTATTAGCCATTACATGATATTAAAGTAATTTAATTATAATTAATTAAAATATACTGAATACATACTATATATACAAATAACATAAAATCTTACTTTTTTATTTTTATTTTCACTCATAAATTGTAAGGACTACTATAGTAGCATCTCTCTTACATTATATAAATTATTTATTTTGATGGTATTAATGATTTTCTATAAAAAAAATATATACATATATATATATTATAAATAGAGTCAAATTTTAATAATTTAATAATGTAGCTGCAAAAAAAAAAAAATTGAAATTCATTTACAATTCTGGCAATTCGGGTTTAACTCAAGTCGAGCTTGGGCAGACAATCTTGGGTTACAATTTGAGCTTGGGCGAGCTTGGGCAGGTCTCAGCACAACTTGGGCTGGGCTTGGACAATCTCCCAACCCGACCGAACCCGCCCCAGTTGCACCTCTAGCTGGGAATGAGAAAGTCTATTACAGATTTCGTGGCTAGATGTTTACACTGCCAACAAGTTAAAGTTAAACATCAACGACCTGATAGTTTGCTACAACCGCTTCCAATACCGAAATGGAAATGGGAACATGTCATGATGGACTTCATTGTCGAATTACCTCGCTCTCCTCGGGGTATGGATTCTATCTGGGTAATTATTGATCATTTGACTAAATTTATACATTTCTTACCTGTCAAATCTGTGTATAATGCAGATAAGTTGGCTAACTTGTATGTTAATAAGCTTGTGAGATTACATGGTGTGCCAGTATCTATTGTATCCGACAGAGATCCTAAGTTTACTTTAAGATTTTGGCAGAGTCTACAGCAAGCTTTGGGAACTAAATTGAGACTAAGCAGTGCTTCTCATCCACAGACTGATGGCCAATCTGAACGAACCATTCAGATATTGGAAGACTTGTTATGGATATGTGCCCTAGACTTTCACGACAATTGGAAAACCTACTTACCATTGGCTGAGTTTGTGTATAACAACAGCCATCATTCTAGCATCAGTATAGCTCCGTATTAGGCTTTGTATGGTAAGAAGTGTCGTTCTCCAATTTGTTGGGCTGAGGTTGGTAATAGACCCTTGTTTGGACCAGAACTTGTGCAAAAAACAACTGAGACAGTGAAATTGATTCAACAACGTCTGAAAACTGCACAAAATCGCCAAAAGAATTATGCAGATGTTCAGAGAAGAGATAGGGGATACGAAGTCGGTGACCATGTATTTATAAAAGTAACTCCAATGAAGGGTCAGACACAATTTGGAGTGAAAGGAAAACTAGCACCAAGATACATTGGCCCCGTATGAAGTTTTAAAGAAAATCAACGCGGCGACGTATCGAGTAGCCTTACCACTAGTCATGGAGCGTATGCACAACGTTTTTCATGTCTTTATACTTCGGGATCATTTGAGAGACCCATTACATGTGATTGAGCCAACCCATGTGCTTCTGAAGGATGATTATACGTACGAAGAAAGACATATTCAGATTATGAATCGCCGGATCAAAAGATTAAGGAACAAAGAAATTCCGTTAGTGAAAGTGGATTGGCAAAACCACAGAGGGACATATGGAACATGGGAGATGAAGGAAGATATGATGAAAAGATACCCAGATTTGTTACCTCTAGACCCGATGTTTTTCCAAAAAGAAGGTAACTCGAGTTTAGAAGACCAAACTCTTTAAGGGGGGAAGGCTGTAACAACCCTGACCTCTGATTTACGTTAATTCATGGTTAAATGAGCCTAATCAGTAATTAAGAGAAATTCCAAATTAAATTGCATGTGTATATGTTTGCATTATTGTGTTCATATATGTTTATCATATAATTATCTGTTTCCGTTTCTGTTTCGTTCTGTAAATTGAGGGCCTTATCGACATTCAATCGCGAAATTGACTTGATATATGAGTTATTTGGAATTTTTAGGAATTTATGGTAGGTTCAATTGAAATTCAATTTGGAATGATTAAATTCGAATAATTTAATGCTCATTAGATTAGTAGTAATTAATTAATTAATTTTTGATCAAGCTTATATAAGGCCACTCCTACCGCTTCCTATACACTTTTATACTCTCATTCCCTCATCTTTTGAGTTCAAACGTGAGAGAAAAGAGAGAAAGAGAAGGAAGACTTGATTTCAACTAGAGTATTGTGGAAATTAGAAGAACTTGAAAGTTTGGCTTAGAAACTCAAACAATTAGCTATCTAGCATTCAATTGAGAAACAAAGGTAAGAACTCAACCATTTGATTATGTAATTGAAATAGCTATTGTTATTTCATGTGAATTGGGAGATGAATTACAAGAGTTCAGTTAGAATTAAAGAGAAATGAACCATATCATGTGTGCATGCTCATTTCATCATAATTTGAAATTATTTTCACATAATTCCCTCTTGTATGTTCTCACTTTGACCTTGGTTTGAGAATTCAACATATTTTTAAGTTAGACACCTCATTGGATCATGTTTTGGAAGCCTGGAACTTACACATTTACATGCATGATGTATATGGTTTTGTTTTTAAAAAATTGGGTTTGGTTTTGCATACATCACATGCTCTTGAACCTTGATTTTGTGGAATTGATTTTGAATTCACCATGTTTTCCAAGTTTACAAGAGATTCCTTGAGTTTTTGCTCAAGGAACCATAATTTGCAGCTTTGGGGTTGAATTTGAAGCTTGGAAGCAAATCTAGAAATTCCATAATTCTACTTCCACGCTCGAGCGATAGATCATGTGCTCGAGCGACCACCTTCATTTTCACACTTCCGCTCGAGCGACCAAAAGCTGGCTCAAGCGTAAAATGCATGCTTCCAGAAGTTTTGCGTGTTTTGCAGGTCGCTCGAGCGACAAAAGTTGTGCTCGAGCAAGGGTATGAGTCTCACACTCGAGTGACCATCGAACAAGCATCAAGTGGAAAAATCAAGCGACCAGCACTTTGCAAAAGTTTACAGACCGCTTGAGCAACAGAAGTTCCGCTCGAGCGACCACTCACATTTTGCATCTCCGTTCGAGCGAAGGAAATTGTGCTCGAGCGAGGACCCTACTTTCAATAAGTTTTGTTAAGTGTTTTTAAGTGTATTTTAGCATCCTCATTGCATCCTAGTCATTCTTAGGCCAAGATTAAAACACAATAATGGAGGTAAGAAGTAGAAACGCACCAAGACAAAAAAGAACCAAGTTAATGATTCCGGGTATGTAATCTAGGACGTATTCGTTCTGTATCTGTGTAGGTCACACGCCACAAGATATTTGAATTGCCTACTCTGTCCACTTACTTGAAGCCATATGTTATCTGTGAGTAATAACTTAGTAAAGCTATGTTCAAGTTAAATTATTTTCTGTATGTGGAACAAGAGTTATTTTACAAAATGTTATGTTTTGTACCATGAATGATTGTCTAATTCTGACAAATATTTGTGACATTAAATCTGTGATTCAAGTATGCTATCTGCACCCGGACCAGAGGTTCCTTCATGGAACTGACAAGTTATCCGTTCCCAATCCGGAGATTCCTTATGGAACTGACAAGTTATCCGTACCCGACCAGAGATTGCTTATGGAACTAACAAGTATGACCTTTGATGTTCTGTATGAGATCCATCAGCGCTAACGAATAAGCCATGTAAGATTAAGCATGAACTCTAATTTCCGTATATGCTCATAACAAGAATACGAATGTGAATCTGTTTCGATATGAACTCTGGTTTCTGAATTAGTTATAGGACATCATTCATTTAACCCTTTACTTTGTTATTATTCACTGGGCTTCCGCTCACTGTACTATTTATATATGTATATAAGCAAGCGCGCGACCAGGCTTAAGATGATGCCTGAAGGATTTTGTGTCGTCAACCACCCTTGTATGCCTCCGGAGGAGGTTCCGAATCATGTCAAGTCTTGTGGCCTTGTTTTGTAAATGTTTAAGTCTTTGGTTTGTTTTACGACAAACTTTCTATTAATTACACATGAAGTGGCGTGTGGCTACTGTAACTTTTGACGTCTCACGTATGTTTATAAAGAATTAAGACTATCTGTCTCATGTATGTCTTCACAGCTCAATAAACTATGTATATTTTTGCATATTACTTCCGTAGCCTCTAACTATATGTTATTCTGTTAAGAGGTCTTTGGTAATCCAAGGATTACTGGCTGGTTACGACGCTAAACCTATAGGGGTGGGTTTGGGTCGTGGTGCTCTTTCTCCTCCATCACCAACCATCATCTCCTTCTCCTTTGTTGTCATCACCATTGCTCATCTCCCATCATTCATCTGCTAACTTCAATACCATAATCCTCCATCATCGATCTGCCATCTTCGACATTGTTGTTGTCACCATCTTCCTCCATCACTAATCTACCATCTTCGATATCGTCGTTGCCACTATCTTCCTTCGTCACTGGTTTGGGATGCAAAGTGTCCAATCAGTGCATAAAAAGGTGTTGTTGATTTTATACAGACATGTAACTAATCTAATAAATTTGTTACTTAATTCAGTGATAAATTTGTTACTTAGGCCTCGTTTGGGAATATGTTATTTTAGTAATTTTTTTACTTTTTAGCTAAATTGTGAAGTAAAAAAAACTAATATGTTTGGGATGACTTTTTAATTTTTTACAAAAAGGTGTGCAAAAAATAAGGAGAAAAAAGAAATTTTGACTTTTTAGTATAGGTTGTTGCATTTTTTATTTTTTTAGTGACTTTTTAGCTTTTAGGTTAAAAAGTAATGTTGTCAAACGAGACCTTACACTATGTTTGGGAATCTATGAGAGAAAAGAAAAGAAATGATTACTTAAGTTATAATAGAAAATAAAAAATATAAAAAAAGGAAATGATTGTGATTTCTCTCCTTCTTGTTTGGATAGAAAAGAAATAATTGTGATTTATCTTCTTCTTGTTTGGTTAGATTTCATAAGAGAAAAGAAAAAAAAAAACTGTTTTATGTTATATTATTAAAATAACCTTTTTATATTTCTTTTAATTATTTTATTTCTTTTATATTTACAGGGACAAAATTGGTATTATGAAAATATAAGAATCTGTTGGTTCCTTTTCTCTTCCAATCTCTCTACTTTTGGGAAGATTGAAAATGGGGGTTATAAGAGAAATGGGTTCCTCTCCGTTTATCCACTTTTCTCTCCACTTAAGTTATTCAAACAAATAAGAGAAATACACATCTCTCCATTTCTTTTCATTTTTCTCCAAATAATCCAATCCAAACATAGTGTTAATATGTTACTTAATTCAGTAATAAATTTGTTGTGATGCCTCATCTCTCTCTCAAATCAAGTTTGCTATGTGTAAATTTTTTAACAAATTCATCAAAGATAAATTTATCACTAGTTTAAACAAATTTATCACTGGTTTAAACAAAGTTATCACTGTTTATCACTGGTTTAAATAATATAGAGCTCCGAACTCATCAATGTTGACACACGCATCTCCATTCATGTCAATTTTCTTGATCTCTCTCAGATCTAACATCATCTCTTTCAAATCCAAGGGCCATAGAGACAGTTCTCATGTTCACCAACACCAACGAATTCATCAATGGCTCTGGAGCTCGTCAATATCGACACACCCCATCTCCATTCATGTCAATTTTCTTGATCCAGATCTAACACCATCTCTCTCAAATCCAAGGGCCACAGAGGCAGTTCTCCTGTTCACCAATACCAACGAATTTATCAATGGCTCTGACAGTTCTCATATTCGCCAACACTACTAATAACGAATTCATCAATGACTCTGGCAGTTCTCATATTCACCAACACCACTAATTCATCAATGGCTCTGGTAGTATAACAGCAGGGACAAAATCAATATAAAAAAATATAATAGAATTTTCTGGTACATAAAATAAAAATTTAAGATCTAATAAATAATAGATTCAATTATTAAGAACCATTTAATTATGCATCTTATAGTACTTTGCTTAATTTAAATTTTTTTACATAAATAATTTGTTGGCCCATCCCATCCCAAACACCCACGTCGGCCGCGAAGCCCAAATGGGGACAAAAGTCTTACTCATTTGGTAATATATAATTACCATTTGGGGATCCCAATTCCATCAGTTAATGTCGGACCTACTCTCCCAGATTCCATATCCATATCCATATCCAGTGTTTTGGCATTTTTATTTTATTATATTTTATATACTAAACCAAAAGCGGCAAACCACTCCACAACCACAATAAAATTCGCATACGCAAATGGAGGAGATCACCAACTCTGTGATCGAATATTCTCTCAAGTCGTCTCGTCTTCACAGAGAAGGAAGATAATCGAAGACGATGAGAGGCGCAATATGCTCGAGATCGCAGAGATCGTTCGAATCAGAATAACAAAAACACAGATCAGCAACTGAGATTGGCCAGTTCGCAGAATCGCAGCTGATTTTCCGGTGGAATTCCAGTGCTCAGTCTCTCGAATTCATATACCGAACTTCCGGAAGAGGAGATCTTCGAGGTAATTTCGAGATTCGGTTCCTCAATTTCACTATCAAAACGATATATATTCTTTACTATTACTATAGTTACTCTGTTCTGGTAATCTTTTACTTTCAACAAGTTATCATTCGATTTTTAGTTCTCAATATCAGATATTGCCAATAACATCAACAAAAGTAATTCAAGACATGATAATTGTATGGATTGTGTATAATCTTTAGTGTAAATGATACTAGTTTATAAATCATACCATTGAAATCATCATTTTGGTCCTTAATCTTTAATTTGTATCAATTGTATCCCGTGTTCTATCCATCGTCTAAAAAACATACGAAAAATACTTAGGCCTCGTTTGGGGAGTGGCTATTTTAGCTAAAAAGTCAAAAAGTTACTAAAAGTTGTCACATCACCTCTCTACTTTTCTGCACATCTTTTCGTAAAAAGCCAAAAAATTATTAAAATAGCTTGTTCCCAAACGAGGCCTTACTGTCAGTCTCACATTGAGCATTCGAACGGCATTAGGAGGAATTTATCTCATTTTTTTGGCCTAAAAAACCGTGAGACATGTGAAATCCACATTATTTACAAGGAAAATGAGTGGGAGCACTAATTAGTGTTCCCACTAATTAGGTGGCAGTAGGTCTCATCAGTAATGATGTGATGTTTTGGTCTTGGAGTTGTATTATTTTTTTTTTTTTTTTACTTTTTTAATACATTAGTACTATTAGTGGTGTTGTTTTTAGTGGAATGAATCATTGTTGTATTTACAAAACAAAACACATCCGGCTTTCGTTCCTTTACTGACAGTCAAGTACATAGTGTGGTTGGCTCTTCGATTAATATTATTTGGCATTCTTAGACGTGTTAAATATCGTTTACGCACTTTAATGTTTAATGTGATGTTGACGTAAGCATTTTCCATCTTAAGAGAAGGGATTACATTCACTCACGGAGCCCAAAATTTAATATAGAGACACCTATTAATTATAATTTCAAAATTTTACTTTCTCAATCAATAACAATAATATAATAATAATTTTTCGTGCTAATATTAAACACAAAAAAATAATATTCATTACAAAAAAATTTTGATTTTAAACTTTTACAATTGATCCCGATGAGTTTTCATCTTTTAAAAGTTTTTCATGATAGTATCTTTGTCAATGTCATCAAATATATCTCTCTCAATGTAGACAACCAAGCTATCATTCATCCATTCATCACCCATTTTGTTCCACAATCGATTCTTCACAATAATCATAGCTGAAAATACTCTTTCAATAGTAGCAATTGCAACAGGTAAGATTAATGATAACGTCAAGAGCAAATACACCAATGTCTCTTTTAGCCTCCACCATTTTTTTAGCAAGATCGGCAATTCCATTCAATCATAAGAACTCACTACTAGATAGCATGTTGACAATGTACATGGGGCTGTCATTGTTTGGTTGGGCTGTGTGTCAGTTTAGCTAGGACTAAAAAAAAATTTAAATTTAAATTGAAAAGTGGGGTTGTGCCGGTGTTTGGTTGGTTGGGGGTGTGTGTCACTTAAAAAAAATATTTTTTTTTTGAAAAGTCAAGGGAGGCACGTGACTCCCTAGCCCCTTAGTGCCTCAGCCCCTACATTGGATTAATGTGTGAGATTTGGGGATGAAATTGATACAAATTAAAGATTAGGTACTAAAATGAAATCAATAGTATACTTTAGGAACCATTTATGTAATTTACCCTATTATTTATGGTTTTTTCATGTATAAAGCAATGGTCAAATGGTTCAAAGAAGCCAACATGAAATCCTTCTGTTGTCTAATGCCCACTTTGGCTACACACAGTCTGAATTCTATGCAAGTTTTCATGAGTTTGTTACCTTGTCATGCAACTTGGAAGTTGGAATTATCATAATTATGTTTTATAGGATTTGTTTTAAGGTCTATTCTTATTTATTGTGAATAATATTTGCTGTTCACTGTTTCTATAATTCCATCCAGGAGTCTCAAGCATGTTCATGTCTGCATGCACACACACTGCATATGCACAGAAAATTATCAGATACTTTCGGAGTATCATGTGGCATTGCTTACGTGGTACTTTTGATAAATGAGAAACCGACACACTAAGTGAGTCATTTATTGTCTCTCAACTACCTAACAAAGGTCAGTCAGCATATTCCACTCATAAAATTTTTTGCTACATGATTTGGCTTAAAGCACTATATAGACAATGTCATATACTAAATAATTAGCCGTGTGTGCACTTATTACGTCCTACACTACCTCCACTTCTCCCTCCTAAGTTTTTTTAATTAGCATCTAAGAGCCCTAAACTATAGGGGTGGGGGTGGTTAATGGGTTCAAAACTACTTTACCAATTGTATCCTAAATGTCAAATTGGAATGAAAAGAAATTGAGAGGGAGATTTATGATCTGGAATTGGGCCGAGGTAACGGCCGAGCAGGTTGAGAGCCAAATGGAGCATTGGGCCGAGATGACCTGCGATCCGCCCGGAGTTGGGCTACTAGGACTTGGGCTGGGCAAGTGTTGGGCTAAGTATGCGCCGCCCAGTCCGAATATAAGTTGCTCGGTTAAGGCAACGCTCGGTTAGACCGAGCTGCATGTATGGCATAGGCGAAGCCAGTCAGGTTGGCTGAACGGCGCCCGGAAAGGCGTCATCAACCGAGGTACTTGCCTGATCGGCAAGAAGGCCAACCACAATCAAGTTGAACGACCGGCGCCCGGAAAGGCGCAGTCAGCCGAGATACTTGTTTGCTCGGCAGGGAGGCCGACCGCAGGTGCTCACGAGATGTCTCGGGCTCGGCTATGCCGAGATGCTGCCTAGCCCGGTTCTCCTAGGCTTAGCCAGTGAAGTGCTTGGACATGAAGTACGGCACGGCCGGGGATAGAGTAGCTCGGCTGCCGAGCTCCAGGTGAGAAGGCTGGCAGTTGAGATTAGGTGATGTTCAGCGAAGTTTACGCTGACGGATGGGATAGCAGAGGCACGTGTCAAGAGATGACTGGGAGTGGGTATTGGGCGCAGAGGGTATATAGGCATGTCTGCGCCCCCCATACAGGACAGACGAACATTTGGTAAGAAACTCTTACCCTCTCTCCTCTCTCTCCCTCTATCCCAAGGTGTGTTCTAACTTGATCGTCGGAGGGGTTTTCCGGCCACACACCGCCGGGTAGCTCACCGCCGTTGTGCCCGCAGGTGATCGGACAGAAACGGAGCTTGGAAGAAAGGAGTACGGGCTTGCCTGAATATTTGCTCCCCGTACAATTGGCGCCGTCTGTGGGAAACTAGCAGATAAAACCTTGTCTTCCCAAGCTTATCTGATCGCCTTCTATGGCGAACAACGAAAAGATTCCGTTGTCCGCCATCGACGGAGTCGCTCCGGAGTTAGGCAGGCGGAGAGAGGGACACCCCACCATTCTAAACATGGCGGACCTGGAGACTTTCCCAGTAGGATATTCAAGAGACGCGCGGGATAAGCGCGGAAGAAGTTATGGTCACTTGCGGAGCCCAGACGGACACCGGCGGCGAAGAGAATCGCACACTAGGCGTCTGGAGGACAAGCTGAAAGACCAAGATACCGTCACCAAGAAGATAGCGATGAAGATGGAGGTCATGAAACACCAGATGAAGGGAAAGGGCGTCATTCGAGTGGGGAACCACGATTCAGAGTTGAAGACTACGTCATGCCGACAACGTCTCGTACGCAGTACAGCAGTTAATACCCCTTACGTCTAACGACGACGTTGGGATATTCACATTCCAACCGTTCGAAAGACCCAAAGGGGTATGTAGGAGAAGTGCACTCGCCGGCGGAAAGCGCAAAGGATGGCGGTGCAAACAACCGTGGAAGAAATCTAGGGAGTTCGATTTTGGAAGACGCCGGTCAGAAGGCCGAGGAAAAATGACAATTGACAATCATTTTGATGGAAAGATAAGAATTTCTTGCTGCGCTAATCTTGCGCGGCCCAAACAGTGCACCTCTGACCGTTTGAAGTGGGCGACTGGGTTTCACGGAAGGCAAACTAGGGGCAAACCGGGGAGGGCCTTACAAGATAACCGGTCTAACGGGCAAGGGGGCATACCACTTAGAAGATTTAGAAGGCAAAGGCGTACCCTGGCCACGAAGTGAATTACTTTTGCCGAATAACTTTGATGTGTCCGAAATAATATGGATAATAAGGGACCTAGCTCGCCTTCCTTGGAGTTCCTTGGTCGAGCTTCTTGTCCGCCAAGAAGGAAGTCGCGGAGCGAACTTTGCTCGCCTTCCTTGGAGTTCCTTGGCCGAGCTTCTTGTCCGCCAAGTAGGAAGTCGCGGAGCGGACCTTGCTCGCCTTCCTTGGAGTTCCTTGGCCGAGCTTCTTGTCCGCCAAGTAGGAAGTCGCGGAGCGGACCTAGCTCGCCTTCCTTGGAGTTCCTTGGCCGAGCTTCTTGTCCGCCAAGAAGGAAGTCGCGGAGCGAACCTTGCTCGCCTTCCTTGGAGTTCCTTGGCCGAGCTTCTTGTCCGCCAAGTAGGAAGTCGCGGAGCGGACCTTGCTCGCCTTCCTTGGAGTTCCTTGGCCGAGCTTCTTGTCCGCCAAGTAGGAAGCCGCAGAGCGGACCTAGCTCGCCTTCCTTGGATTTCCTTGGCCGAGCTTCTTGTCCGCCAAGAAGGAAGTCGCGGAGCGAACCTTGCTCGCCTTCCTTGGAGTTCCTTGGCCGAGCTTCTTGTCCGCCAAGTAGGAAGTCGCGGAGCGGACCTTGCTCGCCTTCCTTGGAGTTCCTTGGCCGAGCTTCTTGTCCGCCAAGTAGGAAGTCGCGGAGCGGACCTAGCTCGCCTTCCTTGGAGTTCCTTGGCCGAGCTTCTTGTCCGCCAAGAAGGAAGTCGCGGAGCGAACCTTGCTAGCCTTCCTTGGAGTTCCTTGGCCGAGCTTCTTGTCCGCCAAGTAGGAAGCCGCAGAGCGGACCTAGCTCGCCTTCCTTGGAGTTCCTTGGCCGAGCTTCTTGTCCGCCAAGAAGGAAGTCGCGGAGCGAACCTTGCTCGCCTTCCTTGGAGTTCCTTGGCCGAGCTTCTTGTCCGCCAAGTAGGAAGTCGCGGAGCGGACCTTGCTCGCCTTCCTTGGAGTTCCTTGGCCGAGCTTCTTGTCCGCCAAGTAGGAAGTCGCGGAGCGGACCTTGCTCGCCTTCCTTGGAGTTCCTTGGCCGAGCTTCTTGTCCGCCAAGTAGGAAGTCGCGGAGCGGACCTTGCTCGACTTCCTTGGAGTTCTTTAGCCGCCAAGAAGGAAGTCGCGGAGCGGACCTTGCTCGCCTTCTTTGGCCAAAGAAAGTGGATCAACTACGGAGTTCCAGCCGAGATGATTTGCTCTGGCTGAAGAGTTGATGGTTTGCTCAACTACGGAGTTCCAGCCGAGATGATTTGCTCTGGCTGAAGGGTTGATGGTTTGCTCAACTACGCAGTTCCAGCCGAGATGATTTGCTCCGGCTGAAGAGTTGATGGTTTGCTCAACTACGGAATTCCAGCCGAGATGATTTGCTCCGGCTGAAGAGTTGATGGTTTGCTCAACTATGGAATTCCAGCCGAGATGATTTGCTCCGCTGAAGAGTTGATGGTTAGCTCAACTACGGAATTCCGGCCGGGATGATTTGCTCCGGCTGAAGAGTTGATGACTAGCTCAACTACTAAAATCCGGCCGAGATGTTTTACTCCGGCTGAAGAGTTGATAGTTTGCTCAACTGCGTGGTTCTAGCCGAGTCAACTGCGTGGTTCTAGCCGAGATGTTTTACTCCGGCTGAAGAGTTGACGTATTGCTATCTAAGGCTGAGGAAGAGTATACCCCGGTCGGATCATGTAATCCCAGTCACGCTTGCGCGGACGGAATTAAGGGGCAATTGAGAGGGAGATTTATGATCTGGAATTGGGCCGAGGTAACGGCCGAGCAGGTTGAGAGCCAAATGGAGCATTGGGCCGAGATGACCTGCGATCCGCCCGGAGTTGGGCTACTAGGACTTGGGCTGGGCAAGTGTTGGGCTAAGTATGCGCCGCCCAGTCCGAATATAAGTTGCTCGGTTAAGGCAACGCTCGGTTAGACCGAGCTGCATGTATGGCATAGGCGAAGCCAGTCAGGTTGGCTGAACGGCGCCCGGAAAGGCGTCATCAACCGAGGTACTTGCCTGATCGGCAAGAAGGCCAACCACAATCAAGTTGAACGACCGGCGCCCGGAAAGGCGCAGTCAGCCGAGATACTTGTTTGCTCGGCAGGGAGGCCGACCGCAGGTGCTCACGAGATGTCTCGGGCTCGGCTATGCCGAGATGCTGCCTAGCCCGGTTCTCCTAGGCTTAGCCAGTGAAGTGCTTGGACATGAAGTACGGCACGGCCGGGGATAGAGTAGCTCGGCTGCCAAGCTCCAGGTGAGAAGGCTGGCAGTTGAGATTAGGTGATGTTCAGCGAAGTTTACGCTGACGGATGGGATAGCAGAGGCACGTGTCAAGAGATGACTGGGAGTGGGTATTGGGCGCAGAGGGTATATAGGCATGTCTGCGCCCCCCATACAGGACAGACGAACATTTGGTAAGAAACTCTTACCCTCTCTCCTCTCTGTCCCTCTATCCCAAGGTGTGTTCTAACTTGATCGTCGGAGGGGTTTTCCGGCCACACACCGCCGGGTAGCTCACCGCCGTTGTGCCCGCAGGTGATCGGACAGAAACGGAGCTTGGAAGAAAGGAGTACGGGCTTGCCTGAATATTTGCTCCCCGTACAGAAATTAACATATATTTTTAATCTGCAAGCTATTTTAGGAAAGTAAAAAACTGAGGCTTCAAGACACCAAATGAGGTGTTTCCTTTTTAATACAGCATAGAAGATACAAATAGATAGTATAGATTACTACAGTCAGGTGTTGTAATTTTATTAACCATTGACAAATATAGTAATTGGGCTATGGAATTTGCTGGCATTTCTTCGTATCAGCCATTTTGCTGGATGGTGGTGGGACTGCAGATGATTATGATAGAAAAGTAGCTGTATGAGGAGGTTGGTTGTTAATTTATTCTTCAGTGAATCAGTGGGTTGAGTTATTCCACATATTAAAGATTTACTCCACGTATGTATACTTTTTTGGTTGGAAGGCAGGAATTGAAGCATGGTTGGACAGACGAGATAATCTCATGAAGCCCTTGGTTGGGTCCTCTTGAGTTGTACATATAGTTTTTGAACCCACTCCCAAATTGTGATGACAAATATTTTACAGGAAAAAAGTGTAAGTTTGCTTCACTTCCTCTGCTTAACATTACAAAAGCTTATTGTTAATGATTGAGGTACAATTGCAAATTACTTAGAGAGAGAGAAATGATTGCAGATTAATTATGGTTCATGAATACAATAGTACAAAGAGGTTAACATGATAAAATGTAACAGACAAACCATTTTGTATTACAGAAAAGCTATTTTGTTGCTTTGTCACTTGAGAAAGATTCAATTCTTCCCCATCATGCTTAGTCCTTAGCTTTCCGCATAGGTTGTTCAAGCTTCGCAATGGAGGGTTGTTTGTTGAATAGCCTATGTGATCTATTAGGATTTATTCCACATCCCACCAATGTGAACGGAAGTACACCATACACACACCAAAGAGAAAAAATCACACACAGATTTACGTGGTTCAGCCAAAATTGCCTACATCCACTAGAGAGAGATTCCACTATGATAAAAATAGCGAATACAAATGAGATGGCCAAAACACTCAAAATCTGCAACACTTCCAAGCCCGTGCTTGCGTGAGTGCCCTCGTGGTATTTTTTCTCTCACCCTTACATCTCTAATTTTGGAACCCACATATATCACATGGTTGGACTAATTCTAACATAATCCTTCTTAATTCAATATTTTCACCTTGGATACAGGGTTGTGTTGGGTATTCCTGTGCAGTCTGTGAGAATATATTGTATATATGGCATGATTGTGTATATATGTACACAATCATATATACAATATATACACAATCATGCCATACATACAATATATTCTCACACAGTCGTCGCCAGTTTAGAGCTCAACGTCTGAGATAGCTGAGGAATGGTTTCTTGGAAACAGGTATGAACTTCACACACCAAGCAATTGGCCATGATAAGGCAGCAATTGCAGTGCAAAGTAGCCATTGCCACCAATTCAATTTCTCTGTGTCAGCAAATTTCTTCAGGAACTCCACCATCACAATCTGAAGAACAATAGTTATTCCCACAATCCCCATAAACAATCGGTTCTTATGAAGACCTGTGAATACATTCTTCTTTTCTAACTTCCTTGCATTGAATTCATTGAAAACTTGACAGAGTACAAAAGTATTGAAGATTAGAGTATTTTTTACCCTCTCATTCACATTAAAGATTGACTTGCCCCTGAACTGGAAGATCAAGAGGATGGTTATCTGGTATAGAGCTTGTGCCAAAAGGTTTCTCCACATAATGTTTGTTATGAGGGGTTCAGTCCGACCCACAGGTGGCCTGTGCATCAGCTCATCAGTTGGCAACTCTGTAGCCAGGGCCAAAGCACCCAAAGTGTCCATAATGAGGTTTACCCACAACAATTGAACTGCTGTTAGGGGAACTTCACCGGCTGAAACTGCTGCAATAAAGTTGATCACAAGAGCTGCAACATTTACAGTGAGTTGAAATTGAATAAATTTTTGGATATTGTTGTAGACACATCGCCCCCACCTCAAAACTGTGGCCACAGAGGCGAAATCATCGTCCAATATGACAATATCTGAGCTCTCTTTGGCCACCTCGGTGCCTTGAATTCCCATGGAAAGTCCTACATCAGCTTCTTTCAATGCTGGTGCATCGTTTGTACCATCTCCAGTGACTGCAACAACATGGCCCTTCTGTTTCAAGCATTGTACCATCAAAAGCTTATCAAAGGGGGATGATCTTGCCATAACACGGATGTGATCAACCTTATCCATTCTCTCTTCATGCGTGTAGTTCCGGAACTCAACACCTTCCACCACTTCTCCGCCGTTAACATGTTGATTAGGTTCAAGTATTCCACATTCTGTGGCAATTGCTTTCGCTGTGAATACATTGTCTCCAGTGATCATTTTGATGTCCACTCCAGCACATCTGCAAACTTGGATGGCGTTCTTCACCCCTGGCCTACACGGATCCTTCAGTCCAACTATCCCTAGCAAGGTCAGTTCAGCTTCGTTTAGCTTTTGGTTGGTTTTTCTATCTTTAATTTCTTGCATTTCTTCCTCTGAAACTTGCTTATGAGCAAAAGCAATGCAACGGAGGCTACTTGCTGCCATTCCTTGGATTATCTTCTCGAATTGCTTCCTTCCTTCTTCATCTATTGGCTTAACATTTCCAGTGCTCTCATAGTAATTCGAACACATTGCTAATACCATCTCAGCAGCACCTTTCCAATGTACATGAATAGTGTTATCGGACTTTTTCCTCACTGAAACTCCGCTTCGTTTTTTCTCCGAATTAAAGGTTTCAACATGAAGAATTGTGTAAGTTTGTTTCAATTTCTCCATATCCATACCCAGTTCCAGGACAGCCCAAGAGAGAATAGCTTTTTCAGTTGGACTACCAAAAAACTCAGGTATGGACCCTGAAACTGGTTTGCAAACACTACCAGTGGTATTCAAACCAACTCCTTGGTGGAACAATTCAAGGACTTTTTTGGCAATCATTTCAGAATAATGTTCTACCATGTCTTCTAGGCCAAGCCACAATTTGGTAAGTTTCATTTGATTCATTGTTAGTGTGCCGGTTTTGTCGGTGCAAATAACTGTGGCTGAGCCCATGGTCTCACAAGCTGGAAGCTTCCTGACCATTGCTTGATCAGCCATCATTCTCTTCATGGAGTAAGCTAGTGTGAGTGTGACAGCCAATGGAAGGCCTTCAGGAATTGCAACCACCACAATAGTGACTGCTGCAGCAACGATATGCACTACAGAATTGAAAACAGCATTTATTTGGGTTTTACTACCATTGAACTTCTGATTCCCATTTTCATCTTCCGTGTTCCCGGTGAAATAACGAATTAACAGAACTACAAGAACTAGAAAAGCAACAGCAAGGCCTACCTTCCCAATTGTTGAGGTCAGTTTGTTAAGCCGAGCTTGTAATGGTGTTTGGTCGTTGGAATCGCGCGATATCGAGCTCATCATATTGCCCCAAGCTGTGTTCATCCCCACTGATGTCACAACCATCCGAGCATACCCATCTGCAACTTTTGAACCCGAAAGCAAGAACGGGTTCTGAGTGCCATCAACTTCCACGTGGTCGCTCTCCCCAGTCATGCTTGATTCATCCACTAGCAAAGAATGTCCCTGCAGGAACAGCCCGTCAGCAGGAATTTGATCACCAATCATAAGAAACACCACATCTCCAACCACGATATTGAAGATGGAGATCTCTTGCCGCCTTCCGTCTCTCGCGACATCAATTTTTATGTTGCTGCTTATTTTCGACAGCTTGTCAAACTGTCTTGCTTGTCTGAAATTGCTAATTGCAGATACAGCGACAACGAGAAAAACAGCTACAAATATACTACCACCCTCGTACCAACCTTGTCCCGGCCCCTTTTCTTTAATGCCAAAGCCGAGAGACAGAGCAGCACAGCCGAGCAGGATGAGAATGGTGATGTCCTTGAAAGCCTCCACCACGAAATAAATGAACCCTTTCGGGGGCGGCTTTTGGTAAGTGTTCATACCAAACGTGCTCTGCCGGAGCCTAACATCATGTTCATCTCCGTGGATTCCATTTTCAGGGTCTGTGTCAAGAGCCTTGGTTAGCCCCTCAACGCCTCCAAACCCGGCTAGCGCATTCAAGGCTTTCTCTTTCACCATCTCTGCGAGTTTTGAGCGATCAATGCTGGGGAAGCAAGACTCGTCACCCTCTTCTATCTGGACTAAGTGAGTATTTTCATCAACACCATCAAGAATGACTGGTTCAATGTCAAGAATGGTACAAGGAGGATCATTGTTAGTCGTATTGGTTACAATCTCTCTGAACAGAGAAACCATGACTCGGGAAGAATATATTGCTGCATAAGCTAGGCGCCATCTCTTTTGAGCTTTAATCCTCTTCTCAGCCGCGGTATCTTTGGCAATATAGAGAGCAAAGTAAATTGCTGAGTAGGCTATTCGCCACCGTTTTTGGGCTTTGGTAAAGGTAGCGGCGCTGGTGGCGATGGTATTGAGAAACACACCATAATCAGAGCTTGAATTGAGGTTGCTGGCCATTATTAATGAGAACAGTCAAGAGGATGATTTGTGCAGCTGGAAAGAAGGATCTTTCTAACAATCTCATCTAGCAAACCTTTAATAGTTGAATTGAGGCGGCACATTTTGGTCCCTGCGATGACTTTTTGTTGCCTATAGCGTTACAAGTCTGACTCGTGACCCCATGCAATAGTCTAAATTATTTAAAATTTTTAAAAATTATTAAAAAAATTAAAATATCATATAAGAAAGCCCTATATTCATTCACATTCTCTTAACTTTTTGTATATTTGTTTCATAAAAATTAAAAAATTATTTTCAAACAGTTCAATTTTTTTCATCTTATATTGTAGTTAAAAAATTACTTTCCTAACGAACCCTTAATATACTTCTCAAACTATCTAAAACGGGTTGTCAAAAAATGACATTATTATAGTTGGAAAAATTACTAAAAGAATCGCCCAGTAAAAGGATATCTATGAATCATAATTATTTTAGATTTAGTCTATAATTCACTAATTTTAAAATTTCCGTCATCCATCTCACCTTTTGGAGTAATTTCTGAAATAAAATTTCATGATAAATAGTATTTTTTTCATTTTATATATAACATTATTATGAGGTTACTCATTTGTACTAAGACCCCGTTGGGCAAAATTAATTGTAGCTAGAATTTCATACACAACAGAGTTTTTTTTTTTCTTTTTGGGTGAATAACAACAGAGGAGTTGTTCTTCGAAAAACATGACACGCCTTTTTTTTAGTAAAATGTTTATCAGGTTTCAGGTTCTGCAAATTGGTGATGTTATAAATATCAATTGATATATTAATTATTGTATCAACTTATATTATGACATTATTATTTTAAAATTATGACTCTACCCAATTCATTATATAAATTATAAAGACTCAAAATTTTTTAAATTATCTCACATTATCAATTAATATATTAATTGATACATATAATATTATTCTCTACAAATATACAAAAGAATGAGAGAGAGACAGAGGAGGTTGCCCATACGAAACGAGAACGATCATTTAATTGGGGAGTCCAACAAAGAAATGGTCAAATTCATCGGACACATTTCTCACTATACTAGTTTTAATCCCGGCACAATTCCCACCATTCGGGAGAGAAGATAACTTCAGCCGATTTTTTTTTTTTTTTTTTGGGGGAGTGTCCAGATGAAAAATATCAAAACATCCACCAAATTAACAATGGGTACACACATGTGATGTGACCGACATAACATCTTAAAATATAAATGAAACTAACATAGTACACTTTTAATATCATTTTATTATTTTTCAGGAAAAATTAATTTATTAGGGTTAAATTAGATTAAAATTTCACCTAGTTGAGTGAATTTTGATATAATTAACCTAATATTTTGATAATATTATAATAAGAGGATTGTTTTAAAACTAATTAATTTTCAGATATAGAATCAAGAAAAATGATTCTGACCCTCTCTCCCTCACCCTCACCATCCCGACACACACATGAGGGTTGGTGATTGGAGGAGGAGAAAAAAAAAAAAAAAATTGGCCAATCATAGGCCAGTGGACTTCATGGAGATGACCCCCTGTGGGGGTTTGAATCACTTCCGTAAAATCAATCCCATAAAACATAAGTAGAGTAATTTAAGTAAAATTTATCTTTTTTTGATGAATTTCACCATCTAACATATGTTCATGATTATTTTATATTGTGTTTGGTTGGGAGATTTTAGAAAAAATTTAGAAAGGAAAAGGAAAAGGAAAAAAATGTGTGAAACTAAGTGAAATTAAGTATATTTTATTCACATTTCACTTATGTTTTTCCTATTTTTTTTTTTTTTAAATCTCTTCTCAAATCCTCTAACCAACCACAATGTTAGGATCTAACTGGAGGGTGTTGTCCAAACCATTGGTCCAATTAGGTGTCAAATTTTGATAATTCGAGCTACTATTTATTTTGTAGAACCCTTCACATTTATCATCCAAAAAAAATTAAATAGTATTTTTTTTAACAAATACGATTAATTAAATATACAAAAATGTTTCATGTCCCTTTTTCCCTCCACCCCCTTTGACCCTCCCTCTCTCTCTCTCATTGGTTACATTTTCTTTTTCTTTTTTCTTTTTTTCCTGCTTCTCCAATCACCACCCGCCACGTGTATGTGAGGGTTGTGGGGTGGTGATTGGAGGGGGTTTCTATCATGGCTCTTAAATATATATATATATATAATAATTTTATAAAATAAATTATTATGAATTTAATAAGTCCAAACAAAACTTTTCAATCTAGATCTGCATTGCAGAAAAATCAACCCATTGTCTTAACAGTATACTAGGTTGTTTTGGGCACATTTCAAAAAAGTCAACTTTTTTATTTTTTAATTTTTCTAGTCAAAAAAATCACAAAAAAATGATAAGAAAGTTAAAAAGCCACCCAAAAAAAAAAAAAATTACAAAAAAAAAATCAAAAGGTTAAATTTTTACCAACTTTTCAAAATACCAAACTATTGGTTTTGTGTTTATAGACATGTTTGTTTTAAAACTCAACCAGCGGTCGCCCCAATTTTACCTTGAATCCATAAATGTGGTTATTAAGATCATCTTTAACGGTGCATCAAACCATGCATCAGATTTGAAATTTGATGAAAAAGTGACTTTTTCAAGCCCAATGGTTTTACCAATTGATATCAAAATGAGAATGAAACAAACATTTCATCAAACTGAGGACAAGCTCTGTATATCAGCATTTCACTGTGCTTGACCGTTGGGGTGGGCCAACCGGTCAACTAACCAAATGTCTGGCCGGTTGACCCACAAGTCAACCGGTTCCCCTTTCAAATAGGTAGGTTTAAATCGGTCAAAAAGGTTCAAACAACTATAAAAAATAAATAAATAAATAAATTTAGCCTTACCGGTCAATCGGTCTATCCTTTCCTTTTGATGCACGATTGGAACAAAGTTATATTAAATTGAAAAAATTAATTTTTCACTCAAACTTAATGAAAAAATTAGTTTATCGTTAAAGATACTCTAAGAAGGAGAGCTAACAACATTACAACCACACGACTTTCGACGAAAGAGCAGTGGTTGTCACGAGGCTGGCGGTGACGGAGAAGATAGTGGTGGGATTTACTTCTTTTTTTCATTTGTCCGTACGTACTTGGCATCGTCATGTGAACTGACTTTAACATTGCACATTAAAAATGAAAATTACAAGAATCATGTGTACCCGTCCTTGGCCGACGGCAGGGTTATAGAAATCAAAAAAAAAAAAAATTGTTTACAAATTTACCTAAAATATTTGTGTATTTTATAGGAGTGTGCGCGCGGGTGTGTTTGGATAGTTTGGGAGAAATAATTATAATCCTAATCAAATTGTTCTCAGTGAATTAAGGCTAAGTTTGGGATGTTTAAAAAAGTCAAAAATTTAAAAAGTCGTTATCCTATTTACGTCACATCATCTTATTTAAGTCACATTATCTCTCTACCACATCACTTCAAACCCAACCCATATTTCATAAAAAGTCAAAAATGCACTTATTTAGAACATCCCAAACAACCCCTAATAATTTTTTAATTCATTATCAATTTGAATTCACGCAATTACAAAATCGGTGAATTAATTTAATGTTGTGTTTGGTTGGAGGATTTGGGGAGGAATTTGGAAAAGGAAAAGGAAAAAAGTGTGTGAAACTAGGTGAAATGTAGGTATTTTTTATTTATATTTTACTTTAACTTTTCCCTTTCCTTTTCCAAATCTCTCCTCAAATCCTCCAACCAAACACAGCGTAAATATTTTGACGATTTCAAACCGGTAATACTCAATCTATCGGTTTGAACCTAATACTATATTTGAGGGTTTATAAAATCAAAATAAAAGATATATTTAGAATTGAGATATTAAAGTTGAAATTTCTTTTTCAAGTTTAAATTTAAACGTGTGCAAGAGAGCAACTTTACCAAATTACTACTAGTACAAACGAAAATAAATGAGTCAACCTTTAAAATTGAATTTTATTATTTTAAAATCACATTAATCTTGTGTTTTTTTTTTTGTTTCTGTATTTTTCTAACCTCATTTTCCTCATTTGTAGCCACCGACTAGTACGACGAACCCCTGGCTGCGGCAACCCACCGCCACCGCCACCGCCACCAACCACCCATGTCCCTTCTCTCTCTCTCTCTCTCTGTGTGCCATTGTCAAGACAACCAAGCATTTTGTTGAACTGTTTCTAACAACAAATCAACAAAGACCCAGTTGACACGCTTTTTGTTTTTCTTCTCTTGATTAAACTAGTGTGTCGTCTCTTTCTCTAAATTCTCAATGAATCATAACCCCCACATCAGAGGGCTATTGAAATTCTTTTATCTTGTTAGAGACGAGGCTGTAGAATTTTCTTATCTTATATCCAGATTTCTCTCTCCCAACAAACACACAAACAAACCCTCGTTCTCTCTCTTAAACATAGTAATCCTCATGGGTCCTCATTGTGTAAATGAGTTGTTTGTTAAAATGTCAAACCGAACATGTTTGATTGGCTCTGAAGGGCGGTTTCTTCACGTCGTGATGCAAGGTTATTTCAGTCTTTTCATGTTTTCCGTCACTTTCCGTTTTGTGGCGACGTGTAAACTAAGCTAATAATAATAAAAATGAATAAATTAGAAATAAATATTTTCAATAATTAACTTTTTATATTCAAAATTGTAAACAAAATATGAAGGAAATATTTGACAAGAAATTTTAAAATAATAAGTTATGAAAGTGATATTTTTAATATAAAAAGTGCATTGAATTTATGTAGACAATGGGCTTGTTTAGTTTGTTTTTGGGAGAGTTGTTTTTGAAAAAAATTTAGGAGAGTTGTTTTAGAAAATTTTTTAGTTTGTTTGGTTGTATATTTTGAGAGAAAATTTTTTTTTGGGAATTTGGGATGATTTGATATTTTGGAAGAATTGAGTAGATATGTATGAGAGAAAAAGTGATTGAGAATGAGAGATGAGAGAGAAAAAGTGATTGATTGATGTGTAAGAGAGAGAAGTGATTTTGAAATTGTTTGAGAAAAATCTCAAACCAAACAAATTTTGGAAAATTTTTTTCTAAAATTCATCTCTTAAATTCAAACCAAACAAGCCCATGTATTTGGTCTTCTAATTTTAGGACAAACCTTAATAAGGAGTCAAGATCCTCTCCTTACACTTCCTCCTTGTATTTCTTACTTGTAGGGCTATTGGGCTCACTTTTAGGCTTAATTTGGATAATTCGAACCGTTCATATTTTAAGATTTGTTCAGTATATCATATCTGTAAAAAATCAAGTTGATCGGATATCAGAAAGTATGTGTTCGGAAAACTGTTTATTAAATTTTTTAAAAAAATAGTTTTTAGTTCAATTTTTCCGAACACATACTTTCTGATATCCGATCAACTTGATTTTTTACAGGTATGATATACTGAACAAATCTTAAAATATAAACGGTTCGAATTATTAAAATTGGGCCTAAAAGTAGGCCTAATGGCCCTGCAAGTAGGAAATGATGCAAGGAGAGGATCCTTGCTCCTCAATAAGGTCTTGTTTGGGGATAAATTATTTTAATAATTTTTTAACTTTTTACAAAAAAAATTTAGAAAAATAGAAAGAATGATGTTATAACTTATAGTGATTTTTTGACTAAAACGTATAGTTGGCAAACGAGATCTAAGTGATACTTATAATTACAAATATGTCCGTGTAACATAATGTTGGGAAAATTTTGTATAAAAATTATGTAAAAATAATAATTTCGAAGTTAAAAACATTTTTATTAAACTATACCAAACAGTTTCAATGTCACAACGTAAAAATAAAAATGTCAAGCGTTTAAATTTTCTCCATTAATGGGTGGAATAAAAATGTTTTTCATGATCAATTGTTGTGACATAGCCACATCAATATATTTTTATTTTAATTAAAAAAATAATTAATAAAAATTTTAAAATTTAAATTGGAATAATAATTATAAATTGTTAATTTTAAATTTTAATAATATGTAACCTTATGCATTAGATAAGAATCTTCATTCTAATTATGTAATAACAAGGATATAAATCCCTAATTCAATGCGAAATATCATAAGATGTTATTTATGTAATATTTTAATCAATTAAATTATAGTACGTAAGTGAGCCTATGTCACATCATTTTCGAGAATGCAGTAATCTACTCTCGTGAATGCACATATCAAAACAAACAAGCGCAACCAAACAAAAAAAAAAAAAAAAGTACTGGGAAAATTACCGGACAATGACTTTTGAGGCAAGAATTACCAATTAGTGAAAATGATTTGAAAACTACAATAACAATCACCTTGTTTGGTTTTGGTTTTTAAAAAATATTTTTTTCTAAAATTTTATTTTTTAATTTTTCGTATTTTTTTTGTTTTTAATAATTTTTTTTAATATTTTAAGTAATTTTTATAATTTTTAGACACACTTAATATAAATACACTTAAAAAGTATAATATTTGTAAAAAAATTATTTAAAAATTCAGTTCATTTTTCATATTTTTATGTATTTATTAATTTTTTAAAATATTTTTTCACAAATATTTTACTATTTAGATATATCTAGGTAAGGTGCATCTAAAAAAGTAAAAAAATTATTTAAAATTTTAAAAATATTCACTAAAAATAAAAAAATAAAAAAAATAAAAAATTTAATTTTTTAAAAATTGAATTAAAAAAACTAAAACCAAACACACTTAAGGAAGAATAAGAAAATAATTATCAAAACATGATTTTGTATCTTGGCACGGGAAATAGAAGTGAAGAAAAGAAATATATATATGTATATATTGGTCATCAAAATACAAAACCATGTCTCAATAATTATTTTTTTCCTCTCCACTACTGTTGTAATTTCCAAATCCTTACAATCTATTGCTACATTTAAAAAAAAATTAAAAAATCTATTGCTAATTTTTTACCCTAAAAGTCATTGCCAAGTAATTTTCTAATCCCTGTTTTGGATATCATTTTGGAGTTAAAAAATACAAAATGACAAAATAGACTAAATAAATTAATAAGACAAAATATCACATCCAACTCATAATCATTATACTTTTTCTTTCACAAAAATTAAAAAATCTAAACTAAACAAGATTAAAAAAATTTCAACATAAAAAAATTAGTTATATTAATCAATGTCAAATGAAACTCAAGTGTATGAGATCAATCATCTTGAAAACATAGTATTTGAGGACCCCTCAAACGAAATTACGATTGCAGGTATTGTTGGGGTGTCAAGTGTTAGGGCCTACTATCATGTGTTTTGCTTTTTGGGAAATTCCTCGTAGCTCGAAAAAGTGTGGCACGAATGGCTCGAAAATAATCTCTTACCGGTAAGAGATTATTTTTTTGCCTATGAAAATAATCTCTTACCGGTAAGAGATTATTTTTGAGCCATTCAAGCCGTGATATTCGAGCTACGTAGCAGTGCCGTTGCTTTTTTTATGTTTCTGTTTTTTTTGTTTACTGTCTATTGCTACTTTTTCTCTTGAATCACACACGTACACACACCAAAAACAAAAAATAAAAAAAAAAATGGGGGTAATTTTCCAATTCTTTTATAAGGCTCCCACTCCCGTGAGTGGGCCCCCGCATCTCTTTGTTCACTTTCACGGGTAAGTCTAAAATGAATACTCCCTCCGTCGTAAAATAATAATTTTTTTAAAGAAATTTAAATTTTTTAATAACATAATTATTATATTTTAAAAATATTAATTTTTTAAAATTATTCTTTGATAATATATATATTTTTTAGAACAAATCTGATTGGTGCCTCGAAAACAAGGGGCACTAATGCCCCGAAATTCCCAAAAAGGAAAAACAAAAAAACAGTTAAGGCAAAAAAAAAAAACAATTACCCAAATTAGAAATTAGGGGCATTAGTGCCCATTTTTTTAGTGCCACAAATCATTTTTCTTTTTAGAATATCAATTGTCATAATTATACTTTTTATATTGTTAATAAATTTAAAAGAATGATAAAGTAAAAATTCATATTATTTTAATTCTTAATTTTTAAAAATAAATTAATATTTTAAGACAATAAAAAATAGAATAAGAAACTAATATTTTGGGACGGAATGAGTATGACAAAAATGCTAGAGACTAATAGTTTAAACTTAAAGTTTTGTAAAGGAATTTAATTTTATATATTTGAGTATATAATAGGTTAAATTTTGTTAACTAACGTATCACATTATTGAGAAATTTTTTTTAGAAATTTCAAACAATAACTTGTAAACATTAGTTAATAAATTAACGCCAACAAAGAAACTGATGCCTTAAACACATTTATAACTTTTTAACTTTTATAATGATAAAAACAAAGGGTAAATTACTTGATAGTTGCAAGTGGAGAAAATAATTACATAGGGTTGATTTGAGAAGTTGGTTAAAATCCTTTTAATTTATTTTGAATCATATCACTTTTTACATTTTTTATTTAAAAAAAAAAAAACAAAAAAGTCAAAAAAAAAATCGAAGAGTTAACTTTTAATCAACTTTTCAAAACACCTTAGACCATCTCCAACGGTGTATCAGAGTTG
Source organism: Camellia granthamiana (assembly GCA_036172215.1). NCBI lineage: Eukaryota > Viridiplantae > Streptophyta > Magnoliopsida > Ericales > Theaceae > Camellia > Camellia granthamiana. The sequence continues at coordinate 11,180,998 of CM069915.1, forward strand.
ATATCAAATTTGAATTTTGATGAAAAATGCACTGTTCACTCCTCTAACGGTTCATCAAACGCTTCATCAAATCGACAATTCATCAAACGCTTCATCAAATCGACGACAGAATACTGATTTCACCAAAATACTGTTCCTGACCGTTGGAAAGAGGAGCCGGTTGACCAACCGGTTGCCCGGCCGGTTGACCAACCGGTCAACCAGTGAAAGGTTCAAAGAGTTCAAGGAAAATCAGTTCAAACCGTAAAAAAAAAAAAAAAAAAAAAAAATTTTTGCCTAACCGGTTGACCGGCCGGTCGACCACCCGGTCGACCCGGAAAAAGTTCAAAAAGTTCAAAAAAAAGTTCAGAAAATTCAAAAAAAAAAAATTTTTGGCCTAGCCGGTCAACCGGCCGGTCGACCACCCGGTTGTCCCGGATGAAAATTTGATGAAAATTAAGGGTTGGAGCGCTCAGTATCAGATTTGGTGAAAATGCAGTTTTTCGACTCAAATTTAGTGAAAAAAGAAGTGAAGCGTTGGAGATGCTCTTATAATAGTGATGGCTTTTCCGTGAATTTTTTCACCAAAAAAGTTACACTCCCAACACTTTTGTAACTATTTTTAATCTTATGACTTGTAATTTCTCCTAAAATAAATCATTTTGGCCCCGTTTGTTTAGGGTTATAGGAAGGGGATTAGGATTGTTAATACCTTGGGATTAGTATATGAGGTGTTTGTTTTGAGAGATGGCCTTGGGACTATTAATACCTTGGAACTAACTAATACCTTGGTACTATTAATACCTTGTTTGTTTTGAGAGATGGGGAGGGTACTACTAATACCTTGGTATTAATAATACCCTTGGGGAGGGGATTCATAGTGAGGAGATAGAGATGGTATTAGAAAAATAGTGAGGGGATTAGAAATTTTTTTATTTTTTTTATTTTTTATATATTGGGAATTTTTTTAAAAATATTAATGTTTAATTTTTATATTTTTTTTATTTGTTTTATTATTTTATATAAAAATAATTTAACAATTCCTCACTGTTAATCCCCTCACTATCAATCCCCTCACTATTAATCCCCTCACTATCAATCCCCTCACTAACAATCCCCTCACTATTAATCCCCTCACTATCAATCTCCTCCATTCTATCTCTGAAAACAAACGGCCCTCACTACCAATCCCCTCACTATTAATCTCCTCACTATCAATCCCCTCCATTCTATCTCTGAAAACAAACGGGGCCTTGTTTGTAAAACTTTGTAAAAGTTACAAAGGAAAGAAAACTTTTTGACTACAATAAGTCTATTTTATTTTATTTTTTAAATAAATAAGTTGTTTGTTTTTTTTTAATTATTTAGAGGGGTGAGCATGGACAGAAACAGTCATTTTTTAAATTTTGTGGTGTTTGGGAACTTGGTTTTCAGATTTTTTTTTTGATTTTTTCCATTAAAAGACAAAAGTTTTACAAAATAAAAATAAATAAATCCAAACAAAATATCACATCCAACCCCATAATCATTTCACTTTTTCTCTCACAAACATCACATCCAACCACAAAAAAATCCAACTATTTTTCCAGACACTAAAATTTTTTTTATCTAATAATATCCTACAACTAAAAAAACCTACATAAAAACCCACTTCCCAAACACCATTTGCTTGGATTTTAGTCTATAGTCCAATCATCTGGGCTAATTAAATGGGCTAGGAATTCTATATCCCCGATTTTAAATCATCTATAACAATTAGATTATGAAACAATCTGAAATATATCCAATGTTGTTAGATGATCAAAGACAGGAAAAGAATAAAATTTGAAAACAAAAAATCCTTAACTAATGAAATGACATAGTGTCTCAAAAAGCATCGGTCATTTGACATATTCTTTGTTTGTTTTTTTATTTTTTTCAATATTTGAATTTTTTTTTTTTAAAAAAAGGGTTAGAATTTAGTTTGATAAAAAAATAAAAATCAACACAAAAAACTTCAATTTTTTTCAAGAATTATTTTTACCTCCAGATAAAATCATATAAAAATTATAGTGTTTTTTTTTATTTTTTAAATAAATTTCTTATTTAAAAACAATAATTCTAAAAATCAACCCAAATAGAGTTAATTTGCTTGGATGTTGATCAAGTCTCCTGTGTATGATGTAATTATTTCTTGTATTTTAAAAAAAAAAAATTTCTTTTATTTGATACAAGTCTTTCTAGTATGTCAGGATTGCATTAAAAAAAAAATCTCTGGTACAATTATTGTATAACTATTCCACACTTATTTGTAATTTCCGTTTTTGTTTTATGTAGATTCTTCCCATTCCTTTTTGATTGAAAGATTTTTTTATTTTTATTTTTCGATTCATTCGAAATTAAAGCAAAACAAAGAAAGAGTCACAGGTACAAAACAGAGAGAGACTAGTCTCTCTTCGATGATCAGGTGACTAATTTCTAGTGGTGGTAAAACAAAGAACGATTTTGTTATTATCCATTGCTCCAACAAAAATGTAATTATCAAAACTTGAAATTTAGCTGGGTTGGCTTTTTCTCCGTTAGATCAGATGAGAAAAAGAAAAATAATAAATAAGATCTCTTTCGCATAACTTTCTTAACAATTGCCATAATTAATATATAAGGGGAAATTTTGTTATTATGCTTTTGGGTATACAATTCTAATTATGACCTTATTTTAATTACAATTCAATTTTTTTTTTATTATAACTTATTTATTGTTTGGTAATTACTTTTTTTTTTTTCTTTTGATTATGACTTTATAACATTAAATTATGATATTTATGATAATCAAATTCACAAATGTTATTATCATATATTAAAGTTCTTATCTATTTTACAATGTGACATGAATGATATTTTCATTTGACTTGACTTTTAAAAAAAAATAATAATAATAATTGCACAGTGAAACAGAAAAATAAATAATACAAACATGAATGGATGCCATAGAATTTGAGTTGCACCCATCACAGAATGAGTTACAATCACAAACCTTGTTTTTATTATTTTTTTTCTGTCTCATTATTGAGTAATTACCCTTAAAATATATATCTATATATTACAAATTTCAAAAAAAATATTAAAAATTACCCAAAAAAAAGGGTAAATTAAAAACACATCCCCTAAAATTTACTTAAATTATAAATTACTCCCTGTGATTTTAAAAATTATATTATGCCCCCTAAAGTTTCTAATTTCATAACAAATAAGTCTTTTTATTAATAAATCATCAAGTTAATTAATAATTTTTAATAATGTTAAAATTTTATTTCAATTAATAATTCAGATAATATTATTATTTTATAGGTAAACAGTTAAAAATTTCACCTTTTTTAATTAATTCTGTTAAATAAAAAATTCTAACAAGGAGGTATTTGTAATTTTCTAAACTATAAGAGACAATTCATATTTTAAGTAAATCTCAGGAAGTGTATTTGTAATTTATCCAAAACATATATACGATTCATATTCATTTGGGGTCTATGACAAATTTGTTCCTAATATTAAACAAGGGTAAATTACAAATACACCCACTGTTGTTGGTTAAAGTACAAATTGTCTCCTGTAGTTTGAAAAATTACAAATACTCCCTTGTTAGAATTTTTTATTTATCAGAATTAATTAAAAAAATAAAATTCATAATTACTCTCCTATATAATAATAAAATTATCTAAATTATTAATTAAAACATATTTCTAACATCATTAAAAACTGTTAATTGAACTTGATAATTTATTAATAAAATGGACGATTTGTTGTGAGATTAAAAATTCTAGGACATGATAATTTTTAAAATCACAAGGAATAATTTGTATTTTAATTAAACCTAAGTGGGTTTATTTGTAATTTACCCATTAAACAATGCATGAGAACAAAGGATCATCAAAAATCACATCATTTTATATAAAATTCGGCAAATACCAGAACAGTTATTGTCCAAAAAAATAATTACTCCAAAAAAGTGATAAACGTTAATAATTATAATTATTATTTTTTTTTAAACTAATGTGTAACAATTTTTAAAAACTTCGATAATTTCAAATGCAAAAATCCTACGTATTATTGTAATCCAAGAATGCATTTCACGGAAAATCAACCGTTCCATTTTTTTTTTGGGATGGGTTGGCACTGGCAGGTGATCGATCTACACCAGAGCTATAATAAACAGTAGAGATAGAGATCTCACAAAACACAACTCTCATAATTTCAAAATAATTTGAACCATTCATGTCACTATCAGAGATTAAAAAAAAAAAAAAAAAAAAAAATTCAAACACATCAATAGTCAATATATCAGTTGGGATTAGGGGGTCCACCTTTGTAGGGGTCTCAAACATTTTCCATATAGTAACAGTAACGATAGAGACCCTTACAAAACACAACCCTCACAACTCCCAAAATAATCTGAGCCATTCATTTCATTATCAGAGATAGAAAAAAAAAAAAAAAAAAAAAAAAAAAAAAAAAAAATTCAAACACATCAATGGTCAATACATTAGTTAGGGTCGTGAGGGGAGTCTCAAACATGTTCCGTATAGTAATAGTAATGATAGAGACTCCCATAAAACACAACTTCCCAAATGATCTAAATCATTCATGTTAATATCAAATATAGAAGAAAAAAAATCAAACACATCAATGGTTAATACATTAATAGGAGTCGTAGGGTTGTAGGGGTCTCAAACATTTTTTTGTATAGCAATAGTAATTATAGAAACCCCCACAAAACACAACCCACACAACTTCCAAAATGATCTGGACCATTTATGTCACTATCAGAGATAAAAAAAAAAAAAATTCAAACACATCAATTGTCAATACATCAATGGGGGTCGTAGCATTAGTAGGGGTCGTAAGGGTCCTCCTTTGTAGGAGTCTCAAACATTTTTCGTATAGTAACAGTACTGATAGAGATCCCCCACAAAACACAACCCTTACAACCCGCAAAATGACCTAGAGCATTCATGTCACTACCAGAGATAGAAAAAAAAAAATTCAAACACATCAATAGTCAATACATCAGTGGGGGTCCTTTTTTGTAAGGGTCTCAAACATTTTCCATATAGTAACAGTAATGATAGAAGCCCCCCACAAAACACAACCCTTACAACCCGTAAAATGATCTGAACCATTCATGTCACTATCAATGGTTAATACATCAGTGGGGGTCGTGAGGTTCCTACTGTGCCTTCAGGCACAGATGACTGTTATCCTCCGTTGTGGAGTGTCGTCTCGAGCCTCTTTCGATAATTTGAACTGTTCATATTGTAAAATTCGTCGAATAGATCATCTCTGTAAAAAATCAAGTTGATTATCAACAGCCCTATAATCAAAACACATTTGTTTTTATAAAAATTAATGGTTAACATAATTTTAATAATTTTTTAAAAACAATTAAGACTTAATTATGAAGTTATGAATATCTGATTAACTTAATTTTTTACATAAATAATATTCTTAATAAATCTTACAATATAAATAGTACAAATTATCAAAAATTATTCAAAACAAACTTCTAAAAAAAATGCACAGCAGCACCCCAAGTCCGTATTTTCGTGGTGGAGACTACAAGCTATAGATTAGTTGTCATGTCAGACTCATCAGATATAATTAAACTCTGTGCTTTCATTAGTAGGTGGTCGGGATAGTAGAAAATTATTAAAACCTTGACGTTTGTTTGTTGGAAAGGATGACAGTGCAGCAGAAGAAGAAATTTCCTGGGAAGTTTCCTGTAACAACCAAAAGCCACCATCAATGGCAGAAACATCGATTAGAGAAAGAGTCTTCATTGGCGGAAAGTTCCCCATCCCCCTTTCCCCACGCAGTTTGCTGACATTTACATCTAAAAACAAAAGAAAACAATATAACCACAAACACGAAAACAAAAACAAACTGAATGAACGACTTGACTGATGAATCAAACTCATGAATCATGAAGTGTGTGAATCACTCCCAGGTTTCTTTCTTTCTTTTAATTGGATTATTACGGCTTATTTTGACAATACCATTAATACTTATTTTTAAAAATTAGTTAAAAGTTAATTTTTTTATAAAAAATATATATATAAAAAAAAATAAGAAAGTAAGGTGGCCTTAGACTATCTCCAACGGTGCATCAAAGCTTGCATCAAATTTGAAATTTGATGAAAAAATCACTTTTTCTCACTCCAATAGTTTCACCAAATTGATATCAAAATGAGAATGGAACAAAAGTTTCATCAAACTGAGGACAAGCTCCAGATTTCATCTTTTCACTGTTTTATACCGTTGGACAGGGGCAATCGGTCAACCAGCTGGATGTCCGGCCAGTTGACCAACCGGCCGACCGGTTCCCTTTCAAATAGTTAGATTCAAACAGGTCAAAAGGTTCAAACAAGTTTTTAAAAAAAAAAAAAAATTTAGTCTTACCAGTCGACCAGCCGGTCGACCCACCGGATGACCTTTCCCTTTTGATGCACCGTTAGAACAAGCCATATCAGATTGAGAAAATCAAAAAAAATTTATTCAAATTTGATGAAAAAAATAATGAACCGTTGGAGATGCTCTTAATTTTCTCTATCTAAAAGATGCCTAAAAGTCAATTTTTTAGTTTTTTCATATTTTTTTTTGAATCATATCACTTTTTATTTTTTTATATATATATTTTTAAAAAAATTAACTTTTATCTTACGCCTTATAATATTAGGTATTGACCACGGCAATCTCTAACCACGGCATCCATCAATGTGACAAATATGACTACATTTAATTCTATTTATTTTTTCTTTTCTTTCCTATCTTGCTAAAAGTCTTTTTTTTTCTTTTCTTCTTTCTTTCCTCTCTCTTTATTTTGTCCTCCATTCCCTTTCAGCTTTTTCTTCTTTTGAGGTGGGCGGGCTGGAAAATTTTTACAGCCTAGAAGGCTAGAAACTTGGACTTGATCAAATGACCTCTGTATATCTTCAACGGATTCTATTTCTTTCAACTGTTCACCCTATTATTCAATTCACACTAGGTATAATTTTTAGGGCAATTACACTAAACCGTCCCATTGTTGTTTTAGATGTACTAAATAAGTACGTTTTTTTATTTTTTATGAGATATGAGTTAGATATGAATTGGGTTTAAAGTGATGTAATAGAGATGTGATGTGATTTAAATAAGATGATGTGACTTAAATAAGATGATGTGACTTTTTAACTTTTTAACTTTTTTGGAGAATGCCAAACTTAGCCATGTCATTTTAATTCTTAACTTTTTAATTGTAATACATTTGATCTTAAATTTTAAATCTTATTCCAAATAAAAATAATTGAAAATACTATTACTTAATTTTAAAAGTAAAGTCATCAATTTAATAAAATATAAACTAATTTAACAAAAATAAATGTTAAAAAAATATTTTTAAATTTTTAAAAATTATTTCTACCTACCAAAGATAAAATTATATAAAATTGATAAATTTTTTACACATTTTTTTTACCAAATTAATTTTATTATGTGTTTGGATGATGGTCATGTAATAGGTGATTATTTTTATTTTCATTAAATTAGTTTCTATTTTTCAAAAGTTAAATATATCGATAACTTTGATATTATTATTAAACCAATCCGTTAAATCAAAAAATCTAAAATTACAAAAATTTCATATATTAAATATATCGATTCCACATTAAAAACTTAACAACCACCCATTACATGCTCATCATCCAAACACATAATAAAAATTAATTTAATAAAAATAAATAAATGTGTAAAAAATTTATTAATTTTACATAATCTTATCTTTGGTGGGTAGAAATAATTTTTAAAAATTCAAAAACATTTTTTTACATTTATTTTTGTCAAATTAGTTTATATTTTATCAAATTGACAATTTTGCCCTTAAAATTGAGCAATAATATCTTCAATTGCCCTTATTTGGAACAAAATTCAAAATTTATAGTCAAATATATCACAATTAAAAGTCAGATACCAAAGTGACACGAATCCCAAACAATAAGAACGGTTAATATAATTTGCTCTAATTTTTAATATTTATTTTTTCGATTCACACTAATTTATTCCCATAATATCCTCATCTTCGACTTTTAACCCTAACACTAACCCTAACCTATTAGCCATCATCCACTATCGCCATTTTCATTGCCAGCTCCCCTCCTCGTCACCCTCTCCTTCCTCCGCCACCTCTTCCCAACCTCCTTCCTAGATCTAGGGTTTTAAGGTTATGTGGGGTGGCTAGGGTTTTGAAGCTGGTTATAAAAGTGGGGCAAAGAGGGTGCTATGAGAGTGGGGAATGGTGGAGAAGGGCGTTGCGAGGGTAGGGAAAGGAGAGTTAGGTCCCGATGATGGAAAGCTGATGAGGGTCGCATTGGTGGGGGACTGGGAAGAATAATGTCTTTAAATTTTTTTTATTGCTAGAAGTCAATATTATCCTTATTTTTTATCTCTAAGGCCCGGTTTGTTTTGGGATGTAAATGGTAAGATGGGATTAGGATGGAGATGGAGATGGAGATGGAGATGGGACCCATTTAGTGCTGTGTTTGTTTGTAGAGTTAGGGAAAGGATTGAGATGGAGAAAAGGATTAAAATGGAAGTTGGAAGGGGATTGAGATGGAGGAGGTAGAGGTGGTATTAGAAAAATAGTTCGTCGGACTATAAATTTTTTATTTTTTACATGTTGGGCATTTTTTTTTAACATTAATGTTTAATTTTTTGTATTTTTATTTGTTTTATTATTTTACATAAAAATAATTTAACAATTCCTACGCTAACAACTATCATCAAAACAAACACAATTTTACTTAATCCTCTCACTATCAATTCCCTCCATTCTATCTCTGAAAACAAACAAGGCCCTAATTTTCTTTTGTTATTCTAAACTATACTTGTATCACATTCTCTCTTCTCCATTTCCTTCATTTCTTTCTCTTTTTTTTTTACCCAAAAAAAAAAAAAATGCTCAATGCGGACATCACAGCATCCATGAGCGCTATCCCCAGGATAGTCAGTTGATGGCTAGATTTAACCCAACCCAAAGGAAGGGACCTACCACCAAAGCACCTAAGGGAGCTCAGTCACATGCCACGGAAGAGGCCAATAGCGTGAAATCTCCGAAAAGAGTCAGCTAAACAAACCTAGCATTTTGCGCTCCTCAGAAGTTGAACTTGACACACCCCTGTAGAAAGGATTGCTTTCTCCACGAAACCACCACCCCCGGTAGTTCATTTTTTATCTTTTCTTTCGTTTGATTTTCCTTCTTTTCTTCTGTCCTCTTCTTTTTCTCCTTCTCCACATTGCACCATTTTCACCAATTTTCTTCTTTCCTCTTCATTTTCTAATCCTCCTTTCTCCTTCATCCCTGCTCCTCATGTTCACTTTTAGCCTGGGCGTGTTAAACTTTTTGTATAATATATTAGACTTCTAGCCAATTTTCTTAGACTTTTACCAAGTGACCCCAGTGCCTATAGAAAACATTAAAAATTTATGGGTCTCACTTGTTGCATCAAATAGAATAGAAAAAATAAAGGTAAATTGCACTAAATTTCAAAAGAAATAAAATAAATCACACAATTTTAACAAAAGTCTGTGTATCTTTCTAGATTCACACGCACTCAATTTAGTGCGTGTATGTTTAGCATATATTTAGTGTGTTATATACACGCTGTTAAGTTTGATATATTTCATTACTTTTGCATTCCACTCCAGACCACAGGGAGGCGATGCATATTTTTAGACCACTGGGGTATTGTTGTTTCGAACTAAACGACACAGGGTAAATTGTAATCAGCCCAATATGCTAATATAAGTCCTGCTAATGTAGGTAAAGTTAGCTGGAAAATTTGTTCCCTGTTGACATTTGAGAATAACATTAGGAAACAGTATCCTGGGATTATTTGTCCCACCTTTCCTATTAGATAAGTTACCCTAACATATGTGAGATAAAATGTCCCCATGATAATCCCGAGTCACAAAAGGTCAAACCAAATGAGAGATAATTTTATCCCAGGATAAAATAGTCCTGTTCTGCTCTCTTATTCGCAAATCAAACATGGTCTTAAGTAAATATTGCTTTATATGGGATTGAAAAAATTGAATCACCTGGTCCATACCATGATACTTCAACTTACCACTTGACAATAGGCCAGAACACTGGGATATACAAATTTCTAATACGCTTGTCCACTTCACCCAAGGGCCGAGAATGTCGATGACACAACTTTAGAAGAGCTGCTCTAATCTGTATCTAGACTCCATGCATCAACTCTAGCTCTGCAGTGATATGTAGGAACAAGATGTATTAATTCCAGATTTGCAAGTCTGTAGATAAACCAAAATGGGCTTCATCCATATATGCCAAGTCATATTATGTAGAGTCCACCTTTAATAATAGCATTGCTGGCAACAAAGTGGTGTTCTATGTGTTTTTCACCATTTTTTCGCTTTTTGTTTTGTGTGCAAAGGAATGGCATCACATGGACCAAGAATAACACACAAAATGTGATACCCTTTCTATCAAAGTCATATAGAAATACTGAAATCACAGTACACATCAGTGCAGTTGATTTTGCGCCTTCTCTTTTTAACATGTAGATTGGGCCTTCTTTTCCAAAAAATAAAAAGATGTTGAAACTATAGACTATATAGGGCTTAACAATAGCATGTAGACTTTAAAAGTTTGGGAACCTTCCAATTTGGGAGCCTAAAACATGGGCTTTGTTGGCTTTATGCATAAGCAGCCATTTTAAGATTGATCAATGTCCACATTGAAACACATCAATAGGTTAAGTGTGCACTCAAACTAGGTTTAGCGATTAACATTTTTTTTTATTAAAAAGAAAAACAAAAATAAATGAAAAAAACTATTGATCTTTGGCCCGTGCCAAACTCAAGTTTACTATTTTTGGCTCAGATTGCCAGCACTCAAGTACTTGAGTATTGAATTTTTTCCCCAGAGAACAACGAACTCAAATATATATAAACAGACAGTAGATGATAGCATGGAACTGCATATGAGTATTGACCCAATCCTAATAAGCAACTTTTGGGCTTGGATATAGGCCTAGCTAAAGAGCTACATCAGGCCTAGAGTGGAACTCAAATTAAATATAAAGGAATCAAGCTGGGTAAAACAAAGGCCAATTCAGCCACATATGAAGTATTTATCTCAGCACTCCTCTCTGAGGCCTTCTCCCAAGAAAAGCAAGAAATGGTTCACAAGGTTTTTGACCAAAATAATGTTATCTTTGGAAAACAAAAAATACCCAAATTAGCGTAGATATAAACTATTTCTCAATCTAGGGTTGGTTTTGCCATATTATGCATCATCTAGGAGACAGAATAGGTGGAAAAGAATTCTCAAGTTAAAGCCTCCATTGCAGTTTAAGGCTTTAAAATCCTCTATTCAATATGAAGGCTCAAAGAAAAAAAAATAATGTAAATACTTGAGGAAAAGAAAAAGAATTGTAAATACTTGAGAAAGGCTTTTTATATATTTGAAAATACTCCGATCAAAGTCGAGGCTCTTTTTATTAGCACAAAATCATCAATCAAAACAACAATTTCATATATTTTTCATGAAGCCAACACTCAAATTGAAGGCTTTTAAAAGCCCACTGTCAAAGTGAAGGCTTCACTTGAGAATTTTTTGTTGGCCCACTTTTTTTGCCTAAGTGGCATGATGTGAAAAGATTGACCCTAGATTGTGAAATAGTTTCTAAAACATACTAGCTTAGGAAATTTTTTAAGATTAACAACAGAATGATCTCTATTGACAATATACTATGATTTGTCTACAGGCAAATCATGTTATGCATTGTAACTTATACAAGCCACTAAGCAACCAAAAGTTTCTAATATCCTAAACATAAACCGGTGCATTGATTATATCTCCATGCATGGTAACTACAACCTAATCCCAATCTGACAAATCGTCAACTCAGCAAGGACATGTGTGTTTGGCCTCGCCTAACAACAAAAACAGAATTTAAGAATCAACAGCATCTGCTTCTCTATATCCTTAATTATACCAGATTGGGCTGAATTTCAAACAGCAAAGTCATCGTAGTCAAGTAAACAGTGAGATTGTTAACTAAGCACTAGCAAGAAGTATCAAGCGAAAACTCCATCAGCACCATAAATTTTTTACCCTTTTGTCCAGACATTTCAAATGCTTGATGGACTGACATGACTCTATCAGCTAATCCAAATTATCTAAATCTAGATAACCCTAACTATCCACAAGCATCTTGTCATGGAAACACATTTCTCCAAAATCTATTGAGTTCATACGCCACGTTTCATTTTTAAAGGCTATGAGAAGATGGAATCAGGTGCCATCAAATTCCTATTGCACAAAGTATATGCAACAAATTGAGCAACACAATGAAATCCCAAATTGCATAGAAAATGTCATCCTATATTAGTTAATTCATTGCTTGAGACAACAATATACAGAATCTTTCCTAGTCTTGGCACTTCCTCTTATCAATTTAATAATACTATAATGTCAAAGTCTGAATTTACGAAGTAAATTTCAACCAATTATTCTTCTAACTTCAAATGCAAATGGAACACAAACGCATGGCTTCAAAAACTAATTGAAAATGTTTTAGCACAAAATTCAAACAAATATAACTTACCCGTATGATTCCCTCTATAATTTGTCAATTCGAATCGATCTTTAAACTCAACTCAAGTGCTAATTTCGTGTAATTCAATCAAATCAAACCCTAAATTCGAATCCTTGAGAGCAATTCACGCTTGCTCCGATCGGATGAACCGGCCTGGACAGATCGCCGGAGAGGATGGACCGGGCGGTCGAAGGCGGTGATGGTGATGGTGATGGTGATGGTGGAGGAAGTTTATCGACATAAATGGGGGTGGGTTGCGAAGTAGATAACTCGATTGCGAAATCGTAAAATGATACTCCTTTAGGAATCCAAATTTTTTTTAAAATTTTTTTTATAGCATGATTATTACATTTTAAAAATTAACTTTTGATAATATTATTTTTTTAAAAATATTAATTGTTATAATTATATTTTTTATGTTATTAATGAATTTAAAAAAATGATAAAATAGTAAATTCATATTATTATATTTCTTAATTTTTGAAAATTGACTAATATTTTGAAACAATAAAAAAAAAAAAGACTAATAAATATTTTAAGATAATAAAAAATAGAATAAGAGATTAATATTTTGGAACGAATGAAACATGATACATATGCGTTAGTCTCTTTTCATTTTTGTTATAGATTTTTTTAAAAATAAAAAATATTCTCAAAATTAATTATTAGAATAATGAAATTTTTTTACGACATGTCTAATTTATATTTGATTTAATTAATATCTAGAATTGTGGGGATGGGGACTTTGGTCTAATTGATACCCATACATAAAATAAATATAAAAAAAAGATAGGTGTTCCCTTTTTCCCAAGTTTTGTCAAATTTTTTTTTTTCCTAATTAAATTAAATTGAATTGTTACTTGAACTTTATAGGAATTTTATCATCATTTAAAATTCCTACTTTTTTGCGAAACCAATGAAGTGGGCAAGATTGATTAACTGATTAATGGAGAATATAGTTTTACATTTCATATTTTGAATAATTTTATGTAATCATTTACTTTCTTTTTTTTTTTAATGCTTAACAGAGTTTTTTATACAACTTTATGACACATTATAAAAAAATAAATGAAAAAAAATACTCATGCAATGCATGAGTATCATATTACAATTACACACAATAAATTACCATCACAATAGAAATCAAATACAACATAAAATTATTGCAAAACCGGGGGAAAAAAAAAATCAAAGTGAAGAGAAATTCCAAAATGATACAAAAACTAGGCGGAAGGACAGATTTCAAACAAATGGTTTTGTTACTAATACAATCCCGGATTCATCTCAAGAAAAAAAGTGGAGCAAAGATTTAGGGGTTGTTTGGGGTGTCCTAAATAAGTGTACTTTTGTCTTTTTGGACTAAAAAATTAAGGAAGAAAATATGGATGTTTGGGTTAACTTTTTATGGAAAAATGTGTAATAAAAAATTGTAAAAATTGATTTGTAGAGAAAAATTAGGATTGGAAGTTGTGCAGCCGTAATTGTTGACTTTTGATGAATAATGTTAACTTTTTAACTTTTTGAATAACTTTTTGACTTTTTAACTTTTTTGCAATATGCCACACTTGGCCTTACATTCAATGATTATTATTGACATTTTCATTTGTTTTCTAAAAAAAGATAGTAACCAAAAAATATGATATATGTGAGAAAGATAATAATCTGTATTATTTGTTCATGCTCCCATCATCATTCTCACGAATTCTTCATAGCTAACTAAACCATCTCCATCCAAATCAGCTTCCCTAACCATCTGCTCAGCTTCTTCATCTGTTATTCTCTCTCCCAAATTTATCATTACATGTCTCAACTGCACAAATTTTTTATTAAAAAAAAAAAAAATTAGTCGTAAAATAATTATAAATCACCACATAATATTGAATGCAAGCTCATGAAAGACTAAAAAAGCATGGTGTATGTCAAATTATATAAACCACAATCAATGGCGGAGCCAGGATTTTGATTAATCCTTAATGATATTGATTACAAAACTTAACCAAATCTAATTTTCATTTGGTGGTAGAATGACCAAAGATCAATATGATGTCAAAATTATGTGTCTTAAATATGTTTTAATTAACCAATGTTTTTTTTATTTGCTATTTTAGTTGCTAAATATGATGATAATCACAATTTAAAATGTAATAATATACATAAAAAAGAAGAAGAAGTCAGATGTGGAGAAAAACAAAAGAGAAATAAGAGAGATAGAAATAATTATAAGAGAATATTTTGATAAAATTAAATGTTTATAATGATAAATTATAATAAATTTATTAAAAAGAAAGAGAAAAGAAAGATGAGATATAAATATTTTGAAACATAATTTAAAATTAAAAGAGAGTTAAATGAAAAACTTTTATAATTAGAGATAAAAGTCTAATTTTCAAAAAATGAGGGGCACCCTGTGGAGCTCCGTTCGTCCCTGACCACAATAAAAAGAAGATTAATGCTTCCTACCCCCAGTGAGGTGTCACTGGGGGATTGGCCAGAAAAAAAACAGTTTTTTTTTTTTTTTTTTTTTTGTGTTTTCAGCAAATCCGGGGCTGCCACCTCACTGGGGGTCGACCCCCAGTGGGGGTATGAATCACGGCTGTAAAAAGAATGTCACTTTATAAAGGGCATTATTATACAAGTTTAAAAATTTAATTCAATTTTAAAGTATAATGATGCGATAAATTATTAAGATATCTAAATGGTATTTTCTCTTATATATTTTTTAATCATCATTAACCAATCATATTGCTTACGTATCATTGAATCTAAAAAATATGTATGAAAAGTACACTTATATATCATTTTTTTCTAAGGTAACATTTTTTGTCATATATTCTTTAATTATTAACCAATCATATTACTTATATATCATTAAATCTAAAAAAATAGATATAAAAAATAGACTTATATATCATTTTCTCCTTATAAAACATGTTGATAAAATTACAAACGATCATGCTACGTAACTCGAATCGCGGGGCTCGAATCGCGGCTCGACACCAAAACGACGTCGTTTTGGTGTCGAGTTTTGTTTTGTTTTTGTTTTTTTTTTTTTTTTTTTTTTTTTTTTTTTTTTTTCGTCTGTGTTGCAGAACGAAGAAGATGGGGGAGGGGGAGAGGGGGGGAGGGGGAAGGGGAGGGGGCCCTAATAACAGGGGAGGAGGAAGCGGAGGCGGCGGAGGTGGAGGCGGAGGGCGAGACGATCTGGCGGAGGGAGGACGGCGGTGACGATCTGGAGGTGGGCGAGGACGGCCGGAGGCGAGGCCACGACGATCGACGGTCTGAAGCTCCTCCCTCCCTGCGACGATCGGCCACGGTCTGCTGCGACGGACGATCGGCGGCGACAGACGAGCTCCTCCCTCCCTTCTTCCTCTCCCTCCCTTCTCTTCTCTCCCTCCCTTCCTCTTTCGAGCCATTTCGAGCCTGGTAGCTTCGAGCTACCAGGCATTTTCCAATTACAAATTAGAGTCATCTTTCGGTCTTAAGTATAAAAAGCCAATGTTACCATAAACCCATAAATTTTACCAAGAAAACATGGACTTCAAAATACACACATTTAATTCTTGGCACAAATCAGAGACAATGCCTCCGTTTGGGAAGTGGGTTGGTTTTTTTTACTTTTGGTTTTTTTGACTATTTTAGTTTGGGGCTAAAAAGCTTAGTTTGTGAAGGACTTTTTGACTTTTTTTGTGAAAGAAAAAGTGATTATGAGTTGTATGTGATGTTTTATTTGTTATAACTAAAATAGTCTATTTTATCATTTGTGGCTAAAATAGCCACAAAAGCTATTGCCAAACAGAGCCAATATTATAGGTTTATAGATTTAATCATAAAAAAAAAAAAAACATGAAAATAATAATTTATTGATCAGGTTTTACCTCAGTGGCTGATATGAATCCATCTTGATCCCTATCAAATACTTTGAAAGCTTCTTTTAGCTCCTCTGCTACGTTCTCCTGTTAATTTACATTCCCTTGTAAATATTTTATAGCAAATTAATTTTGTAAGTTATACTTACTTCCTTGATGTTTCCGATAAATACACGAACTTTTCCTTTGATTTCAATAATTACATAAATATCTTCTACTTTTGTTAACAATATCAAGATTTTCCAATTCCGTTAATTTAACACAAACGGCATTAATTCATGACTATATGTTTTATCGCATGATTAGGAATTTGGAAGTGGAAATTGCATTTAAAAAGATGAAATCAAATAAGGCTTTGGGATTCGATGATATCCCTATTGAAACTTGGAAGTGCTTGTGTAAAAAAGGGATTGTTTGGTTGACTAGATTGTTTAGCAAAATTTTGTTGACTAGGAATATGCCAGATGAGTGGAGAAAGAGTTATTTAATGCTAATATATAAAAATAAATGAGATGTCCAGAATTGCAACGACTATAAAGGAATCAAGCTAATGTGTCATATAATGAAAATATAGGAGAGGGTGATGGAACGCTGATTGCAAGATATAACAGAGGTGTCAGAGAATCAATTGGGATTTATGCCTGGTAGGTCAACAATAAAAGCGATTTATCTTTTGAGGAGAATAATAGAAAAGTATAGAGAAAAGAAAAAAGATATTTATATGGTATTTATCGACCTTGAGAAAGCATATGATAGAGTGTCCCGAGATATAATATGGTGGGTGTTAGAGAAAAAATAAGAGACAAAAGGTTACATTGATATGATTAGGAATATGTATGAAAGAGTGGTGACCACTATTAGATCGCATGCTGGAAAGACAAATAAATTTCCTATCACTGTTAGGTTACACCAATGATCTACCTTAAGTCCTTATATTTTTGCTTTAGTTATGGATGAGTTGACGAGAATATTCAGGATGACGTGCCATGGTGTATGCTTTTTATAAACGATATCGTGCTAGTGTATGAGGACTAGAGAAGGAGTTAACACAAAGTTAGAGATTTGGAAAAAAACTCTTAAATTGAAAGGATTCCGGATAAGCAGAACTAAGACAGAGTACATAGAGTGTAAATTTAGTAACAATAACAATGAAAGCAGAGGAGAAGTGAAGATTAAGAATCAAGAACTGCCTAAGAGTGATCATTTCGTTATTTAGGGTCGATTATCACAACAGCGGGGGAGATTGATGCGAATGTGGCCCATAGGATTAAGGCGGGATGGTGTAAGTGGAGAAGTGCGTCTGGGGTACTGTACGATAAACGAATACCCACTAGACTAAAAGGTAAGTTCTATAGAATGGCTATTAGACCAGCAATGTTGTATGGGACGGAGTGTTGGGCAACTAAGAAACAACATGTAGATAATATGAGTGTGACTGAGATAAGAATGCTAAGGTGGATTTGTGGCAAGACTAGACGAGACAAGACAGGACAGAATTAGGAATGAGTGTATTCAGGAATAGGTAGGAGTAGCACTGATAAAAGACAAGTCGAGAGAGAATAAATTAAGATGGTTTGGTTACATTCAACGGAGACCAACAGAGACAGTAGTGAAGAGATACGATGCTGCAGCGGTATAGGGGAGTGTTAGAGGACGGGTAGGCCTAGATTAACGTTGGCTAACATTGTAAATAGAGATATGAATTACTTAATTTGACTAACGAAATGGCCTTTGATAGGGCCGCGTGGAGAAGAAGGATTTATGTAGCCGACTCCATTTGATGGGACTCAAGACTTGGTTTGGTTTTGTTTGACATTAATTCATGACTATTTAAAATAACCATATTACCCCTTTGAATTAAGCGAAAAGATGAAAACTATCAATCAACCAATAAACTATTTAAATGAAAAATTTTGCTCACCTCTCCTGAGATTTTTCATATATATTATTCAAGACCCATATATATATATATATATTAATATAATATATTAATAATTTAATATAAAACCCCAATAATATAATACATATAACACTTATTTCACACTATATAAACAATGAAAAATTTATCAATTTTAATTAATGTATTTATTATTGAAATTTCTTGTTTCTTTTTTTTTTTTTTTTAAGTTGAAACAAATGGATTATATTTTTTCCTTGCAATTTGTCCTACTTATTTATTCATATGTAAAAAAAATATTTATCTCTAAATTCTTAAGACATTAGTAAAATATTTAATAAAAAAAACTTAATTTTCATTCATAAAATACTTTAAAATAAATTTTATCACTTATTTAATTTTTTTTTTTTTCCCTTCACACTGAATTGCTATTTTCCCTTAATAATTGTTTATGGGATATATTGTTGCACCTTTACATTTAGATGTTTGGAATAATCTACAAAAATTAAAAAGTCAAAAAATCACTAAAAAAACAAAAAAGTTCATACTATTTGGGGGAAGCTTGTGGGGGAAGTTTAGATGGCAAAATTATTATTTTACCCTTTGAATTCAAATACCTAAAAGTCAAAAAGTTAAAAGTCAAAAAGTCAACAAGGGTAGAATAGTCATTTTGATTTTGCTACAATATTTTATTACATATATTTTCGTAAAAAGTTAAAAAGTTATCCCAAACTTAAATCTTTTTTTTTTCTCTACTTTTTTTAGCTAAAAAGTCAAAAAGTACACTTATATAGATCATTCCAAACAACTCCCGGGGTAATTTATTTATTGTTTACACCAAAATGACAATGTATTAACAAAAATCCCTGTGAGCGAAGCTTTAAAACTAATCAATTCCAAAAAAATTTCTCTCTAAAATTAATGTTAGATAACATTCTAATAATTTAATATAAAACTTATTCCATGATACATAAACAACGCTAAATTTATCATTTTAAATAATACAATTATTATTTAATTTTTCTTAAAGTTGAAATAAATGCATTAATTTTTTTCTCAGCAATTTGCATTATTTATTTATCATATGTAAAATATATATATATTATTTTATATTTTCTCAATATTATTTTCAAATTTTAAATTTTATCTTTGCTTTATTAAACTTCTAGTTGATTCATATTTTAAAAAACTTAAATTAATATTTCTTACATGATTGAAAAAATTAAAAAAAATAAATATAGAAGTACAAAAAAAAATCTTACCTCCTCTGAGGTTATCAACACTAATCTTAACCTTAAATACACTAAATTTAATTTATCCTATTAAATATATATGAAATTATTATTTAATTTTCATACTTTTTTAAAAATATAAATGTAATTTATTGTCTTTATTTTTTTCCACAAGTTTTTGAACTTTTATAGAAAAAAATAAAATATAATATAATCATTAATGAAAGTGACAAATTAATTCTAAGATTTCGTGATCCTTAATTCCCTATCAATTAATTTTAATTCATTGTAAGGTAATTATATATTTTTTACTTCTATATTTATTTTTTAATCATGTAAAAATATAAACCTGCTTTTTTTAAAATATGTGTCGACTAGAAGTTTAATAACCCAAAGATAAAAATTAAAATTTGAGAATAATATATGATTTAGAAAAGATAAAATAATAATGTTTGTACATATGAATAAATAAGTAACGTAAATTGTTCAAAAAAAATAAACCCATTATTTCAACTTTTAAAAATAATTCAAATAATAAATGCATTACTTGAATTGATAAATTTCACGTTATTTATATAATGTGGAATAAGTCTTATATTAAATTATTAGGATCTTAGAGATATTGTTTATTTTTAAGTATTTTATCAATAAAAATTAAGTTTTTTTTTTCATTAAATGATTTAATAATATTTTAAAATTTTAAGAGTTTTATTTAATATTGCATGAATTTTAAGAATTTTATTAAATAATATTAAAATATATATGAGTTTTTGATAATATATATATAAACCTCAGGGGAGGTAAGTGAAATTACTCATTTGAACAGATAAGGCATCTAAGGAGTAATTTCGTCATTATTGATATGACATCAGCGTGACATTAACAAATTCTATTAAATAGTGTAATTATTAAAACTAATAATAGTTTTAAAAGTAAAATTATTAAAACTATAGAGGAGATCTCTGTAATTATCAAGTGTAATTTACGCAAATTAATTTATCAAGTAAATGACCACAAAAATTAAAATTTTTTTTTTTGGGGGGTGGGGGGAGGGAATATACCTTCAATTTTCTTCCCATGACGTTCAAGAATTCATCAAAATCAATGGTCCCATTTCCATCAGTATCAACTTCGTTTATCATGTCTTGAACCTCTTCCTTTGTTGGATGTTCATTCAGAGATTGGATCACCATGGCCAGTTCTTCCATAGTAATGAAGCCTGTGTAATATAATACACCATTTGTTAAATTTTCAGACATCTGGGCAACTTTTAAAATTGTGTGTTCAAAAGCCAAAATATTGTTAAAAGTCATATTTCCTAGTCTCTCCTAGACAGTACCCAGAGTTTGAATTTGATAATTACATGTGAGATAAAGAACTATATGTATCCGAGATTAGTTTAGATCGTGAGAAAAATTTTAAAAAAAAAAAATTGCACAAAATGCACATCTAGTACAAAGTCTTTGTATGTTTGTTTGGGATTTCTATCCTCTACTTTGAAGTTCCTTTATATTAATTATAGATTGTATTGATTTTTTTATTAATATCGTAATTCATTAAATTTTATTATAATATAAATAAAAAAGGCACTAGAGCATAATTTTCCTCGTCGATTATCATACAAATTTAATTAACACTTCTTCAAAGATGGAAAGATTCAAATAATGGGGGGGAAAAAAAATCTATATATTAGGAATAAAACTAACTAGCCAAGAACAATTCAAAAGCGCGCACACCATGACTGATCTCGGTTTGCAAAAAATAAAAAATAAAAAATCCCAAAAAATATCCCAAGATTGAAATGAATGGTGCAATACCTGATGTAGTGTAAGTTACACCCATCCAAAATAAAAACAATCTGATCTATATATTTTATTTTCGAACTAATTTTCAAAATATTTTTCTGAATACGTAGTATGCGCATCCGTTTTCTACTAATAGCTAAAACACACAATCACGGCGCTATTTCATGCATATGCAAAAGGGTACGTATAAGAAGGCATGGAAGGACGAACCATCGGAGTCCTTATCAATCAAACAGAAGGCTTCCTGGAACTCTGCGATCTGTTCTTGTGTCAATGCCTCAGCCATCTCTCTCTCTCTATATATATATATTTCCAAATGAAATGGAACAAGAACAACCTTGTTCTTTTTTTTTCTTTTGTTGCAGAAAGAGAAAGAAAGTGAAGAGAAGAGATTTACAGGAACTGGGTTCTAAATGAGCCTCTTATATAGAAGTGGGTTGGTAGGAAACTTCAACAAAGCAGATGAGAAAAAAAAAATATGAAAAAATAAAAGAAAAAAATGAAAATAAAAAGTCAAGCACGCCCCATGAGAAAATAAATACGTACGTAATTCATTCAACAGTAAAAAATAATGAAGTATCTATAGATTATAATAATCAACGCTGAAATAGGGAAAATTGCGAATAATAACACTATAACAAATTAAAGTTAGTGATAGAAGAGACAATCAAAAGTCGTATTTAAGAGCTCGTATGATTGAACCATAAAACCAAACATTTCAAATATTAGATCACTCGAGATTTATTTAATTGTTAACTTTTGAATTTGATTAATCGAGATGAAGATAAATTGATTCAAATACTCAATTATAAAAAATATATATAAAAATTTAAAGAACTTAGACTTGCTTGGCTCTCTCAGTCTAGTCAATAGGACTAGATCCTCTTTTTTCCTGAGATTTGAATTAAAGCTATTTGTAGGTGATTTGAATTTCATATCATGTCATTGTCATAAAGTGTTTCGAGACCCCCTAGATGTCAAAACATGTGGTTGCTACATTGAATGTTTATTAAATATCTTTAAACAAGTGGAGGAGAATAATTTGTTAAAATTTGATTTAAAATTTATTTAAATTTCATTTGTTTATATTTTAAATCAATTTTGAATGAGCTTTAATCAAATTGAATTGAGTTGAGTAAGCTTGGGGTTTGATTTATTTTATTTTATTTTATTTTATAATCAACATAAATTTAACAAGTTTGACTCAAATTCATAAAATTAAGTTTAAATTATTTAAGGAATGAGTTTATAATATGAATTTAATTTGAATAAGTTAATTCGTTTTACAATTTTACCAAAGGAGAAATTACATCTACCACGGAGGAATCAAGTTGAATCCCACCCACGGCTCCAAACGTCTAAACAAGGGTCCAAATTCAAAATATGTTTTCAGAAAGCCTTTAATCTTTAGTATAATAGTCATATCATATACTTACGATTAGTTATTAATAAAATATTAAAAATACGATTAGATAGATGATTTTCGTATTTTACTATAATCCAACCAATTAGTGCTCACTCCCGATAAAATTATTTATTAGTTAATAACATTTTCAAGTATTAAATATTAAGAGAGAGAGAGAGAGAGAGAGAGAGTGTGACCATCCAATCTAAATGGTCCTTGACACCATAGAAGGTGGCCATTCTAGGAAATTTATGAGATGACCATGATCTGAAAATAATAATTTGCCTACAGCGTTTGGGTGTTAATTCTGGCCATATATATAAATATGGACCATATATATAAGATAAGCTCCTTTTCATATTTTATCTTTTTATACTTATTTATATTCTTTTTGTGAGTCCTAATTTAAACTCACTTGAATGATTCAAATTATCTGTTTTATAGGCTTTATAGTAAAGGTTATCCATATAAAAAATTAGATTTATCAGCCAATTATAAATACAAATACAAATCACATTTTGTTTTACAAAATAAATTGTTTAAGTTTACAATCCTGTTTGCTATTCATTTTATAAAATAAAATGCTATCTGTTCTTGTTCTTGTATGTATAGATGTTCGATGAAATTGATTTTTTGCATAAATGACTTTTATTACGGGATCTACAAAGAAAATGGTTCGAATCAATGATGTGAATTCAAAGTTTGGCTTAAAAAAGAAGTATGAAAGAGTATGGAAAGAAGCAACTGTGGAGGGAGTTTATCCCCACATATAAACGCAAAGATGGACTTAGAGGGATTAAGTAGTAGTTATAATTATAGTAATATTAGTTATAATTATCTACTAATTATAGAAGTTCGCCCCTTCTAGGTTTTTCTTTTAGTATTAATTACAAATTCCATTGAGAAATACATTGTACAAAATTTTAATGTCAATTCTACGATAGACATTTTTAATGATATAAAAGAATATCAATCACAACAAATCAAACTATCCCAATTAATATATGGGAAATAAGACTCATACGTAGATGTAAAGAGTCGAACAACTGACCTCGTAATGAGGTGCAAGAGTTCTAGCCAATCAGAATAACAAGATGTCTCACTTTAATATATAGATTGTTTTATAATAGTTATCTTTTGTAACTAAATGTTAATATAAAAAATAAAAAATAAAAAATATGCTATTTATATATATATATATTCATCTTATTTTCATTTTTCATATTAATAGAAATTAATAATTATAATTGACACTTTCTTTTAAAACTATTGTTAACATATACATGTTTGCTCCCTTATATAAAAATTTTTGGTCCGTCCTGATAATAGACGTGTTCACTTTTTCTTTTTCTTATTTATTTATTTTTTATTAAGTGTTTGAAAATTATTCAACTTGTCTGGTGAAAATTAGAAGTTTTCAAAAACACTGTTGCACAGTCTTTAGCGACAAATTATGGCCAATTGCCGCATTTTGCAACAAATGCCACTATATGTCTCTCTTATGTTTTACATGGTTTTATTCATATATTTATTCACACCTCATTTCATTTAAGCTTATTTGCCCATTAACTGAAATTTTCAACATTCATTGACACTTTATTCAAATTGTAGTACAATTTGGCTCAACATAAATTTCATTGCCAAATGAAAGTTTCAACAATTTTCAACTAGTCATGTTATAATTTGAAAAATATAAAAAATTTATAACCAAACTCATCCCAAACTCATCCTTGCGACTAACTTGAAAAATAAATAAATAAATAAAACTTAAACACTAGTCTCCTTTTAACATTCAAAAAGCACGCAGGTTAAAAAAAATATAACAATTTTATCTTTTATAATATTTGAATACTTCTTTTAGAAGATGATTTAGGTCTAACATTCAAAATGCATGGGACTAATATAACAATTTTATTTTTTATAGAATATTTGAATACCTCTTTTAAGAATTTCATATGATTTAGGTAGAAGGACGGGAAACAACTTAACGTGTCTAGCTACGACCAACTTAAAAAAATAAAAAATAAATAATAGTCAACTAGAGGACAACAACACATCAGAAAAAAACTTCAGAGAAATATGATGTATACCTTTTAAAGGAGGGGTACTATATATATATTTTATAATTGAATAATAAGATGATATAATTTTTTATTTTTTGAGTCATAACTAAAAAAATTATAACCAAATATTAAATGAAGTATAACTAAAGGTTTCATGAGTTATAACTAAAGAATAAAATTAATTATAACTAAACAATAAAATGACATAATTAATGATGCATATATGGGGCGATTTGAAAAATTGGTTAAAAGTTGATTTAAAATTTTTTTTTTTTATAATCTTTTTATATGTAAAAAATATGAAAGGTAATATAATCCAAAATAAATTAAAAGTTAACTTCTCAAATTGTCCCATAATACACTCTTTGAAACAAGTGTGTATAATAAAAATTTTCAAAATTTAAAATTTCATCAAGTACAATGAGGTACTCAAATGAGATTTTATTGTGATATAATTCAACCAACTGCTCTATCGACCTACCATCTAAAAAAAACTGCTCTATTGACCAATAGGTGGTCCAAAAACCAACTTGCTACAAGTCTTGTTTGTGTTATTTATTTGTATGTTATAATACTCCTTACCTTTTAAAATAATAGTTTTTTAGGAATTCAATTTTTTTTAATAATACAATTATTACACTTTAAAAAATATTAATTTTTTAAAATTACCTTTTAATAGTACATTTTTTTAGAAATATCAATTATTACAATTGTGCTTTTTGTGTTGTTAATAAATTTAAAAGAATGGCAAAATAAAAAATTCATAGCATTTTAGTCCTTTATTTTTTAAAATGGACTAATATTCTTAGATAATGAAAAATGGAATAAGGGACTAATATTTTAGGACCGAAGAAGTATATAAATTGAAATAATGTTATACAACTTATTGTCACGTACCAATTGATTAAGGCCGAATTGTGCAATATGGAGACCGTTAATTAGGATCTCTTAACTTTACTTGCTTGTCAAACTGTATATTTTATGTGTGTTTAATGTCAATCAGGTTGTACATAGTCAGAGCATAAAATGGGCAAAAAGATAGAATTTGAAGAGAAAACAGATTCCCGCACGTGTGTTGACTTTGTCCGCACGTGCGTTGACTTTTCTGGAAAAACAGGTCCGATGTTTTAAACCTATTTAAAAGACAGCAGAAGTATAAATAGGCAAGAAAAATACTGGATTAGGATTCTGGAAATTGTTTTTGCAAGGAAAGAGAGGCTAAGGTTCCAAGAGGTGATTTTCTCCAAAAAGCTTGAAGGACACTTCCATAGGGTCTTCTTCCTCATCTTCTTCCTCTTCCCACTCATCCATGAGTGGCTAGTCCTTTTTTCTAGGGTTTTGATGAAACCCTAGCTATGTAATTAGGTTTTTCTTTTTGATTTTCAATTATGTAAAGGTTTGAACAATTGTATAGTATTTTAGAAGTTTCATATATATATTTTCCATTATTTCTTCAAATATTTGGCTTTCTGTGATTGTTGAATGTTTTCCATACAAGAGTTTTCTATTCTTTCACATTCAAGGTATGAGACGAACCATACTACGAGAGACGAGTCGTGTCACTACCTTAGTTTAGAGTGAACGATTCGTACTACTTGAGATAGTTCGTGCTCATACATTGAACGTGATGATTTTCTTATTAAATGCTTTGAACTTATAGTTGCGAAGCATTATTCCGTTCGAACCATAACATAATCGTTTTCAATTTGAAACCCTATTTACGTAACTAGTGGTGGACTCATTGCCCTAGGTTTTTCCCCAAATCAGTAAATCCAATTTTATTTATAATTGATAATTTAATTACTTAGTTTAATTTATTTGTTATTAAATTAGGTTATGAACAATCAATATTTTCATCAAAATTAATTCAAGAATTTAACAATTAAATTAATTTAATTTCACAATTGTCCTTATGGATTGATACCTGGACTTGTCATTATTCTGAAAGAATTTGGTATAGTTTTATGTTTAATTTTGGTGTATGTAATGATCCATCAAATTTTGGCGCTGTTGCCAAGGACTTATGGCGAAATTAATTAATTTAAAGTTATATTCTTATTTTAATTTTTAGTTTAGGATTTTATGCTTTCATGTTGCTAAGTGTGCAGAGCGTTTGAAAGTAGAAGCTATCACTGAAGTGCAAGCGGAGCCAATCGAGCTTTAAAAAAACAAAAAAAAAAAACCATAGCACTAAAGTGCTTAAAAAAGAGCAAACACTCGCAAGTAAGGCACCAAAGTGCTACAAAGAAAAACAAAGCTCAATTGGAGGTTGGAGACAACGTTTACACGTCAAGCACTCACAAGACGAGTAAAGCATTTTCGTTAAATCGCTATGAGTATTTCTCCCTTTGGTATTTTGCTTTCATACTTAGTGCACAAAGTTGGAACTTAATGCGTGTGTGTGTGAGTAGTGTATGCACGGGCGCCGTTCTTGTTGCCTTGAATTGTGGAGTTTAGACCTTGAACTAGAAAGGACTCTTAGGAGACTTAGAGCCTCTGCCCGTGTTCCTAGGCTTGAATATTCATATCCATACTTTGATCCATTAGAGATGGAAAACCCAAATGTCCTGAATGTGCCCAACCAGACCCTTAAGGATTATTTCACACCCACTACATATATATCACCATCATGTATCCAATTACCCAATACCACTACTGTTCATTATGAGATTAAGTCCAGCACCATACAAATGCTCCCATCATTTCATGGACTAGCTCATGATGATCCTTACAAACATTTGAATGAATTTCTGAAAATTTGCTCGACAGTGAGGATCTAGAATTTCACAAATGAGACCTTAATGCTGCGATTGTTTCCATTCTCATTAAAGGATAAAGCCAAACACTGGCTGAATTCCTTACTTGCTAATTCAATCACAACTTGGGACCAATTACAGCAATGGTTCTTGGAGAAATACTTTCCCATAGGTAAAACCAACCAACTTAGGCGAGTCATCACCAATTTTGCTCAAATTGATGGCGAGCAATTTCATGAGACGTGGGAAAGACTTCGTGACCTTCTCCAACAGTATCCCCAACCACCAAGTGCCTGATTGGCAACTTGTTCAAACATTTTATTATGGCTTAACTGAGTCGTACCGCCAAATAGTGGATTCATCCTGTGGTGGGACATTCATGTCCAAAAATGATACCGAGGCATGGCAACTGTTTGAGAACCTAAGTGATAATTCCCTTCACTATGCCTCCGCAGCTCGGCAAGTTCGGCAACCAGTAGTTGGAGCCCTGAAGAGAAGGGGCATTTATGAGGTCGGGCAAAACCTAGAGTTAGCCTAACAAGTAGAGGCATTGTCCCGCAAAATGGACTAATTATTAGCTGTGGGACATGCCCCTACACAGCAAGATCAGCCTCAATTTCACGAGGCATGTGCTATATGTGCTAGCCCTGCTCATGACTTGAGTGAATGCCCTTCGGCATCACAATTTCCGGAGTTAGTCCAAGAGCATGTGAATGCGGCTCAAGGATTCTCCAACCCGGGTAATGACCTATATTCCAATACCTATAACCCCGAATGAAGAAATCACCCCAATTTTTCATGGAGACCTCCTTCATAAGGCACTTCTTATAATCCTCCACCACCAAGGCAGAATTTTAATAATTTTGCCAACCAATCATCCTAGCGACCACCGCAACCTTATCGATCCCCACAACCGTACCTGCAACCACAACCCCCGTATGTTCCTCAAGGCAACTCGGCCTTTGAGACTAGGTGTTAGAAGCTCTCTCAGAACTTAAGGGGTTAGCACCAGTAGTTCACTCCCATACGCACTTCGCTGCCAAGCTAGAGAACCAATTGGGTCAAATGGCCAACAACATGAATAGAAGAGATGAGGGAAAATTACTAAGTCAAACTGTGGCCAACCCTAAGGGACAATACGGGGCAGAGAGTTCAGGTGGGAATGGAAAGCAACATGAGCAGGTGCAAGCGGTGATTACTTTGAGAAGTGGGAGGGAGTTAGAGCCTCAGTCAGTTGCGTCTAATGCAACTGGAGCTAAGAAGGGTGACCATGGTGGTACACCCAATGAGAGCAAGGGTGAGAGGGAAACACTTAAGAGGGATGACTTAGTCCCTAGCACTCCATATGTGCCTAAGGCACCCTTTCCCTAATGCCTTGATATACCGTCCCCTTTTAATGAGAAGACGGCATCCATGGAAGCAATGATGGAGGTTTTTAAACAAGTAAAAACCAACCTCCCGCTGTTGGAGGCGATTAAGCAAGTACCCTCCTATGCTAAATTTCTAAGGGACCTTTGTACGCAAAAGCGTAAATCTAGGACACGTGTCCCAAAAGGTCATACTCGCAGAGCAAGTAAGCTTCATCTTGTTGAATGACACACCTCCTAAACTTAAAGACCCGGGTGCCCCAACCATTGCATGCATTATAGGGGACCATTTCATTGATAGGGCCTTATTAGATTTAGGGGCTAGTGTCAATTTGTTGCCGTACCCTGTGTACGAAGAATTTGGGCTTGGCGAGTTGAAGCCCACTACTGTTACTCTCCAATTGGCTGACCCGGTCCCTCAAAGCGCCACGTGGCATGATTGAGGATGTGCTAGTAAAGGTTGATAGGTTTTACTTTCCTGTTGACTTTTTGGTGTTAGATATGGAACCGGTAGCCAGTTCTAGGAAACAAATCCCGGTGATCTTAGGTCGACCTTTCTTGGCTACGGCCAATGCATTCATTAATTATCGTACCGGAGTTATGGAAGTTTCATTTGGTAACATGCAAGCGAAACTTAATGTTTTCCAAGCATCCCAACAACCCCATGAGAGAGAGGAGTGCTTATTTGTGGATGTTGTGGATAGGATTGTGGAGGAGGCTTTGCCCTCCATTCTTGTAGAGGACCCTCTAGAGGCTTGTCTAGCTCATTTTGGGTTCAAAAATTCTGATATTGACGGGTCGGTTGAGGAGGTGAATGCCTTGCTTAATGCTTCTTCTACACCGGATTTTTCTCCATGAAAAGCCCGATTTGAGTCACTTCCTCCTCTGTCGAGAGAGCCCGCCATGCCATCTTTGATCACACCACATACACTTAAGTTAAAGCCACTCCCGGCTATACTCAAGTATGCATTTTTAGGGCCCCATAATACTTTACCAGTCACCATTGCATCTGACTTGACTGCAGAGCAAGAGAGTCAGTTAATGAATGTTCTCGTGGCACATCGAAGTGCTATAAGGTGGTCAGTGGCTGATTTGAAAGTGATAGATCCCTCCGTGTGCATGCATTATGTAACGCCCCAACTTCTGGGCCATTAATAAATCAATTCAACCTCAAATTTAAAATTCTAACTAATTAATAACCTCAAAAATACAAATTGGCTCCAAAATAATTACACAAATATCTATAATTTATAATTTATACAAATCTCTAAAAATATATAGTGGTGGACCCAAAAATCTCCAACTCAATAATTCTTTAAATCCTTCAACTCCAATCGCCACTAGATTTGCTCCACACCTGAAAAATAAATTAATTCGGGAAGTATACAATACAACAGGAATAACAAGGCTCTGATAGAGAATAAATCAATAGGGATCCAACAATTACACAACCGATTAGATTCGATAATCAAGCAATTTACCAAATTGCACAAACAAGTCAACTCGACATATGATAATTTATCCAGAACCAAATACCCGGTCCTACTCGGTACATGACCAGTGACCGGCCTCACCTACCTCACCCAAGCACAATCGCTTATCCGGACTATTGGTCCAAGCTATTGGCAAGGTCTACTCGATCCATGTACGGAGCAATTCCACGTCATTTAGCCAGACAAATCAACACTGACTACACATAACAACTTAATGAAATTTATCAAATGGCTAGAGTAATCAAATGAATCAACAATGAATAATTCCATAGAATTTACCAAACGATCAGAATAATCAAGAGGAGTACAAATTTACGGTAATTAAAATAAACTCTTTGCAAAGAGATTTAGAGAAACATATTGTATACCACCCGAATTATCTCAAATTAATCTCCTCCATCGCCAACACTCGAATCTCGATATTTCTCTATGGATCTCCAAATTCTAAGCTGTAAGGTTTCACAAAATCTACAACTCTCCTCTTATATGAAAATGTCTACTCTCACTCTAAACACTCTTCATCTAAACTCTAAATCTATATAACAAATGAAGAGAGATAGGAAAAACCATAGAAAGAAGTTGAGAGGTGAGCTCATTTTATAGACAATGACACTTGGGACAAAAGAAAAGAAAGACTTGGGGCCAAAGAAAGGAACTTTACTTGGTAGGCAAGAAAAGGGATTTACTTGGAGAACAAGAAAAGAAACTTCATTGGAGACAAAGTAACTTGGAGATAAAGAAAGATTAAAGAAATTAAAAATAAAAGATTACTTGGTAAGCAAGGAAATGATGAAAAAATAATAAAATAAAATTTACTTGGTGTCCAAGAATAATGAAAAAATATTAGAAAACAAAGGAGATGAATAATAATGAGGTGGAGAGAAAAAGAGATAAAATAAATAGAGAAAAATAAGTTAGATTCTCATCTAAGAATCTCACCACCAAACTACCACCAATACCTCTCATTAAAATATTAATACCTCAAAAATACGGAGTTTCACACATTATATACACCTAGAGAAGGACACCAAACCTTCTCGTGAGATGCAACAGAGACTTAATCCTAATATGAAAGAGGTGGTGAAAAATGAGGTATTGAAACTGTTAGATGCAGGTATTATATACCCCATCTCAGATAGCAAGTGGGTGAGTCCCACACAAGTGGTGCCCAAGAAATCGAGCATCACTGTTGTTGAGAATGAGAGAGGAGAGTTAGTCCTCATACGAACCACTACTGGGTGGCGAGTGTGCATTGATTATAGGAGACTGAATTCCTCGACCAGGAATGATCATTTTTCCTTACCTTTTATTGACCAGATCCTAGAGCGGTTAACGGAACAGGGTTTCTATTGTTTTTTTGATGGCTACTCGGGGTATAATCAAGTCCCGATGTACCCCGCTAACCAGGAAAAGACCGCATTCACATGCCATTTTGGCACTTTTGCTTACAGGCACATGCCCTTTGGGCTATGTAATGCACCGGCGACTTTTCAACGGTGTATGATGGCTATTTTCTCCGATATGGTGAAGAAATTCTTAGAGGTTTTCATGAATGATTTTTTAGTGTTTGGACCGTCTTTTGAGGAATGTCTTAGGAACTTGACTAGAGTGTTGGAACGATGTACTGAGGCAAACCTAATCTTGAGTTGGGAAAAGAGCCATTTTATGGTTCGTGAGGGTATAGTGTTGGGACACATTGTGTCCCCTTGAGGTATAGAGGTAGATAAGGCTAAGGTTGACCTCATTACAGGCCTTCCTCCACCCAATTTCGTGCGTCAAATTAGGTCTTTCCTAAGACATGCAGGTTTTTACCGTAGGTTTATCAAAGATTTTAGTAAAATATTACGTCCTTTGTGTAGTTTACTTGTTAAACACGCGTCTTTTATCTTTGATGAGGCATGCTTGAAGGCTTTTCAAACACTGAGAATGGCCCTTACCACTGCCCCAATCATAAAATCACTGGATTGGTCACTTCCCTTTGAAATCATGTGTGATGCCTCAGATTATGCTGTTGGGGCTGTGTTGGGTCAAAGGGTCAATAAGGCACCATATGCTATATACTATGCTAGTCGCACTCTCTCGGATGCACAATTGAATTACACTACCACCGAGAAAGAGTTGCTAGCTGTGGTCTTTGCCTTAGATAAATTCTGGTCCTATCTCCTAGGTTCCAAGGTCATAGTCTTCACTGATCATGCCGCTTTTGCGGTATTTACTATCAAAGAAAGAGACCAAACCTAAGTTTAATTCAATGGATTTTGTTGCTTTAAGAATTTGACCTAGAGATCCGAGATAAGAAAGGATCTGAGAATGTGGTGGTGGATCACCTCTCCCAAATCCTCGTTGAGTATACTAGTGACCCTCTTATTTTGCATGATTCGTTTCCGGACGAACAACTCCTTAAATTGTCACGAGTGAGCCCTCCGTGGTTTGCATATATTATGAATTACTTGGCCATTGGGGCAAATTCCGCAAAATTGATCTAAGCAAGACAAAGACCGATTCTTTTCACAGTGTCAAGTATTATTTTTGGGAGGATCCGGAGTTGTTTAAATATTGCTCCGACCAAGTGATACGACGGTGTGTGATGCCGGAGAGTGAGGTGCATAGCATTCTTACATTTTGTCATTCTTCTGCATGTGGCGGTCATTTTAGTGGGCATAAAACGGCTACCAAGATTTTACAGAGCGGGTTTTATTGGCCCACAATTTTTAAAGATGCCCATCAATTTTGTAGAACTTGTTTGCGCTGTCAGCAAATGTGTTCGATATCTCAGCGTGACATGATGCCAATGTCCCCCTATTCTTGTGGTAAAGATATTTGATGTTTGCGGGATTGATTTTTATGGGACCTTTCCCCGTCGGTCATTCGGATTTGAGTATATTCTCTTGGCAGGAGATTATGTATCTAAGTAGGTGGAGGCGATTAGGCTACCCGAACAAACGATCATAGAGTGGTAATCAAATTTTTGCATGAAAACATCTTTAGTCGTTTTAGGTTTCCTAGAGCCATAATAAGTGATCAAGGTATGCAATTTTTGTGACCGGTTCTTTGAATTGGTAGGTCAAGAAATACTCTATCACTCATAAAGTTGGCACCTCCATACCACCCTCAAACTAGTGGCCAAGTGAAAGTCTCAAATGGGGAGGTAAAGCACATAATAGAGAAAAACAGTGATGCCAAATAGGAAAGATTGGTCATAACGGTTGATTGATGCATTATGGGCCTACCGCACTACTTATAAGACACCCATTGGGATGGTCACTATATAGGGCGGTGTGTTTGGCAAAGCTTGTCATCTCCCAGTTGAACTTGAGCACCGAGTATTGTGGGCCATAAAGAAGTTTAACTTCGACATGGCCGCGGCTGGGCTCAACCGAAAATTGCAACTCTATGAGTTGGAAGAAATCTGGAATGATGAATATGAGAGTTCGAGAATTTTTAAAGCTCGGACTAAAGAATTCCATGACAAGCACATTAATAGAAAATCTTTTGAACCCGGCCAAAAAGTGTGGCTTTTTAACTCAAAATTGAGACTCTTTCCGGGTAAGCTTAAATCAAGATGGGATGGTCCCTTTGTGGTTGTTGAGGCATTTATTCATGGCACCATTGAGGTGCAAGATCTAAAGACTGGCCACACTTTCAAAGTGAATGGCCAAAGACTGAAGCCATATATAAAAGGGATTGGGAATGGGGATATGATTGAGTCCATCGCTTTGATGGACCCTTTTTACTATGATTGATAGATTGGTTTCTTATTCTATTTTCTTTCCCTTCTATTCTATTATGTTTTTCTTTGTTCTTGTTGTGCTTTATTTGCATCTAGGAGACTTTAAATCCTCTAAATGTGTAATTCCTTTGGTGTTAGCCGTGCCTGAACGACATCTGACGATCTGGTATAACCACCTAACCGTGTTTGTAGTGGGTTCCTAGGAGACCAACTGAGACGGTGGAAACTAAAGTTCGAATGGTAAAGCCTAGAACACAAAAGTTTGGAATTTCCGAGACTAGAGTCTGGTTTAAATACCCAGGGGTGTAGAGATTGCTTTAAAACCATCCCGGCTTGAACTCTGTATAGCAGCCCCATAGGTCGAGTTAGCTTTATGTGCCTCGATTCTGGATACAGAATCAATCTAGTCTATCACCCTGTTGGAGAATAGGGAAAGTTACACACACTGTTAGGGAGAAAAGTAGTACCCATGTAACGCCCCAAAAATATTTCAACATGAACTACCCACATTAATGAGCATTCACTAGATAATAACAAAAGTCCTTCCATCTTTCCATATTTGTTCAAAAGAGTTTAATACAAAAGTCCCACATGCGGTATACATTCAACGAAATAAAAGAACACCTGAATCTATAGCATGTAAAACATCTAGTTCCAAAAATAAATAAAATGCCCTTACAGGCTACAACTTCCGAGGCTTAAGCCTGGTTACACAAAAGTGGTCTCTCGGACCCATACAAAAAATAGCCATTGGCTTTACAGATAATCACAACAAAAATAAAGAGTACACTACTCTTCTCAAAATATTTCCACGACTTCAATTCGGCGGGAGCACCACATCTTTACCTGCACCAAAACCCATAGGGGGGTGAGCATAAAGCCCAGTAGAGAATTCTCACTAAATATATACAGTTATGCATTCTCCTCAACATAAAAAAATAAATAAATGCAATGCCATGCCCAAGCTAATGAATGAGGAAAAATATTCATTTCAATGCACTATTTCCACATCACCATGTTCTCAATATTATCTTGTAATCTCAACAATTTCAAACTTCCAATATTAATTCAATAGGGGTGGTAAATACGACACTGATAATCCCTAGGCTGGTGTCTGCAAGTAGACTCTACGAGTACTTCTAAACTGTCATTTTTATCGGTATTAACCGGAAGGCTCAACACTTATCCGCACAGTTTTTTGGTCTTTCACCATGGACACTTAGGCCAAGCTTGACACCCAGAAATTTTGATTCTGTCTAAGAGCGCACGAGCTGAGAAAATGGGTCGCACGAGCGGTCAGGGTAGGGCGCTCGAGCGGTTGGGAAGGCTGCACGAGCGGCTAACTGGGCAGTCCGTGCCCCATTTTCTTATAACGTTTTGGTCCGAATATACCACCCATTATACACATCTCACTCTCACTCTAAACCCTATATTTCTCCCCCTTCTCTCTAGAAAAACACCTCAAACATCCAAAACTCTTTGATTTTGCTAATCTTGAGTCAAGATCTTCATCTTCTCTCTCAAGATCTTGAAGATCCAAAGCTAGGGTTTCATTTGGTGGAGGCAAATCCAAGGCTCTCTATCATCTTCTAACTCTAGGCTTTCATCTTGTTCCTTCTCAAGCCTTTGAGGTAGGGTTTTCTTGAGTCATATATACAAGTTTTGCTAGATTAATGTTGATTTAAAAAGGGTTTTTTGAAGTTTTGTGTTGATTTCTTTGATTTTGATTTCAAAATGAAGAGGGCCTTGAATGTGAGTTTGTATTTCAACCTTTTACTATTATGTTGTGAGTTTTTTCGCTTGAAGATTATACCCTTGTTAGGCATTCTGATATTTTCTAAAGTGTTACTTTTATTTCGGATGTCAAATGAAGATAGAAATGGTTTAGCATGCTTTAGGTTGTACTTGGTTTTTATTTTATTTTCTTTAATCTTTTAAATATATATATATAGTTATACTAAAAAATGTTGTATTTGGTCAAATAAAAAAAAATAAATTCCGTACGTACGGGAATACCCATCGCACGTGCGGCAAAAGTTCATCCCCCAAAAGTGCACACTGCTTTAAATGCAGGTGCGGAGGAAGAGTGTGGCTTGCACACCGCACGTGCGGCCTGGGCCCCGCACGTGTAGAATGTCGTTCTTCAAATAAAAAAAAAAAATCCTACATGTGCTGGAATACCCACCACAAGTGCGGCAATTCTTTGATTCCACCAAAGTGCACATTGCTTTAAAAGCAGGTGCGGAGGAGGACGTGTGGGGTGTGTGTCCGCACGTGCGGTGATTCTCTGAAAGAAAAAAAAAATAAAAAAAACAGCAGATTTTGTTTTGTTTTCTTCTATTATTATTATTTTTAATTTATTTACTTATTTCAAAATAAATAAATAAATAAATTTTAAAAATAAATAAATTTGACCTCATCCAAATCTAACTAACTTCTCTCACAATCAGTTACAGATTTTATTTCTCTCTCTCTACCTCTCATCATCTATCTATCTCTCTCTCTCTTTCTCTCAAAACCCCACAAACCCACCAACTCATCACACTCCACCATCACAAACCTTTCAACTCTCAACGCTCCTTCCTTCTTCCTCACCACCATCTCACTGCCTGTATCACTATTTCCTCTCCGTCCGTCGAATCTTCGGCGACCACCATTTTTTCCAGCGAATCATCCTTCTTTCTCCCTCTTTTTCCACTCTTTTAAGATAACTTTTCCTTTTTGTGTAGATTTGTGGGTGGAGTGTAGATTTGTAGAGTTTTTGTTCTTGTTTGTTGTTCATCTTTGGTTCATCTTCAATTAAAATAAAAATAAATAAATAAATAAATAATTGCAGTGAAGAAGACGACCTCCGCACGTGCGGTCATCTACGGCACACGTGCGGTCCAAAAAAAAAAAAAAAAAAAGAGAGTTTATTTTTGTTTTGTTTCGTTATTTTTATTATTTGGTTTGCGTACCATAGTTTAATTCATGCAAATAATTTCGTTCTGATAGTTTTAATTATTCAATCATTAGTTACTTAAATAAAATAGTCCTATTTTAAAATACATAATAAATAAATAAAATAAAATTCCTACTTAGTTTTTTTGTTTACTTCATAGGTTATTTATTTATTTATTTAGTTGCTTATTTTTTTTTATGTTATTCTATTTTTATTACTTCATTCTTTACTTGATAGTTTAGTTTATTCAAATAGTTTAGTTCTGTTAGTTTAATTATTTAGTCATTAGTTACTTCAATAGCATTGTACTGTTGTTCAGTAGTTAATTTAATTTAATGTCCTTTTTATTCATTTATTTATTTCTTTTCGTTTATATATATATATAGACATAATGATGAGAATTGCATGCAGTACATCAGTGGGTAGACTTGTGGTTTAATATTTTATTTGATTCTCATGCT
This sequence comes from Camellia granthamiana, assembly GCA_036172215.1. Lineage (NCBI taxonomy): Eukaryota > Viridiplantae > Streptophyta > Magnoliopsida > Ericales > Theaceae > Camellia > Camellia granthamiana. The sequence goes on from CM069915.1 coordinate 11,218,625, forward strand.
GGTTTCACGGGTATATGTGTCTATTGTTGGTGTGTGTAGGATATGAGTAGACGGCTATCCACCCGGGCCTCCAAAAAGGCCAAAGGGTCATCCTCTTCGGCACCACCGCCGCCACCGTCACCACCACCATCGGGTGACTTGCCACGGTCGGAGTGGGCTTCACGCTCGCTTCACAAGCTCACGCAGTTCAACATTTCCTATTTTCAGCGTGACCCGTCCACTTCTTGGGTCGTTGATCAGCTCGAACTCCGGCAACAGTTAGGCCTTTGCACTGTGACAGCGCCAACTTATCCTCTTCTGGTACGACTCTTCTACCAGAACTTGTATGAGTCACTCACCGAGCCTGGGCTGATGTCCACCATTGATGGCCATCTTTTCAGCATCACCAAATCCATGATTGCTGACGAGTTAGGGTTCTTCTCCAAGCCGGAATACCAGCCCTTCCTGGAAGTTGAGGATCAACAACCCATACATAGCCTCATCTAACAGTACTTCCTGGGGGCCCACGATGACACCAGTTTCACATGCTTGCGGCGAAGCAAGCTGCCTGGCCGCTTGCTATTCATTGATTCCATGGTCTATAAGAATGCCCTTCCACTTGGGCATAAAGATGAGCGCCGCTTGGAATTTGTTCGGGTCTTACACGGTTATCAGCATGGCTATCAAGTCCCGCTTGCGCACATCATCTGGATGTATATGCGGAAATTTCTACGGGAGGCAGTTCAATCTCAACCTCTGCAGAACTTGACTTGGCTGCTGCCATTTGCTAACTTGTTGACACTTATCTTCGAGCTGAACGGCCTCCCCATTGATTCGACTGAGGAGATTGACTGAGCTTATCCAACTTTCGGGTAGCGGGAATAGCAGCATAGCCTATCTCACATTCCGCAGCAGGTTGGTGCCCGTGTGGTGAGGCCTCGGACCCTGTCCACGACCAACCACCTCATCCTACCTCCCATGTGCCTCCCCAAGGGGACCTATTCTACATGACTCGTGAGGAGTACTTACAGCTTCAACACTCCGTGGATCAGGTCCACAGTACTCTTCGTGATCACCACCAGAGTCTCATAAGGTTGCGCACGGATTTTCAGGCGCATCGAGACTATTCTCAAGCGGCCTTCGACCAGCTACACGCCCGCCAGCTCGACATTCAGCAGTCAGTTGCATCACTGCAAACTGACTTTTATACATATCAAGCGTCGAGCCAGCAGCGTTTTGATCAGCTCGGCCAACAGGGTTCAAGATGAAGCCTTTGAGACGCGATCTTTGATGTACGCCTTGTTTGCCCAACATTTCCCGCCACCACCGCCACCGGATTCTCTCTAGTACTGGCCTATATTCTGCTTTGTCTCTTTTATTTTTATTTTTCTTTTTAGTTATTTCTTCTTTTCGAGAAAAAAACAAAAAAAAAAAAACAAACAAACAAACAAGCAAACAAAAAACAATTTGTGAAGTGTGTGCGTGTTACTATATGCCTACCTGGATGTGCACCTACAATCTCTGGTAATCTTCTCTCATTTCTCTTTACTTTTCCATTGAGGACAATGTCATATTCAAGTTGGGGGATGAGGGTTGCATTTTCTTTTGTACATTTCTATTTGGCTCATAATTCATGCTTATACCTGTTTCACTTGATTGCATTACTTCACTTGATGTGACTTGTTGCTAGTAGGGTGATGATATTTGCATATGTTAATTGGAGAGCATAGTAGACTTGTATGAAAAAGGGTTTATTGGGTAGATACTTGCATGCGATGTTTGCACGAGGAGAGTTGTTTGTGTTTGTGATATTAATACACTTGTCATGAGTATGCCTTCATTTACATGAACACACTATCATAGCGGTGATCTTTTTATTATAATCCGTGGTGTACATCATTGATAATAGCTAGGGTTACAGAAAAGAATAAATGAGGAGCCAAGATTCTTTTTAAAAAAAAGAAAAAAAAAAAAAACAACTTGACTTGTTTGGGTTCGTAGCCTTTTTAACTCGAGTTATTAAGCCCGTAGGAGTGTCTCTACACCTAGTGCCCTAAAACCGTCTGGTTTGGGAGTCATTGGTCCAATACTTGCTACATGGGCTAATTAGAAAGCTTAAGAGACTTAGACATTGCACAGTTAAGGAAAAATAAGGAAAATGACTTGTTCGGATTCGTAGCCTTTTCAACTCGAGTTATTAAGCCCGTAGGGGTGTCTTCACACCTAGTGTCCTAAAACCGTCTGGTTTGGGAGTCATTGGCCCAATGCTTGTTACATGGGTTGATTAGAAAGCTTAATGGATCAGGACATTGTACAGTTATTAAAAAAATAAAACATAAAAAAAACTTTTGAGAATCTTGGCTGCAACAGTTTAGTTTTTCTGTATATGTTGGGTGTTATTATGAGTTACACTGGGCTATTATAGTGGACAGTTAACTAATATGGAGATTGCACTTTACACTGAGGGTACTGATGATTTGTCTACTAGTATGCACAAGTACAACGGACTTTACTTTTGTATTAAGTGAATTGTGGTTTTGACTCAATAGGTTCCTTCATGCTTGTCTACTGTGCCTTTAATGACTCATTATGTCTCAATATTACACTGTAGTGGAACATAAGTTGATTGTTAGGTGGAGTAGTGTGGTCAATTGTTGTTGAGTATATATGAATATGTTAATGTTTGTGGGTATCATTTCTGGAAACCCTCATGAGACTTTACTCGTCCACTTGGGGTAACTTTGTGGTTTAAAAGCTTGTTGCATATGTTAAATGCAACTGTTTTCCCACGAAAGAGGAAATAGCTAGATTTTGTTTTATTTTATTTTATTTTTATTGCTTGCTTGAGGACTAGCAAGTTGTATGTTGGGGGATGTGATTAAGGCCGAATTGTGCAACATTAAGGCCGTTAATTAGGATCTCTTAACTTTACTTACTTGTCAAACTGTATATTTTATGTATGTTTAATGTCAATCAGGTTATACATAGTCGGAGCATAAAATGGTCAAAAAGATAGAATTTGGAGAGAAAACAAATTCCCGCACGTGTGTTGACTTTGTCCGCACGTGCGTTGACTTTTCTAGGAAAACGAGCCGGATGTTTTAAACCAGTTTGAAAGACAGCAGAAGTATAAATAGGCAAGAAAAATGCTGGATTAGGATTCTGAAAATTGTTTTTGCAAGGAAAGAGAGGCTAGGGTTCCAAGAGCTGATTTTCTCCAAAAAGCTTGAATGACACTTTCATGGGGTCTTCTTCCTCATCTTCTTCCTCTTCTCACTCTTCCATGAGTGACTAGTCTTCTTTCTAGGGTTTTGATGAAACCCTAGACATGTAATTAGGTTTTTCTTTTTGATTTTCAATTATGTAAAGGTTTGAACAATTGTATGGTGTTTTAGAAGTTTTATATATATATTTTCCATTATTTCTTCAAATATTCAGCTTTCTGTGATCGTTGAATGTTTTCCATACAAGAGTTTTCTATTCTTTCACATTCAAGGTATGAGACGAACCATACTACGAGAGACGAGTCATGTCACTACCCTAGTTTAGAGTGAACAATTCGTACTACTTGAGATGGTTCGTGCTCGTACATTGAACGTGATAATTTTCTTGTTAAATGCTTTGAACTTGTAGTTGCGAAGCATTATTTCGTTCGAACCATAACATAATTGTTTTCAATTTGAAACCCTATTTACGTAACTAGTGGTGGACTCATTGCCCTAGTTTTTTCCCAAATCAGTAAATCCAATTTTATTTATAATTGATAATTTAATTACTTAGTTTAGTTTATTTGTTATTAAATTAGGTTATAAACAATCAATCTTTTCATCAAAATTAATTCAGGAATTTAACAATTAAATTAATTTAATTTCACAATTGTCCATGTGGATCGATACCTGGACTTGCCATTATTCTGAAAGAATTTGGTATAGTTTCGTGTTTAATTTTGGTGTGTGTAATGACCCATCACCGACTCAATGACAATGGGAGTTCTATATCAAACACCTTATAAGCGCACAAGTGTGTGAGCAATAAGGCAGGCAGGGTAGATCCCTATCGCATCACTTGAGTTGGATCATTGGGCTTAATGCACAGAGGTACACAGTACTACTCATAGAGTCGGCTTCTTGGGAGGATGATAATTGCTTAGTTTGTGACAAGCAGTATCAGAGCCAGTCTAGGAGTACTATGATGGGGACGGTATGGGGGACTTACACCAAGCACCATTGTGGAGTCCACACCAAAGGTGGTGTCCACGTGGGATGGGTTTCCCATGGGTAAAAGAATGGACAAGTATGGAGGCAGGCAAGATAATGTCCCTCTAACGAGGGCGTGAGGGATTGCCAGTGGTAGCATGTCACATATCGACTCATTGGTAATACAAGTTCTACACTAAGAACATTGCAAGCACATAAGTGTGTGAGCATCAAAGTAAGCATGGTAGATCCCTATCACATCACTTGGGTTTGATCTTTAGGCTTAATGCACGGGGTACGCAATACCACTTGTGGAGTTGATTTATTTTTTTTTAAGGTAACAAGCGCCTAATTCATAACATTATGCTTCAAAAGGCAGAGCTCAATGTATGAGATTTTCCATTTAGTTATTTTTATAAGATCTAAGAGAGGTTAAATGTATGCAATTTTTGAGGGATGATTTTTGCATTAAATTTTTTTAATGTTGAATTCGAGCAATTCAAGCTTAAATTTCAAACCCATTAAGATCATCTCCAATTCATACTCATATTTTTTATCAAATTTAAATTTGATAAAAATTTAGTGAAAACGGTGTTCCAACGATTTCAACAAACTGGTATCAAATGAAGAGAGCCATACTTTTTTCATCAAATTAAGGAAACGTTTAACCTTTCATTAAATTTCGCCAATGACCTTTGGTGGACAACCACATTAGGGAAGATTTGATAAAAATTTACACTACGCCAAACGTCCGACTAGATTTGATGAAACAGTTAGAGCGCATCAAATCAGATCAAACTTTTATTCAAGTTTGATGAAAAATTTAAGTAAACATTTGAGATGCTCTAAGATAATCTCAAACTTAAATTAATGTTGAACTTAAACAAATTCATTTATAATGTAGAATGAGGATGGATCTAAACTTAATTAAATTTGCCCAAATTAAAATCCTGATATTATGTCAAGTAAATGGACATGGGATTATGTCATTGTTTTACTAAAAATGTTGTGTTTATTATTTTTTATTAAATTTACATTTAATATGACACGCTCTATCACACATAAATATTACTGATATATAAAAGTGTAAATTATTCAATTTATGTGAATTGTTTGGGTATGGGTCTACTTGAGCCACATGGCCATCACAAAAGTATAACAAAATCTTAATTAAATTGAGAAATTTTTGATAATTTAATAACCAAAAGCGAGATTTTTTTTGGGGACCAAAGTGCAAAAACAAAAGGACAAATTATACTAACAGTCTATATAGTTTGGGATTCGTGTTATTTTGTTCCCTAACTTTTTAATTGTAATATCACTACAAGAATTTTTACTTTTGGCGACTAAATTTTTAGTCTCCAAAATTTAATCTTTAGTCGCCGAATGGTTTTAGCGACTAAATTATTTTGTTGCAAAAGTAGTCGCCAAAAAATTGTTGGTAAAGGTAATTAGCGACTAAAATTATTTTAGTTGCCAAATGTATACAATTCCCGACTAAAATTTTAGTTGCCAAAAGGTTGGACATTAAATTAAATTAGACCCTTTTCGGCGACCAAACTTTAAGTCGCCTAAAGTCCCACTCTTTTAGCTAATAAAATTTTAGTCGGCAAAGAGTTCTTTTTTGGCTACTAAAAATTTAGTCGCCGAAAGTCCCACATCTTTGGCTATTAAATTTTTAGTCGGCAAAGAGTTTCTCTTTTGGCTACTAAATATTTGGTCGCCTAAAATTCTACATTTTTTGCTACTAAAATTTTAGTCGGTAAAAGTGTTTTTATCCTTTAGTTTTTTGTTTTTAGCTATGAAATATTTTAGTTGCCAAATGTTTGTTTTTTTTTTTGCTACTAAACTTTTAGTCGCCAAATGTCTTTTTTTTTTTTTTTTTGGCTACAAAACTTTTAGTCGCCAAATGTCTTTTCCCAATTTCATTTTAGCTACTAATTGTTTAATCGCTGAAAACATGATATTATGTTTTATCGCAAAATTATAATTTCTCCACAACCCGTCTATATACAATGCAACCTGTAATACGTATATAAACAAAATAATACATATTATCAATCATTCCATAATCTGCATCCATATACCAAAAATAAATAACATTAAATATCAAAATCCATACAAATCAACTATTGTCCAAACTAAAATAATAATTCCATACAAAATATATCATACAAAAATCAAAACCCTCCGTATACAAAAAAATACATTTACTATCAAGCGAAATTACCATTTGGCATGGTACAAATTACCATCGTAATCTGTACCACAAAAAAAAGTGATATATGTACCACAACAAAAGTTTTCTATGGACCATGACAAAACGTCCTATATGTATGCCGACAAATGGTATATATGTACTACGACAAAAGGTGATTTATATACCACGACAGTCATTATCTGTTGATTACCAAAAGTTTTCTGTATCAGTAATAATGAACTACACAAAAGCTGAGGATAAAAAAAGTATTATATTAGTTCTACACAAAAGTGAAAATTCTTCTCCATACACCAATATGGATTATCTACAAGTCCACGCAACAAAGCTATCTACAAAGAAAAACAAAAAACAAAGCATTAGAATTGGTTACAAAATATCAATTCAGTCAGCCATATAGAACATGTTCTAACATGCATTTAAGGTAGAACAATCGAGAAATGTCTTTTTGAAAATAAAAAAAAGTATATATATATATGTATCATGCAATATTTATTCCAACCAACTGCACAAACAATGTAATATGTAATTTCTTCGTCCTATAAATATATAAAGGCAATTATTAGAATATGTAGATCTTATTTTAATAAAGTTATTGCTTTTAAACTAAGTGTTGCGAGTTTTTCGACTAAGTGTAAGGTGTATTCGGGGGCTGTTATGAATTTTCGCCCCCGGAAAGCTCTTTTTTGAGTAAATTTAGGGCGTATTCGGTTCTAACTCCCAACCTACGAGTCCGAATTACGTTCTGTCAGTTCTCACAAGTCCTATTTGTCATGGCGAAGCTATTCATGTGAACCACACGGTGGTTCGAGGGCTGTTTTGAATTTTCGCCCCCGAAACGCCATTTTTCGACTAAGTTTAGGGCGTATTCGGCTCTAACTCCCAACCTACGGGTCTGGATTACATTCCATCAGTTGTCACAAGTCCTATTTGTCATGGGGGAACTGTCCGTGAGAGCTACAAGGTGGTTCGGGGGTTGTTTTGAATTTTCGCCCCCGAAACGCCCTTTTTTCGACTAAGTTTAGGGCGTATTCGGCTCTAACTCCCAACCTACGAGTCCGAATTACGTTCCGTCAGTTCTCACAAGTCTTATTTGTCATGGAAAAGCTATCCGTGAGAGTCACACAGTCGTTCAGAGGCTGTTTTGAATTTTCATCCCTGAAAAACTCTTTTTCGAGTAAATTTAAAGTGTATTCGGCTCTAACTCTCTACCTACGGGTCCGGATTACATTCTGTCAGTTATCACAAGTCCTATTTTCATGGAGGAACAGTCCTTGTGAGTCACACGGTGGTTTGGGTGCTGTTTTGAATTTTCGCCTCGGAAACGCCCATTTTCGACAAAGTTTAGGGCGTATTTAGCTCTAACTCCCAACCTACGGGTCCGAATTACGTTCTGTCAGTTCTCACAAGTCTTATTTGTCATGGAGAAGCTATCTGTGAGAGTCACACGGTCGTTCAGAGGCTGTTTTGAATTTTTGCCCCCCCGAAAAGCTCTTTTTCGAGTAAGTTTAAGGCGTATTCGGCTCTAACTCTCTACCTACAAGTTCAAATTACATTCCATCAGTTGTCACAAGTCCTATTTGTTAGGGGGGAACTGTCCGTGTGAGTCACATGGTGGTTCGGGCGCTGTTTTGAATTTTCGCCTTGAAACGCAATTTTTTGACTAAGTTTAGAGCGTATTCAGCTCTAACTCCTAACCTACGGGTCTGAATTACGTTTCGTCAGTTCTCACAAGTCCTATTTGTCATGGAAAAGTTATCCATGTGAGCCACACAGTGGATCAGGGGCTGTTTTGAATTTTCGCCCCCGAAACGCCCTTTTTCAACTAAGTTTAGGACGTATTCGGCTCTAACTCCCAACCTACAGGTCCAAATTTTGTTCCTTCAGTTCTCACAAGTCCTATTTGTCATGGCGAAAATTTCTGTGTGAGCCACACGGTGGATCGGGGGCTGCTTTGAATTTTCGCCCCTGAAACACCCTTTTTTGACTAAGTTTAGGGCGTATTCGGCTTTAACTCCCAACCTACGGGTTTCAATTATGTTCCGTCAGTTCTCGCAAGTCCTATTTGTTATGGCGAAGCTATCCGTGTGAGCTACATGGTGGATCGGGGGATGCTTTGAATTTTTGCCCCTGAAACGCCCTTTTTCGATTAAGTTTAGGACGTATTGGCTATAACTCTCTACTTATGGGTCCGAATTACATTCCGTCAGTTGTCACAAGTCTTATTTGTCATGGAGAAGCTATCCGTGAGAGTCACACGGTCGTTCGGGGGCTGTTTTGAATTTTTGCTCTCGAAACGCCCATTTTCAACTAAGTTTAGGACGTACTCAGCTCTAACTCTCTACCTATGGGTCCGAATTACGTTCCGTCAGTTGTCACAAGTCCTATTTGTCATGGGAAAGCTGTCCGTGAGAGTCACACGATCGTTCAAGGGCTGTTTAGAAGTTTCGCCCCGACACGCTCTTTTTCAACTAAGTTTAGGACATATTCGGCTCTAACTCTCTACCTACAGGTCCGAATTATGTTTCGTCAGTTGTCACAAGTCCTATGTGAAGATTAAGAGTACACATATTTTAATTCATACAAATTGCATGATCTTAGCTTGTCCTCATGCTTAACAATAAAGAGATAGTATTGTTTAGTGAATATGTAAATCTAAGTTTGTATAAGTGTTAGTATGATATGAATAACATTCTTCTTACCAAATACGACGATGACTGTTTGAACCCTCCATCAGTGTTGAGAGTCGTAAAACCACAGAATTCAAATGATTAAGTTGTTCTTGTTGCACCTTGTTTTTTTTTCCTTCTTCTACTTCTTTCATCAACTCCTTTCTCTCCCTCATCATCTCTTCACGATCTCTCTGGTGCTCTTCTTTCTCCTTCATCAAATTTTCATGAAGAACCTCCATCTCAGATCGCATTGCCTCCATTTGTTTGTCACGAGATCGTGCCGCACTATTAGATGGCGAATAAGGTCGTGGACCAATCCCAAATCCACACAAGTAATTCTTTCTTTGTCCAAGCACTTGCCATGAGAGTTCTCCTGTGTCAATGGGATCCCCGCATCCGTGATTGTCACTTGTAGATTCACCATCGCATCCTATCATTACCAAAAAAAGTAGACTATTCAACAAAGGCACAAAGAATCACATTCAATTTTGTGCTAAGATAGAAATTAATATTAAATACAATTGGCACAAAAAGTTTACTCCTTACATGTAGCTCACCACATTTGGAGTCAATCCATTCGTTTGTTTTCTTCAATTTGTGTGATTTGGAATAAAATTTCGGAAAATCCAATTCCCCATTTTCATCTACTTGTTAGTTTCAAATAACAAAATTAATTTGTCACAATAGTAACCATGACTTTCATTTTACATATATAAGTGATGAGAAATATGTTCCAAATGCATCTAGCTCACCATGAACGACATTGCTATTGGAATGGAGCGAGATCCACTGGTGTGATTGTATGGGAGCAAACTCCGGTTTGCTTTACCAGCTTTAGAGCGTTTCTAAAAAAAAGGAATTATGAAAGAATTAGTACATATCAATGCATAATACACAAAATAAAGCAGTAGAGTCGTTTATATTTGTTTGTTACCAAATGAGATACATCCTTCCAAGCCATATCAATCATGCGTTTCCAATCATCCAATCAAACTCCTGTAGGCGGATGACTATATGGGTCATCAACACCCTTTTCTACAACTTTTTTGAAGTGTTACTTCAAAGTGTACCTCCAATCCTTATACAAGAGATACGCCTTCGTATCAACGATCTCTTGAGCTTGTTGATCAATATGAAAATCCTCCCCAATTTTAAACTTGTCCTGCAAGCATAAGTGTGTGACGTATTATAGAAATTGAATGCGGCAATTGTAACTTTACATAATGAAGACATTTAGTTTAAGGTCAGAAATTACTAGCATAGCTTGTATTACTGCATCTTTGATGCTCTTATCAATTTTCTTCCATGACTTCACTCCCTTGAGAGGGCACAACCACCTTATCTGCAAACCCAACGCATTTGTTGCAGGGGTGGCATTCCCTCCCATGAGTGCATTCAGCATGTGATTGACATAAACATGTAGTTTCTCTCCTTTTTTGCTCGCAATCCTTTTTTACACTCCTTTTTCGAGTGTAGGACCACGTCCACGAGTTGACATACTTTTCCCTACTCAAGAAGGGGCAACAAGTGTAAGGCCTTCAAATTATAAATATTGCCCAAACATATAATCGACAATAATTAATATTAAATTTTAAATTTTATTAGCAAATTTTCTAGGGGATTATAATTTTTTTATACATGCAAGAAATTGTATTTCTAGATGAAGAAAAATCATTTACTTAAGTTCAATGGTCTTACCTACGCTGTGCTCTTGTGTCTCTTCCACAAATGTTTGTGTGTCATCCGGCAGTTGTGTCTCATCGGATAAAGTCTGTAGTGTGACAATGACATGTGCAGATGTTCCTGAGGGTGATGCTATGGGGTCAGTTGTTGTTTTCTTACGCCGCCTTATTTTCATCCCAGGAACCATCCTGGTACCTGCAAAATAGCTGCAAACATGATATATTAAGTAAAAACATCACATGTATCATCGATATTATGACCAATATGGATTGTTTACAGAAGCTAAAGTATTTACAAAATTACAACATGACAACAATAGGAAAATAATTGATAATGATTGTCAAATAAAAGTGTTGTACATAAACCGATGTTAAACATAAATGCCAAATAAGGAGATTTATCAATTTAAGAGGTTCAACATTGCGAAAAAGTTTACAATATAGCTCAACATGATAACATGAAGAACAACATAAACAAAAGGACTAAACTCTCATCTAATTACATAACACACAAAGAATGACAATCTCTTTCATCCCTTTCCTCATTACATCAACAAAAGGACAAAAAGACAAAACAACAACTACCAAGAACACACATCGAAATTTAGAACCCATACATCAAGACTCTATCACACATCCAAATTTAGAACCCATACATCAACATTCTATGTCCATATCTGTATCAAAATCACTGTCAAGCTCATCTTCTTCTTCATTGTCGCCCTCCATTGTCGGTTCATCTTCATTATCACATATGAAGTCATCATCCATACCAACCTTAGGTTGTACGCGGTTATCAGACTGCAAAAATTCCATTAGAATAATTTCAGCATCAATATCATCTTGACGCAACACCACATCATCATCCATAGGCTCAGTTGGTACAACATCAGTGCTTTCTCAAATTCTTTGTTGTTGAAACTTTTCTACTACTCTCCAATTGGCACCTAACTTCGTATCATGCACGTAGAAAACTTGTTGCACTTGACTTGGTAACACAAACGGGTCATCTTTATACCATCGACTTCGTATATCAATAGTAGTGAAATGTGGTTCGACACGTAAAGTTTTGTTACTACCAGTGTTATACCATTTACATTGGAATAAAACAACACGGTGCCTAAACAAATATGTCATTTCCCAAACTTTGCAAATGTAGCCGTAGAACTTTATGAATTGGCCTTCATGGTCCCCTTCCACTACCAATCCACTATTTTGAGTTTTATGACGGTTGTCACGGTCGCGAGCATGGAATCGAACGCCATTACAAATGCATCCCGAATATGTGTTCACTAAGCTGTTAGGACCATTTGCCAGTGACCACATCCCATCGGTTGCTTCGGGTGACTTGTTGTGCCGCAATTGGTTCATCTACATAAGAAAAAACTGTCATGTTATTTTTGACATAACTTAAGTTGATGTGTAAACTACACTATAAGGAATTTTAGCACACGCGATCTTTGAACTATTTAAGAAATTCTTTGCATTGTATCTTAGCAATGTCACATGCCCTTCCATGTTGTTGCTACAACAACATCTTGTGTTCCCTACGTAGGACAATGTAATTCATAAGTAATTTGAAGAATGATTACTAAAAAAAAAGTATATAGGTCACATATAGTATGTCACAAGTTCAACGCGTACTCTAGATATTCTTCCACTTCTAAGCTGTTCTGTTAGACAAACCAATGAGCCCTTTCACGGTTGGCTACAAACACATCAGTTTCCCTTGTTAGTAGACCAAACAGATGAACATTTTAAGTGAAAATCGCCAACCCCGGGCCATTGTCACCCCCATCATAGTTCCGTTATTCCTAATTAAACATCGTTTCAACGCCGTCTAAATACATTGAACAAAACGTCAAACACTCTTTTGAAATGTAAGCCTCCGTAATGGAACCTTCTGGCCGAGCTTTATTGCGAACAAATCCTTTCAGAAGTCCGAGCATCCTACATGGCAATATGATTTGAATGTTAATGTTTACATTATCTACTATATGTAAATAAGGATGTTTGGGAACTCATGGTATTATCTCTCAATGGAATACATCCATCGATATTGTACAGGCCCTCTAAGCATAGCCTTGTGAGGCAAATGAATTGCCAAGTGGACCATGACATCAAAAAACGCAGGAGGAAAAATCCTCTCAAGCTTACAAAGTATAAGTACGATTTGTTCCTCAATTTTCTCCAAATCAGTCACCCTCAATGTCTTTGAGCACAACTGTTTGAAAAAATTTCCCAACTTAAAAAGTGTGGTCCCAATCTCCTTGGAAAGGTATCCACGCATCCCAATTGGAAGTAGTCATTGTAGAAGGACATGACAGACATGAGTTTTGAGGCCAGCTAATTTTCCACCATGAGCGGTGACACAGTTGGATATATTTGCTGTATAGCCATCAGGGTACTTAATCGATTTCAAGAAATCACAAAAACCTTGTCTCTTTACCAAGGACAGTGTGTACGATGCTGGAGGCTTCTCAAATAAGCCATTGGAATGCCTCTTCAAGTGTAACTCCTTTCGTATCCGCATGTCTTCTAGATTCAAGTGTGCTTTATCCGTGTCCTTGTTCTTGCCATCAATGCTCAGTAGTGTCTCGAGTAGATTGTCACATATATTCTTCTTTATGTGCACGACATCAAGGTTGTGTCGAAGGTTTAGCATTTTCCAACAAGGTAGGTCGAACATAATGCTTCTTTTTGTCCAATTAGAAGGTGAATTTTTTGACCGTTGTCTTTTCGATTGTTTGGATGCTTGCCATACGGCCTGTATGTCCCCGAATCAATTTGCTGCAATATTTGTTCTCTCGATAATTCCACAGGTTTGGACCGATGCTCATTTTAACCATTGAAGAGCTTATTTTTTCACCAAATATGGTCCTTAGGCAAGTGGCAGCGAGCACCCATATATGCTATCTTACTTCGCAAACGCTGAGATTATGCATCCATGTTACAATTAGGGCAAGCCAAGTAACCTTTTGTAGTCCAACCAGACATGGTACCATATGCGGGGAAGTCATTGATGGTCCACATGACTGTTGCATACATTTTAAAAATTTGACCATTTAAGGCATCATATGCTTGCACACCATGCTCCCACAAATTCATTAACTCCTCCACTAATGGTTGCAAGTAAACATCAATGTCTCTTCTAGGGGCGGATGGACCGAGAATAAGCATTGACATCATCAGAAATGGCTCTTTCATACACTTCCACTGGGGGAGATTGTAAGGCATTAAGAATACGGGCCACATGCTATACGATGTACTTATATTTCCAAACGGATTGAAACCATCCGTGGCAAGCCCTAACCTTACATGCTGAGGTTCCACAGAAAACATAGGATGCTGCATATCAAAGTCCTTCCATGCCTAACCATCAGCTGGATGCCTTAACATTCCATCATCCACACGCTTCTCTTTGTGTCATCTCATATCTGCGGCGGTTTTTTTCGACATGTACAATCTCTTCAACCTCGGTGTCAAAGGAAAGTACCTCAATATTTTGTAAGGAATCTTTTTACCATTCGCATTGTTGAACTTGTATCTAGACTCCTTACATGTAGGGGAATTATCCAGTTTTGCGTTGTCCTTCCAAAACAAAATACAATCATTCTTGCATGCATGAATGGCCTCATATCCCAAACCCAATTCATGTAAGAACTTTTTCGATTCATAAATAGGTCCATGGAACAGTTTCATCACACTTTGGGAGAATGTCCTTGAAAACTTGCATAACCATATCGAAAGATTTGTTGCTCTATTTATTGTACACCTTAATATAAAGCATCTTAATAACGAAGGACAACACGGAAAACTTTTCACACTCCGGGTACATTTTGCGTCGAGCATTATCAAACAACCTAATGAACTTTACTAAATTTTCTCTCTCCGAGCTATTAGGTTCTTCGTCGATATGATCATCCATGAGGCCACTCATGTAAACATCTTCCAATATAGTAGGCAACTCACCCAAATTATCGTCAATGCCAAAAATTGCAGTTCCACCTCTTTCACCAGCATCGTTTAACACACTAGGCTGATCATGACGCAATGGAACACGTTTCCCGTGGTGTATCCAAGTTGTATAAGAACACGCGATTCCTCTTCGAATCAAGTTCAACCATACAATTTGTCGACTATGTTTTATGCCATTCAAACAATTGACACATGGACAACGAATGTCATCGTGTGGGCCTAAATCTTTCGTAGCAAAGTCAATAAATGACTTAACGCCTTGTTGGTACTCTTTACTTTTCAACCTATCACTTCTCATCATCCAACTCTTGTCCATCTTTTGAACCCTACAAGTCAAGCAAAGATTAACTAGGACTTTTGAGGATGGCCATAAAAGATGACACTTATCATCATAAAGAAAATACAAACAAAATTTATAAAAAAAAAAAAATCACACATAATGATGTATCTTATTTATATTATTTAATAAAAATTAAAATTTCTATCACTTTAGTGAATATTATAAAAATAACATTATTTCACCAATTTTGCCTTTAATATCATTTTTGTTTTAATAATGGAGCATCAATCTCCTTGTATTGTCTTTCAAGTGTTAGATGAGACTTTTGCACTATATTTGGCAAAATTTATGATAAGAAGAATACAAGACATGAGCAAATAATTGACCAAATAGCTGCACTTATTTATGATGTCTTCAACATGAACATATACTCATTACTAAAGCTGCATATGATTTTTTCCCTATTTCCCTATTTTGTAAGGCATGAAGCTGCAGATGATATTTTTCTTTTTATTAAAATTGTTACTCTTAAAAATTTCATACTAAAAAGACAATAAGTTCTAAAGTTTGATGAATTTTTTTGATCGTCCAAATACAAATTTTATTACATCGAATAGATAACTATTTGTTTGATTATCTTGATGGTATTGCCCATTACAAATTAACATAATCAAAACTCTTTTTAATTTTATTCTACAAGGTAATCACAAGTAAATAGTTCTTTAAGTATTATTTGCCATGCATATTAATCTATTTCAAGGGTTCCTCATAGCCTTGAATTGTTCGGCATTTTCCTCATATCTCAATCTATTTTCTCTTATCTTCTCTTTCATTGGTACCATTTGTAACTTGCACTGAATGTATTTTCATTTCTATCTTTTCTCATAACCACCTCAATATATTGCATTCCCTAAAAACAGGAATTTTACTCATAGCTCAAACATCATCACATGCAGTAGAAAGTTGGATTTGGCAATTCAATCTGTTCAAAATATCTACGTCTATTAACTCAATGCGAGAGTGAGAATACCAATTAAGCACATAAACATGTGGACATATATACATGTAAACATCTAACAAACTAAATTACACTTGCAACTTTATGTCTTAGAAAAGAAGCATCAACACAAAGATGTTTGTAGATAACAATGACCCAAATGAAGCAGGCATGAAGTATCTATTTTAAGGGGCAAAAGGCAAACAAGTACATAGATATTCATGGCTTAATATGTAGAGAATCTATTTCAACATAAACAACTCTTATTCATGTTAACACAAAATAACCCAAAATCATCCAAGGAAAACAAACCAACATAAAAAAATATCAAAATCGTAGAATAGTAAAAAAACTTGAACTAAGATAAAGCATCCGGAAAAAAATTTTGACCGTAAATCCAAAAGGAAAAAACAAAAAAAAAACACAAAAAGTTGACAAATTTTCCGTAGTACTCGTGGTACTAACTCTCAATTAACTAGCAAAATTATCCATTGAAACTCCAGTCAATTTAGATAAATCTATTGGAAGTATAACTTCACTACCAGTACTTATACATAAATTGTTTAAAAAAGTGCAATTATTAATTGTGATAATAAAATATAAATTAACACATGGTTAAAAACAAGATTGAAAGCATTGTCATTTGCATGCAGAGTGATTAAAAAGGGCACTTTTATCAAGTATGCATGTTGTGTACAGTGTATACACACAAACAGAGAGGGAGAGGGGGGAGTTACACTTGGGCTATTGAGTTTTCTTTTCCTTGTTAAGAGGCAGTAGATTTGGGTGGGATGGTCTTACAAAATGATGATGGGTAATTTCCTCTAAAACCCTTTCTTGGGCACTCATTTGTGTTCCAAAAATCTCATAAACTTGGATGTTTGTTACATGTTTTTGGTAGGGCTTAAGATGATACTAAAAATTATAGCTAAATGAATGGATGAACAGTGTCTTTAACTAAGTCTCGTAAAACCTGTGACAGAGATTGAAACTATAGAAGGAAACATGCAAATAGCTTAGTGGTTTATACCTTGACCTGTTTTGGTGTAGGTTATGGCACACTTTACTCTGCAAATATTCCTAACATAACCTATAGCTAACACCTCTTCATGAGAGTTTGTAAAGTATATTATGAAGACTATGATGTCCAACCTATTTATTAGAAACAACATATACAGTTGCAAAACAATGCGAAAACTTGGTTTGGTTTGGTCTTGCTGTTGATATTACAATCAATAGGACTTATATAACATAATTGAATTGGGAATATATGTGCATAATATAAGTCTAGTTTCAGCAGATGTGCAGCAGATATTTGCAATCATATGCAATGATCCACTGTTTACATCATGACATAAACTTTGAGTATACAAAAATGTGAGGGTGTTTTTTTATGAGGCAACTCTTATGAGAAGCTTCCTGTTTAGAGGAGGAAACAAAATAAAGAGAATGATCAAATATGAGAAGACTAAATGGAATATCTTGTTAATTTTAGAGACAATGTGATATTGATGGCATGAACTTAATTGTAGTCGTGATGGTGCAAAATTAAAGACCATGATTCTGTAACGCATTTTCATGTGAAATCTACGTATCATCTATATTTCAACTCAACACATGCTCACTGTAGTTTGTTTTCTGTTTTGTTTTGAATCTGTAGGTTTGACTCACAGTTTAACCAGAAAATTGTTCAAAACATTGGGAATAAATTGAATCAAACAAAAACAGAGTGTTGCCCCTATCCAGTTGGTATACATTATGAAGTGAAGAACATTAACTTATGGTTACAAGATGGCTCAACTGATGTTGGCGTATTTCTGATCTATGGGATGGGTCGAATAGGGAAGACAACCATTGCCAAACTTGTTTACAACCTAAACTTTGACAAATTCGTTTGATTCAACCCAACGGTTTGATTCGTTTACAAAATAAAAATTGTTTCAGATATATTGAAAGCCTCTACATAAAAAAAAAAACCCCTAAATGTAGAACAAAAATCATAACCCATTTACTTGTTTCCCATAAATCAAACACATAAATCAAACTCAAACAGGGAAATAGAAGAAGGAAGAGGGACAGAGAGAGAGATAGAGAGAGTGAGACCTGAATCAAATTCAATGGGTGTCAGACGGTGTACCAGTGGTGGTTCGGGGGCTCTGAGTGACGATAGCCGATGGTTAGTCGATGAGAGGAGATGACTGATGGGCTGTCGACGAGAGTGATAGCAAGAGACTGGAGTGTTTCCTTTGGTGTATCCAACACATACAGAGAAATAAATAAATAAAATGAAACATAGCCTGAAAATATGCAGTACTATTTAATATTCTCACCAAAATTTTTTGGTTTTATTGGTGACAAAATCAATTTAGTCACTAAAAGTAACCTTTGCCTACCAAAATTTTTGTAGCCAAAGATAAAAGTAAAATAATGTTTAATTATTTGGCGACTAAACTATTTTAGCAGCCAAATATTTTTATACGACGACTAAAAACTTTTTTTCATTGTTGAAAATAAATATTTATCGACAAAAGATTGGTCGCCAAACATTAATACCAAACATTTTGCAAGATTTTTACCGACTACATATTTTTAGTAGGCAAAAATGAGTTTATGGCGACTAAAAAAAATTTAATAGTCAAAAAAGAAAACTAACGCTGACTAAAATGTTCATTAGTCGCCTATTATGGCAGTTTTTAGCGACTAATTTGTTTTTTAGTCGCCAATAAGTAATTTACAGTGACTAAAAAAATTTAGTAGCTAATTTTTGAACCAATGGCGACCAATACTAATTTTAGTCGCCAAAGGTATGAGTTTTGGCGACTAAATTAATTTTGGTCGCCAACAATGCGAATTGTTGTAGTGTATATTTGACTATGAATTTTGAATTTTATTCAAAATAAGGACAATTAAAGATACCATTACTCAATTTTAAGGCAAAGTAGTCAATTTGATAAAATATAAACTAATTTGACAAAAATAAGTGTCGAAAAAATATTTTTGAATTTTGAAAAATTATTTTTACTTACCAAAGATAAAATTATGTAAAATTGATAAATTTTTTACACATTTATTTATTTTATCAATTTAATTTTTATTATGTGTTTGAATGATGATCATGTTATAGGTGTTGTTAGATTTTAATGTGTAATCGATATATTTAATATATGAAATATTTTTAGTTTTAGATTTTTTTTTATTTAATGGATTAGTTTAATAATAATATCAAAGTTGTCACCATATTTGACTTTTGAAAAAATAGATCATCCAAACACATAATAAAAATTAATTTGATAATAAATAAATAAATAAATGTGGAAAATATTTATCAATTTTAAATAATTTTATCATTAGTGGGTAAAAATAATTTTTAAAATATTTTTTTGACATTTATTTTTGTCAAATTAGTTTATATTTTTATCAAATTGACGATTTTGCCATTGAAATTGAGTAATGATATCTTCAATTGTCCTTATTTGGAATAAGATTCAAAATTTATGCACAAATATGTCACAATTGAAAAGTCAGAAACCAGAGTGATACAAGTCCCAAAGTATAAGGGGCCATTAGTATAATTCGCCCAAAAAAAAAAAATTCATAGTTTATGGATGAAAGCAAAATTATTCTAAAAAAAATTGTAAAATTCATTAAGAGTATCTCCAATGCTTACTCTTTTTTTCTTCTTCTTTTTTTTTCCCCCATTAAATTTGAGTAAAGATCTAGGTTAAAAATTTCATTTGATACTAAGTATTCTAACGCTAAATTTTTGATTTTTATCAAACAACTGGTCGACTAGGAGCACAACTAGGAAGATGTTCAGGTGGTCGACCTGCTTAGTGTAGATTTTCTTCAAATTTTCTCCAATTCAGTCGCCTATTCGGTTGTTCGACAGATCGTCCACTTGGTTGATCGGGCGGTCATCCACCAATGGTCATCTGCAAGATTTGATGGAAAACTAAATGCTCACTTAATTTGATAAAAAAAGTAAGACTCATTTCATTTGATACAAATTTAGTAAAACAATTGGAATATCGTTTTTATTAAATTTTTATCAAATTTAAATTTAATAAAAAAAATTTGAGTTTGAGTTAAAGATGGTGTAACACGGTCGCACACCTTACTACCCAAAAAATAAATAAATTATGGATCAGAGTTTATAAAAAAATTTATAGTAATATTTGATAGAGTTTTCTAAATATGATTTGAGAATATGAGTTGTATTTTTAGTTTGTGAGTTTAAGAATTATGATTTGAGCGTGGAAAATTTGTTTGATGAATGAGTTTTGAAAAGAGTTTTGAATTGAGTAAATAATTTTTGATGTGACATATAATATTTTATACAAAAACTTACAATTCATAATCAAATACACAATTTAAAATTCTATTCAAAACTCAAAAAAAATTTTAAAAAATTCTGATTTTTTTATTTAAAATATAAAAAATAACATGTGGCAATTGTTAAAAAAAAAAATGCACTGTTCCGGTTATTCGGCTGGTCAACTGGTCGGATGTCCGGAGAGGATAACCGGTTAGCCTAAATTTTTCCGCCTTGGACAGAGTTTTTAAAAGTGAGTGTGAAATTAATTTTTAAAAACTGTAAACTAACGTCAAACACAAATAGAAAGGTAGAAATATATTTAGAGAATACAACCAAACACAACCTCTGTTTTTAGTTAGAGTAATGCTAAAAATCTTAAAAATTTTATTAAAATTTTTATCAAATACCTCACATAATATGAGGGTCACATGAGATTCACATAATGTAAGTCATGTAAATCCCATATCGTGGTCTTGTTTATCATAACTTAAAAAATCAAAAAGTCAGTATCATATTTAACTTATATAAATTTATTTAAGTCACATCACCTCTCTATCACAACACTTCAAGCCAACTCATATTTCATAAAAAATCAAAAAATATATTTATTTAGATCATCCCAAACCATCTTATAAATATTTTGGTATTTAATTTTTTTTTGCTAAAACTATGTTGTTATTTTCTCAAAAAAAATAAAAATAAATAAATAAATAAAATCTATCTATATATGCAAAAAGAAAAAGAAACACAAAAAGAAAGAAAGCCCGCACATCTCTTTCCCGATCTCTCTCGTTTGTAGCACGCCGGCGGACTCTCTCTGTCTCTCTCAGCCGAAACTGATAGCCTTAGCCGCCGATTGATCTTCGCTGAGTCTCTCAACTCACTCACTCACTCACACTGAGTTACGCTCACTAAAAGGTATTGATTTCAACTCATCTTTGCTTTCCCTTTCTTCAATCTTTTGGAACTTCTCGTGCTTCAAACTTTCCAGTAACTTTTATTTTCTTTTCCCTGGATATATTTTGATTTTAGGGTTTGAATTTGTGTAAAAGCGTTGAATTTAAGCTTCTTGGGTGGAAATAGGGTTTAGGGTTTTGGGCATAAATATCCAATCTTGGCTATACTTTATGCATTTTATTAGGGTTGTGTCTGATTGGATACTGTTATGCGACTTTCTTTGATTGATATGGTGTGAACATGATATCAAATCCACGTGCATTAGAGTAGGATAGAGTAAAGATGTCAAAAACAAGAGCAGCTAATGCGCTGTTTGTTTTTGAAGGCATAAATGGAGGTTGAATTGATTCGTGTTATGAAGATTTGGGTTTTTAATATGGTTTTCTCCTGAAAGGACATGGGATGTATGTGTTGAATATCTTTATATGCATTGTTGATCCTATCTCCTAACTTAACCTTTTGGGACAATTGATGATCTTAGAAATTTGGGTCCATAAGGTTTTGGTTCAAGTTTTGTAATCTATGATTGCTCTAGGGTCATGCTTATATTTATGACACTGATGTGTTTGTGTTTTCAATCTCTACACGTGTGAGACCAGTCACAAGTGAGGAGAGTGGTATAAGTAGGCGGTGGTATTGGTCTCCCGGGATTAGTCGAGGTGCGGGTAAACTGGACTGGACACCCAGTTATTAAAAACAGAAAGAAAAAGAAAGTGTTATATTCAATTGCATGTATATTGTACTGTGGTGTGGGCACCTGTGAATCAAGTGCAATAGTTGTAATGAAGAGTCAATACG
Source organism: Camellia granthamiana (assembly GCA_036172215.1). Lineage (NCBI taxonomy): Eukaryota > Viridiplantae > Streptophyta > Magnoliopsida > Ericales > Theaceae > Camellia > Camellia granthamiana. The sequence continues at coordinate 11,240,697 of CM069915.1, forward strand.
TGAGACTAGAAAACCAAAGCCACTTTTCTTTCAAGTGAAAGTAGTCTTGAAAAGTTCTACGGATAAAATATTTTCATTATTTTTGATAAATTAAAAAATATATATTTTTTCATTCTTTTTGCATTGCTAAATATATCTCTAGATGTTTTATTCTCTTAAACCCTAAGATTTCTTATTGTCTTGCCCATGTAAAAAGTAAATAAAAAGTTGCATAAGAACTCTCTCTCTAAATCAGGATACATCCAGTTTAAAGATATAAAAGGCCCTTGTTGATGGTATTGAAGTGACCATCCTGTTCCAGTGGGGTGGGTAGTCATGTTGACATTATTATCCTGGTGGAGTTTTGTTGAAATTTAAGAGGGGAGTTACAACCCCCCCCCCCCCCCCCCCCCCCCCCCCCCAAAAAAAAAAAAAAATAAATAAATAAAATAATTGACTGGGAAATTTTGTATTTTGGAGAACTTACTCTTCATTTTATTTGAATGCTTGTGCCGTGCCCTTTTGGCTGAAATCACCTTAATGATTTACGTAGTAGTAGTGATACATTGGTGTACCAAATTGACTGCACATTGTTGGAAAATAATTCTGATCATAGTTGTCAAATCGAGATTCGTATCGTGAATCGAAATGACCTTGTACCGAATCGCGAATTGAATCGAATCGTGAATCGTAAAGATTCAGTCACTTTTTTAAAATTACGTAAAAATATATATTTACACATTTAGATGTTAAATATATCTTATGAATATGAAATACTTAGACTTAAATCAATGAAAATATTATTTTGAGTGATAATCATGTAGTTTAATAGGTAAGAAGTTAACAAAGATTCTTATGTAAGATCACTATCTTACTTTTTTTTCTTTTTAGATATTTCTTATCAACCATTCTTAATAAAGATAATAACCAAATAGACAAATTATCAATTTCTAAAATAACAATAATTAATAACGATATTGATATTTGGACAATAAACATACATACTTTTCTAAGTAACAGTGAGCAAATAATAAGAAAGAATTATTTAGAATATTTTATTTTAAAGCCTAAAACATTTTCAAAGATATAACAGACCTCACATATGTAATATTCAATTATATTCAATTTAATAAAATAGCAATAGATGATTCATAGTATAACTTTATTTTAAAATATCTTTAGAAGATATATTATGATTTTTTAAAGGGAAAAAACAAATGAAGAAGAAAAGTTAAAAATATGTTGGGTCTGACTGAATCTGATTGGATTCTATTAAAAATTTCATGATCACTAAAATAATAACAAATTATGTATATATGTTGGTTATTTTAGTATTAAACGCTATGAAAAGTTGTATTATGTCATTTTCACTAAAAACATGGAGAAAAAAATAGTCAAAAATATATTGGACACAATAATTTAAAAAATTATACATGAATTATAAAAAGTGAATTGAATCGTCAATCGATTGTGAATCGTGCGATTCACTAGAGATTTACTTCCAAAATAGATTCACCCATAGATTCGTATCGATTTTGCAAAAAATTTGAATTGAATCGTGAATCGAATCGCGAATCGTAAGATTTTGATAAAAGAGAGATTCACCCATAGATTCGTATCGATTTTACAAAAATTGTGAATCAAATCGTGAATCGAATCGTGAATCGTAAGATTCTGAAAACAGAGATTCTGATACATGATTGATAACTTGAATGTGGTTGTGGAGGTTCTTCTGGCTGGAAGTGAAATATTTTTATCCAATTCAATGGCATAATGGTGGAACATATAATATTACTGTCTTTAATTATTATTATTATTATTTTTATCATACATGTTTTGTGCAGGTTTGAAGCCATCCCATTTGGGCATTGCATTTGAACTGTTTTATTTTTTGTAATCTTATTGCATTGTTTCGTATAGCTTACAGCCTCACAGAATTGAGAATACTTGGGTAGACCTAGTACTTCCATCTTCAAGCCAGATATTTCGGTGCATGTCGTTGTGAATGTCAAAGTCTCAAGAATGAGAAAGATTAAAATTGAGAGATGTAATCATGGAAGCATGAATTTGCTCTCTTCTTTTATTTAAGCGGAGATTTTAGAAATGTAAAATTATTTGAAAAGTTTCTGTGCTAAATTGAATGATCAAATCATGCAGGAGGGCCCAAATGTTTTGTAGTTAAAATAGACCAATTTGTTTATATGTATATTGAGAAACAAGTTGACTTTGATCCTTTTTTTTTATATCTGTGATTTTTATTACCAAAAACAATCACGAGGAGTCAGACATTATAGGCCAATGGTATTGAATTCGTTGATTTTAACTTGGAAAATTAGGTTGAAGATATTTCTCCTGTGCAAGGCCTTATCCTATATATGCACATGTATCTGCCAACATGAAATGCCTTTATAATTGAGTACTGATGTGTGAGAATAAAACATTGACTATCATGTACAGATTTGGAAAAAAAAGAAGAGTGATTTTGTTTTTTTTTGGTTTTTTGTTTTCCTCGTTTCATTCTGTGTAACTCTATGCTAATGGAAAGGTCATGTTTCTGCAGTGCAAGGAGAGATGAATAAAAAGAAGAACCCACTTGTATTCTTGGATTTATCAATTGAAGGGGATCCTGCAGAAAGAATTGCTATTGAGGTATTTCTGTAACTGGAAAACCTTGTTATATCTTTTTCTCAAGTACCTTAATCCTCACTTGTTATCATGCAAATCATGCATGCATTTGTCGATTTAGATACTGATGAAACCACTTTTCTGAAAATGCAGCTTTTTGCCGATAAAGTTCCAAGGACGGCTGAGAATTTTCGTGCACTTTGTACAGGTACCTTGCTGCGTGTTGTACTCAATTTTGTTTAGAATATTATTACTTGTAATGAACCCTGCCCGCCAGAAGTTCGATGCTGCTCTCAAAATAGGTTTCTGAATTATTCAACTTCCTTAAGATGATTTAACAAAGAAATAAAAGCAATGAAAATCCCTGTAGACTGAAGGAAGATTAAGAATAATCAAGGCCAATATTGACAGAAGGGTTATTTATTGCCTTTTGTTCATTTTACCCAATTGAGACGAAGAAACCTTTTCAGTCTTTTGACCAATCAAAAGCCAGTGTTTGGTTTTTTCCCTCTAATTGGGTTTCGCATTTCCTGCTTCCATTTGCCTGAAAAAAAATTATTGGCTTATATCAATATATGATTTCATGAACTCCATTATTCTGTTGGTCAATGAGAAAGCATCAGCTTATTTGATGGATTTTGATGGTCTTGTATTGTGGTCCTCCGTAGGTGAAAAGGGCATTGGAGTTTCTACAGGGAAGCCTTTGCACTACAAAGGATCTATATTCCATCGTATAATTAAAGGATTTATGGCCCAAGTATGTAGCTCATATTATTTACAAATCATTTTAGATTTGAACAATTACCTACAATGATGTTTTCCCTTACCTTTCCAGTGCAACATTCATGCGATATATGACTGTTCTACTAATGATGGGGTTACTTGCATGATTGCATCAATCCTAAATACTCCACATATTATCTGAAGATTTCTTATCTCCTTATGGAAGGATATTGTGCTATCTGCATGTGCAACACATATCTTTGATGCTTGGCCTTTTTAATGCAGACCTCCTAGGCAACCCTTGGTTTGTGTCTATTCATTTGAAAATTAGAAATGGTAAGTAATAGTTGGGTAGTTGAGAAATTATTGCTAAAAAATCAACAAGAAACACCGTAATAAGGGTCATGGTGAAATTAAAGAACAGTTAATAGTTAATGGCTTAGCCTTGCGGCTGTGATGAAGCCTGTTTTTCCCTTGTTATGTAGTATACATGAATTGATTGATTCACATTAATGATTAGATTTCTTATGGTTAGTCTATTTTGAACTGAATATCCATGAGTTCGTGATGGTCTTCTGCATAAACTTGAAAGAAACTCGAAAGACAGAAAAGTTTATATATATATATATATAAGTTTTATGGATTAGAATTGGAAAGATGCATGAAACATAGTGTCCTTATAGGTAGGGTTTTGGTAGTTATTTCCAACTTCTATCCGTGTTGATATAGGATAGTGTAGCAAAGAATCTTCTGAACAAGTGGATGAACTAAATTATGTGGATGAGTCTGTTATCTGGGAGATTAAGCATATGTTATGCTCTGATTTCGGAGAGTTTGAATAGCAGAGGCATGGGTTGTCTACACGTAATTGGCAAGGGAAAGAATGCTTCTCCTCCTTTGCATCTCTTTGCTAGGAAACAATTTTTTTTTTCTTTTACTTCTTCTATGTATATATGTCTGAAAAAATCACCCGTAATTGAATATTATTTCCTTGTCCTTGCAGGGTGGTGATTTTCAAAATGGAAATGGTAAGCTTCTTCTTCCTTGGATCTTTTTCCTTAATGAATGCAGACACTCTATTTAATTTCCATCTTCATGCACAGACTACTAAGGCACAACCTTTTGATGGTTTGCAGGCACTGGTGGAGAAAGCATATATGGAGGAAAGTTTGCAGGTAGATTTTGTTTGCAAGTTTGAGCTCACTTATGATGGGTCAGTTAAATGATGAGTAAGAGCATTTTCCTTTCTGAACGCAGATGAAAATTTTAAATTGGATCATAGTGCCTCCGGTCTCCTCTCTATGGCAAATAGTGGTCGGAACACAAATGGGTCCCAGTTCTTCATAATTTTCAAGCGCCAACCCCATCTTGATGGGTACATGATCTTCTATTTGCTATGGGCTTTAACTATCTTCACGCTGCTGCTCCTTTTGACTCATTATTCTTATTATTGACTCTCTTAGAGGGACCCAATTAGGATTTTGGTTTTATTTATGTTGCAGGAAGCATGTTGTTTTTGGGAAGGTTACAAATGGAATTGATGTTGTTAAGAAGATAGAACAGATTGGAACAGCAGATGGGAAACCTTCCCAGGTTGTAAAAATTGTTGATTGCGGTGAGATATCTGAAAGCAAAATTCAAGATGCAGATGGAGCAGAGAAAGGTATGAGGTTCAGGTCACTACTAACCTTATCCCAGGAATACTTGATGATGGAACATAATTGTGTCACATTTTTATATTTATTCTTTTTTATGCTTCTTTTTCAGGGAAAAAGAAAAAACCAAGTAAAGTTGTTTCCTCTGGGGATAGCTCTGATGGGCAAAGGAAGGAAAAACGCAAAACACCACTTAAAGACAAAAGAAAGAAGAGAAAAAAGAGATACTCTTCATCCGATTCCTACAGCTCCGATACAGATTCTGATTCCAATTCTGCAGAGACTGATTCTGATTCAGATTCTGAATCTGATTCGTATTTGTCAAGTTCTTCCAGTGATGGAAAGCCTCGGAAAAGGAGGTCAACAAGGAGACGTAGACCCCAACATGTGAAAAAAAGAAGGGATGGACGAAAGAAGAGGTCAAGAGGTCGGCGTGATAAAAAATCAAGGGGCAAATCTAAATGGTATTTTTTTGTCAGTTACATTAAGTTCAGATTTAGTTTCTTGTATACTGTTGCATATATTTTACCCTTTGTTCACTTTGAAAATCTTGCATTATGTTCAGGAGCTCAGAGAGTTCAAGTGATACAGATGCGAGTTCAAGAAGCAGCACTGGCAGCTCCGATGAGGAAAAAGCCAGACACCCTGTTTCTGCCCGTAAAACCAGTAACTCATCAAATGCTCAAAATAAGCCAACACAGAATATTGGTATGTTCCACTTTTACTGTATGACATCCCTTATGACATCCATTGACATTCCTTGTGACTTGACCAATGTTTCAATTGATACAAATATATTTGCAAGTGAGATGGCAAGGCTTCCAGATTGAATTTTAACCATTTCTGATGGTGGTGTTCTGCTCTGCTTGTGCCTGACTGTGTGACAGATGTAGTGAATAAATCCCCCACCGCTCTCCTAGGAAAAGAAACTCTCATGGAGCAGAAGAGGATGGAGGACAACTCATCTCACGAAGAGGGAGAATTTTCGAAGAAGGATGATGAACTTTTGAACAATAGCAACGGCATGGAAAGTAAATCCAATAAAACTGCCAATCAACGTCGTTCTTCGGACAACATCAACATATCAAGGTTTTTATATTGGTTTCATTGCTTGCGTTTGTGTGTTTGCTTTGGTAGCTTTTTGTGTGAGCTAGCCTTTCACTTGCATTACAGAGTTCGGATCAACTATAATTGTTCTGAATCTTTAACTTTATAATGAACAGGAGCCCAACTCCAGGCCCGAGAGGAAGGCCCAAATCCAGCCGTAGCAGCAGTCCAAGCATGAGCCCCAAAAGAAGAACAAACAGCCCGAGACTCCTAAATGATAGTGGAAATCCTACAGGCAGTCCTGCACACAAGGTCCCTGAACCTTCTGTATCTAATCATGGTAGGGCTTTGTCAAGAAGTTGTTCTCCAAATGGGACCCCAAAACGTGTTAGAAAAGGGCGTGGCTTTACTGAACAGTATTCCTTTGCACGACGATACCGTACTCCATCCCCAGAGCGCTCACCTCGTAGGTCTTACAATTATGGTGGAAGAAATGTTCAAGAAAGGAATCATAATAGGTGAACTTGATACTAATCTATTTATTTGAATTAAGGGTGAGGCTGCCATTATCTTCAAAATTAACTCTGGTTTGTTTTAGGTATTCAAGCTATAGAAATTATTCTGATCGCTCACCGCAAAGACGCTACAGAAGCCCACCAAGAGCCAGGAGCCCAGCCAGGTTCTCTCTCTCTCTCTCACACACACACACATGTGCTCGCGTACACACACAATGGCAATGTCCATTGGCTCTTCTGATCAGCAATGCTTTCCTTTGGTATATTATTTCCTGTACTTACATCACTGCAATTTTCTGTTCCATGAACACATTATGATCGTGAGAAGTGGTAACCAAACACTAATAATAGCTGATTGAAAACAATTATATCTAATCTGAAGCTGGTCTGCTTCTTTCTCACTGACAATCCATCCAGCTCGACCCAAATCGACTTAGGCTTGGTCCCTACTTCCAACTATTTGAGGTTGACTATGGATAACAAATTTCAAAGTTCTAGTGGATCTAATCAGAAAGAGAAGTCTTTGATTTTTTCCCCATTTCTTTGCTTTTATCCTGAATTTTTATTGTTTTTATTGGAGGATTTTTATTTTTGTTTGGAGTCATGCGCGCTTACCAAGGTTCAGAATGAAGATGTTCTTTAATTGGCACACTAGGAAGTAGAGTATATGAAGTTGAAAACTATCTCAAATTTTATGAGCTCTGCTTTTCTTTCGACTTGTGTATATATAGGTTTCTGAATAATAGTGGCAGCCTTGTTGACAAGGAATTAATTTTATATTTTCGTCTTTCCTAGATACCGCACCAGGAGAAGTCGAAGTAGGAGCATCTCTCGCAGCCCAAGTTCTCACCGAAACCGTGACAGAAGCCCTATACGCAGTCCTAGCCCTGTAGATAGGCGACCTGCAATGAGTGATAGGTTGAGATCTCGTTTGGGGCCTCGTATGGACGATCAGCGCCGCACTTCAAGGAGAGGAAGATCAAGTTCAAGCTCCAGGAGCCGCTCTAGATCACCCAGTACCGGTCCTAAGGTGCACACTGAAAAGGTGGCAGCTGCATCTCCCAGCAGGTCTAGATCAAGCTCACCAGCCGGACAAAGGGGTTTAGTTTCCTATGGAGATATCAGTCCCGAAAATGGAACAAACTAGTTTCAGGGATGTTCTTCTGGTTCGCTTTTTGAAGGTAGGTAGAAGGCAAATGAAGGGGAAAAAAATGCTTGCCCACCCAAATTGAAATTGTATTACATTGTAATGTAATTTGATTGCTTGGTACTGCACCTTCTAGAAAGTTTTTGTTTTTTTAAGTTGGCTGATATGTGAACTTGGCAGATAAATGGGAACTGTGATATAACTCTGGAGGTGTAGGTCTTTGTGATAATGCACTTGTTTGTTTGTGCTGCAACATGAAATTCCTATGTTCTGGGTGCCAATATCAAATTGCTGCTCAACTAAAAGGTTTTGACAGTGGCCCAGTCATTTGTGTGTGTATGTGGAGTGGTGTTAGGTGCTTTTCATGTGATCTCAGGGCAATGAAATGTCTTTAGGAAGCTGGATATCAAATTTGGAGGAAGGATAGTTGGAAATGGTGAATGGGGAAAAAAGGTAATGCTGCTGGCTTCTTTGGTGATCATTTTTCTGTCGTGTTTTTGGAAATAAAAATAATACGAAAGCAGTCATTTTCATTTTTGTGGGGTATCATTTGAGATTTTTTTTCTTCTCTTGAATAAATGTTTAATTTTTTTTTTCTTAAAAATGTTTTTTGTAAACAAATTTGTCAATAAATTATTTTTGTTAGTTTTTGTTTTTGTTTTTGTTTGTGTCATTTGTAAGAAGGAAAAACCTGTGCGTCACGAGTTTTAATTTTTTTTTGTTTTGAAAACAGTGAAATTTTCTTATGACACTTTGTTTTTTGGTCATTTTATTAATCTATAAACATAAAAATGACTGTTGTTTCTTTATTTTAAATTCAGTTTATTTAAAAATATTTTCAATAATAACAAATCAAATGACCTTAGTTTCCTGAAAAAATTTGCTAAATGCAGTCAAAATTTCTCTTACTTTTTGCAAAGGTATTATTGTGTGCTTATTTTATCAATATACCTTTGCCGAAGTCCCCCACCAAGAAAATGAAAACCCAAGGAGAAAAAAAAAAAAGGGAAGGAGAAAGGTGTGTATACTATCAACAATATCCACAAAATTTCACTGTAAGGTACCGATGAAATCAACAATGTCAATGACACCAAAATTTGACAGCATAAAACTATCACCATGTCAATTTTTGGCAGCCTAACTTGATTTATACCTATTGTGAATCACACTCTGCCAAGGTTGGCATGGATTCATTCATTCCTTCTACCAACACGTTGTAAATTGACTTTCCAAAGAGGTGAAAGCTGAATAAATGTACACCTCATTTCAAGAATCAAACAGTCTCAATAATGGTGTAATATACAGGTTACAAGTGCTCCAGCTGAGATGGAAGACCTTACCTATAAATTGCAGTGAATAGAATGATCTGATTTCTAGTTCCTCCTCAAACATACAATTATGATCTTAACAATAAAGTTGAGAATGTACAGAGTGAAGATGAAGAGTTTGAAAATTAACTACGGTTGAAATTGTCTTTATGCAAATTGGAACAAGCCCTAACATCTCTCAAATAGGTCTACCTTTGGGAACAATTTGGTCTTTGAGCCACATGTAAATGGGAACCAGTACATATTAAGTTCCTGCCATGGCACCCAGAATGAAGCGCACCAGGAACACAAATGGATTGACAGGCTCCGTGCAAATTGGAACAAGCCCTAACATCTCTCAAATAGGTCTACCTTTGGGAACAATTTGGTCTTTGAGCCACATGTAAATGGGAACCAGTACATAATAAGTTCCTGCCATGGCACCCAGAATGAAGCGCACCCGGAACACAAATGGATTGACAGGCTCCGTGACATCCTCTGCCTTCGGACCAAGCTGCAAGAAGAAAAACACACAATTTCATAAATCCAGATAGATTTTTAAAAAAAAAACTTAGATGAGCTTCAACAGTAAATCAATATAGTTAAGTGTTTGTATTGCTCAGAGGTATTGTCTAGTTAAGGCTGCAAATCATTTCAGCAAAACTCAACAAGCCAAATGTTACTACATTTTATTTATTTATTTATTTGGACAACTGCCGGTATCCCAACTTTTACATATATCCTCGTTAATTATTCTGATACAAATTCAATAGGTCCAAATTTCCGATTTCAGGGGTCGTGTCGTGGGATATTTAAAAAAAAAAAAAAAAAAAAAAAAAAAAAACCTAACTAATTTCAGCACCACAGATAAACCCAATTTGTTTGGCTATTGGATTCTGAAGTCCAATTCTGTCTCTCGCCTGCAACTAGAATAATTTTACAATACCAATCCTCTTTATTATGAAACTGAGATGTAACCTTACATTCAAGCTTGAAGCAAGAGGTTAGAAGTTCGCAGGCTAATTCAATGACATCAAGAATCAACAGTGAAAAAAATATATAAACTGCTCATCTAAACCCAAAACAAATCAAGATAGACAAGCAAAAGAATCATAGTGATAAAATGGATTTCGAGCACATGAAAGTATAACAATGAACAAAAAGATGTTAAAGAAAATTGATGATTCCCATTTGGGTATGCATAGAGTTTAACCTATGTTCCCTTAATCTTACCTGCAAAGGAGAATCCCCAGAAGCAGATTTGACACCAGTAACAGAACATCCCATGATCAGTCCATGGCGACGAACACCACGGTACCATTTTGGGCCAATCCTCTTCAGTTGAACATCCTTAAATCCAGCCTTCTCAAACCACTCAATGTACTCTTCCTCTTTTGGGAAGAGCATCCACACATCTGCAAAAAACCGAGACAGCGAAAATGTTGGGTACACAGGACCAATTAGGCATGCCTTCCCTCCAAGTTTCAATATCCTGTATGCTTCCTTGATGCCACGTTGTGGGTCTGGCCAATATTCTATACTGAGAAAATGCAAACATGAAATTCTTGTAAGAGAGACCACTAAGGAAGTAAAATCCCTCTTCCTCTCTCTAATTCATTTTCAAATTGGACATAAAGGACTAATCAATTTCATTTTGCAAATCTACCTTGTTATTAGTATCTAACTCAAATAAACCAACATGAATCAAACCTAGCTCAAGAACAGTAACTGAAACCACAAAATCATACTGCACGTGAAATGAATAAAATAAAAGACACAAAAAATCAAATAAAAAGGATTGAACAGGGCACTACACACCTCCCAGCAGATACATATCTATCGGCATAATCAGTATCGAATGGGAGATCCTCCGCGTCTCCTTCGACAATTTTGCATTCCTTCAATGCCTCTTTCTGCTTGGCTTTCGCAAGCTGATGCGGCGACTGATCAAGAATAGTGACATTCTTCGCATCCACACCCCTAATTATGCCCAAAGTAGTGAACCCTGTTCCTCCACCCACATCAACCACTATCAAATTCCGATCACTTAGGTCGGCGGGCTCGAGCGCATCGTCCCTCATATCCTCTGTCCAATGCCCAGGGTTTATCACATGATCATACACGATTGATAGAAACCTATAGAACCAAAATGCCTCTTTCTTGTGCTGTATAAACCTAGGTTGCGAAACCGGCCTCGATGCCGAAACACTGCATTTGGGTGCTAGGGTTTTATTGCTTCCAGCCCTAAATGATATCAAACTGCTCTTGGGAAAACGCTTCCCAAGAAAATCTGAGCCGCCAAGTGTTACATTCTTTGGGTTTATTCGAGTAACGAGAGTCAGATTTTCAGCACCGCTGAGCATTGAAGAAGCAGCCATGGAATGATCGGATAACAAAAACCCACAAATGGAAAACCACTACCAGTGGTTCTGTTCTGGGTTTAATTCAGCGATTCGAAGGTTAAACACCAGGATTGAAGATTATACGGGAAAGCAAGACTGATTAGTATAGTAGTTCACTCACAAGTCGTGTGGCAACGTTTAAAAATTACTATAAATTATTACATTATTATTTTTTTTTAAGAGATTTTTATTGATAAATCTTATTTGGAGGGATTTTAACTCAATAAGTTCGTTAAGAAAAATTATAATTAAGGGTTGGTTTGACATGTTTAAAAAAATTAAAAAGTTAATAAGTCCCTATCCTATTTAAATCACATCATTTTATTTAAGTTACATTACCTCTCTAACAATCATTTCAAACCCAACCCAAACTCAACTCATATTTCATAAAAAGTCAAAAAGTATACTTATTTAGATCATTCCAAACAACTCTTATTGAGTTCTATGTATTCATACTTTTATTTTATGAGATCTTTTTTTCTTGATTTACATTATTTATTAGACTATTATATCATTGTCTATTGTTGATATATATTATATACAAAAATGATATATATATTTTCTTTTTATTGCTATCTCTATTTTGATAGTTATTATTATTCACGTTCTTCTTTTTAATCAGTTTCATTCATATTTGTGGTATTATTTCATCGTGCTATGGTTTCAAAACTCTCTATGTAGTAGAGTTTATAATATCTAGTTTACACATAGTGGTGAAATAATATTATGTGCTATGGTTTCAAAACTCTCTATTTAGTAGAGTTTATAATATCTAGTTTACACATAGTGGTGAAATAATATTATGTTTATCCATTGTTGCTGTGGAATTTTGTGTTTTTCCATTGTTGCTTTGTGTTCAAAATTCTGTGTTGCTTTGTGTTTGAAACTCTATGTTTCTCAATTGTTGTAAGTCGAAACTTTATTTATATCTAGACAATTTTGTTACAAACATATTCTTCAAATGTGGGTTTGGTTTGATTTGGATTGGTGGAATAGTGAAATTGCATAGATTGTTAAGGATAGTAATAATGATAAAGATGATGATGAAAATGAGGATATGGATGATTTTTTTTATTTTTTTTTATTTTTAGAGTGATTGGGGCCTTGTTTGGCAATATTACTTTAGCTTAAAAGTCAAAAATTTACTAAAAAATAAAAAATCAATAACTTATACTAAAAAAGTCAAAGATTCATTTTTCTCTCTACTCTGTGCACATCTTTTTCGTAAAAAATTAAAAAGTCATCTCAAACATACTAACTTTTTCTACCTCTTATTTTAGCAAAAAAGCTAAAAAATTACTAAAAAAATTGGTTCCCAAACAAGGCTTGAGTTTTTTTGGATTCTTAATTCTATTGCTGCCATTGTTTCTATGTTTTGTCAATCAGTGTGAATTTTCACATTTCACATTATTTGAAAATCTGATAAATAAGTGTTGGAATATAGATATGGACATAATTATATATTTTGCAAGATATGAATATTTACATATTATTGGTTATTTGAATAATCATTTTTTGTTACCATTAAACAATTGAAATAGTTTTTTTTTTCTTTTTAATTTTGTTTTATGTTGCAGTGTGAATGTTCACATTTGTATGAATTAGTTTTTCTAAGCTTAGTTGTATGTTAATTATAAATTGTGAACATTCACATTGTATTTTAGTATAAAATTTTTTTTTTTTTGAAGTTTTTTCGAAAGTTAGTTATATATATATTACTATGTTGTTGGTTGAACAATATTTTTTTGTTACCATTGAACAATCGAAATAGTCGATTTTCACTTTTTTCAATTTTATTTTTATATTTTCACGTTGTAGTGTGAATGTTCACATTTGTATTAGTTTTTTTTTTTTTTTTTTTAAAAAAAAAATAGTTTTATATTAATGGTAAATTGTGAACATTCACATTTTATTTTGGTATAAGTTTTATTTTTTCGAAAGTTAATTGTATGTTTGTTATTTTTGTTAATATGCTTGTTGATTGAACAATCATTTTTGTTACTATTTAACAATTGATATATTCGATTTTCACTTTTTTCACTTTTGTTTTATACTTTCACGTTGCAATGTAAATGTTTACATCGGTATGAGTTATTTTTTTAAGACTAGTTGTATGTTAATTATAAATTGTAAACATTCGCATTGTATTTTGGTATGAATTTTATTTTTTCGAAGATTAGTTGTATATTTGTTATTTATTATGAACATTCACAATATACTTTAGTATGTGTTTTATTTTTTCAAAAGTTAGTTGTATATTTGTTATTTATTGTGAACATTCACATTGTATTTTGATTTTCATTCAGATTTTTTGGTGTTATTTTAAAAAATTTCAAATTATAAAAAGGTTCAAAATTCATAATTTGAGATTTTCTTCATAGAATGCAAGATAGATTTTATCCATGAAATAAGGGAAATATTTTTATCTTTGGAATGAGGGAGAGATTTTCTTCATAAAATGAGGAACTATTGTTATGTATTAGTTTCAAAATATAAATATGTATAAAAAATTAGAAAGAATGATTTGACCATATTACATTAAACAATATTTAATGGAATACTAAAAAATAATATGAGTTAGATGAAATAAAATACTTAGAAAGATAATTTATCAAAAAATGACCATTTTTTTATTAAATAATGATTTATTTTGGAGAATTTAATTTTTTTTATAGTACAATTATTATATTTTAAAATTATTAATTTTTTAAGAAATATCAATTATCATAATTATATTTTTTGTATTATTAATAAATTTAAAAGAAGGGCAAAATAATAAATTTATATTATTTTATTTCTTAATTTTTAAAAAGTGATTAATATTTTAAGACAATAAAAAATAAAATAAGAGATTAATATTTTAGGACAGTGGGAGTATTAAAATACAATAATGTTTTTTTTTGTTCAAAAAATACAATAATATTTGGGAGTTCTAATTTGAAAGCTTTAATGATGTGGAGAATGTTCATGTGATATGGGGGTCCACACTCCCTTTTCTATCTCTCTTTACTCTCTCTCTTCTATCTCATTAGAACACCCATTAGAGCTACTATTTTAAAGTTATGTATCACTACTCATTAAAATAAGGCTATTTTCAAAACGAGCCTGAGACCAACGATGGAGAGAGAAAAGAAAAATTATTGAATAATCCTGGATACCACCTGATCATATCCGAAACTAATTACAATCACTTAATATAAAATTAATGGTAATCCGTGCTATGCACGGGCAAGTAACAAAAGGTGGTAAGCAATACTAAATATATTAAAAATTAATAACAAAATTCTATGATATTAATTTAGATAGGTACTTAAATAATAGATTTAATTAATCTCAACTAAAAAAGAACGGTCAGAGTGATATTCTATAAATATAAGATAAAAATAAAAATAAATTAAGTTTGAATTTGAAGAAAAATTATAAGAATATAGAAAGTGAAAATTAGATAAATCCTAGAAAAGGAATAAACTTAATTGAAAACCAAGAGTAAGAGTAGATCCTGTAAATATAAGATAAAGATTAAAAAAAAATAAAAAATCAAGTGTAAATGTGAAGATAAATTATAAGAATATAGAAAGAGAGATTTAGATAAATCATAGAAAAATGAGATAGAGAGAAATTTAGTAAATATCAAATGAAGATTGAAAAAAAAAATCAAAGTTGAAATTTAAAAATTCAAAAATAAGATAAGATAAACTTGATAAGAAAAACAACATCTAATATAACTCTAATAATAGAAAAACTGAAGAGAATAGTAGTTTAAAAATTAGATAAGAGTAAAATGCCACCTATAATTTTTTTTAAATTTGTAAAAAAAGAAGGGAAATTTGGCTATAAACCCCCTTTGCTTCCCTTTTATTGTTAAAAGGACTAAGAAAAAAATTATATTTTCTAAACCCCCTCATAATTATTAAATCTTGCATAAAAGACATTTATTATTTAAATATTTTATATGACTATTATACCCACTCTCTTCCCCACTCTCTACCATTCCATTGCAATTTTCATTTTCTCTCTCTAAAACCAGAGAAATGGCAAGGATGAAGCAGACGGTGAGGAAGTCGACGAGAGGGAAGGCACCACGGAAGCAGCTAGCGACGAAGGCGGCATGGAAGTCAACGCCGGCGACCGGAGGAGTGAAGAAGCCGCACAGATTCAAGCCTTCTCTCTCGTCTCTCTCTTCTAACCCTAACTTCCTCCATGGCCGGAACTGTGAAGAACTTGCAAATCGCACTGATATATATATATATATGTGTGTGTTTGTGTGTTTTGAGATTTGAATTCGAATATATATATATATATGTGTGTGCAAATCGCAGTGATATATATATATATCTACATATGTGTGTATTAGTTTCTCGTGTGCGTTGAGGTTTACATCACTGTGGTCTAGATTGATAGTATTAACAGTTACAAAATTATACATGAAATGCCTAATGATTCTATTGTGACAACTTATTGCATCCTATTTTTCTAGTTTACATATGCCGTGCTGTGCCAATTTATTCAAAACATTCTGTAAGTCATTGTTATAATTCTGGCTAAATGGGGTTTCATGCGCCTACTAGCTACTAAGGAATACAACATATTCTGGCTATATGTGTTTTGAGATTTAAATTCGAATATATATATATATCTACATATTCAAGGATTATAGACCTGATTCAAAACTCAAAGCTCAAAATTCCATCGATTTTTCAGAGTAAACATCAAATTTCATTTGATAGAACCAGAGTAAAATTTTACTCTGGTTCTATTGCTCTGTTTTTTTCATTTGATAGAACCAGAGTATAAAATTTTACTTTTATACAGAGTAAAATTTTACTTTTAGCTTCAGAGTCTCACAATTTACTTGTTTTTCAGAGTAAAATTTTACTTTTATACAGAGTAAAATTTTACTTTTAGTTTCAGAGTGCAAAATTTTACTCTTATTCAGAGTAAAATTTTACTTTTATACAGAGTAAAATTTTACTTTAATTTCAGAGTGTAAAATTTTACTTTCATACAGAGTAAAATTTTACTTTCATACGGAGTAAAATTTTACTTTAATTTCAGAGTGTAAAATTTTACTTTCATACGGAATAAAATTTTACTTTCATACAAAGTAAAATTTTATGAGGGTAATATGGTAAAAGAAACAAGTTTCAAAATATCAGGGGGTTTTGAAAGTATTTATATAATACTTGTCTTTTTAAAAGACAAATTAGATAGTGAGGGGGCTATCACCGAATCCCCCAAAAAAGAACTTAAAAATAAGAACCGTAGTAAGTTAAAAATTATATAAAAGTTAAATGCAATCTATAATTTTTTAAAATTTAAATTTTGTGTAGTTAAAAAATAAACATTTATGTTATCTTATTATACAAATTTTAACTCTATTTTTAACAATTTTTGTATTCTAAAGCTATTTAATTACAAAAAAAAAATTCAAGGATCACTTTTTTATTTTTTTAAATTTGTTTTGTGTCTATAACCTATAAATTTCAACAACTTTGGTATTTGAGGCTACTAAATTTTAAATAAAAAAAAAAAAAAGCATCACTTTTTTTTTAACATCTTAGTTAGTTTTATTTTTACTTTATCTTATATGATAATATAATCATTCATTTTAAATAATAAAGTCTTAACCATAGAACGGGTATGACATGAATATTTCTATGGCAGTGACACATAAATATAAAATTCAACAATCATAGAAAAAAATTTCTTACCTATGATTTTTGTCTAAATACGTAAAACATATTTATTCAAATTAAATTTTAAAATTTTGATCATTAATATGTAATGTGTTTATAATTTCAACACAAACATAGTTGAATAATAATTTTGCTTATAAGAAATTAACCAAACTTTTATTGAAGTATTCACATATTGAATCCAATTTGTTTAAAAATTACATGACATTCAATAATGTAATTGAAATTAACTATTAAATATTAATTAAGTAAAAAACATGTATATTGAGTTTTTGAATGGATCCAAATGACCTTGTCTACAATTGGTTTTCGTTATATATATATATATATACATACATAAAGAGTATTATGAGTTGAAAACAAAGTAATTTATTTGTATATTCATTAAGGATTTTGAAATCCAACCTTGTGCTTCAATTATTCATTTGTGCAGTTGGCTTTTTATTGCAAAAGATAAACCTATCATTTAAAAACTTATCCTACTCACTATATATATGCAAAAAAAACAAATTTAAACTCATGAAGATCTCAAAATAAAAAAATAAAAATATAAGTAAAAATATTTTAGAGTTATTACATAATTAAGTTTATTTTTTTCTGAATTTAAATTGAGTGCCCTCTTTATATATTACAACATAATCGAACACATAATTAATATAATTGAAAAAAAAATATAATAAAAAATAAATGAAATTGAATAAAAATTTCTTTCAAACTCGTGAATGTGTTACAAATACTCTTCTCGATTGGTACAATTTTTCTTTAAAAAAATGGGTGAACTCCAAATGCATCATAAAACATCACTTTTTGTATTAGTCTTTTAGCCCTTTGTCGCCATTGCTACTTTTTCCCTGTACGTTGTAGTTGTAAAAATTTTAAAAATTGAATAATAAATTTTGAAGGCATAAGCGCATCTATTACATTATTATAATTTCAACAACTAACTTAGATTATGAAGAAAAAAAAAATTAAATACACAAAATAAACTAAAACTAAAACAAACAAAAAAATCTGCAAAAGAAAAAATAGAGCAAAAAACATAATATGAGATTTCAAATATATATTTCTTTTCACATAAGAAAAATCTTGCATAATTGGTTAAATTACCTGTTTAATTTCTCTGTAGGGTTCTTATGTTCTCTGATATTTTTGCCCAATTTCATATTGTCATGGAAGTAATGTTTTGAGATTTATAGTTTAATTAATTAATTTATTTTGAAATATCTTTGAGTAGGATATAAATTTGATAAAGGAATTTGAATTACAGTCAAACTCATCTTTTTTCTATAAATATTTTGAAAAAATCCTATTCATATAATATTAATATATCTAAAAAGTGAAATAAAATATATTAAAAAAGAAAAAAAAAAAGGAAAATAGAATGAGAGAAGAATAGATGTGCCGCGTAGAAAAGAGTTTAATAAAATGTTAGGATTGAGAATTTGAAATTATATATATATATATAGTATAAATTATAAGTTCTAGTCTCTTCATCAATTAAAAATGATAGAGACTCCTTCTTTTTTTGACCTTACAATTCCCACGTACACATGTTAAAAAATTCATCAATTTCAATACATTAGGAATAGTAGAGGTCAAGAAAAAAAAGAATCTCAATCTTTTTCCCTTCATCAATTACAACGCATGTGGAACAGTGCACCCAGACCAACCAATAACTTCTCCAATGAGAGAGAGAGTGAGTGAGGGAGCGAAGAAACGAAGCAGAGCATTTTCATTTTCTTTTTCTTTTTCTTTTTCCTTTTTTCAGGTTGATTGTGGTGATTTTCGGGTATAAACATCAGTGTCGTCCTCGTGTCTCGTTCTGATTATGACACGTGGTTGCCGTAAAAATATTTTACACTAAACTGCTGCTACTGTCGTGGGCCTCCTAAGTCATTTGGCCTTCTCATCGTCTTTGCGGAGAAATGGGCCGTGAACTCAGCCTTCATGGTCCTCTAACGCCGAAAGTAGCTTTGCACCAAAAAAAGATTATAGTGAAGAAAATTGTTTTCTTTTGTTTTTCAGTGATTTTTTAAAATATTTTGCCCAGATTTTTTATTTTCTAAATACTTCTAATCTATATAAATTTAAAATGTATAATATTTGTAAATTAAAATTTTAAAAAATTAACCAAATATAAAAAAAGTAATGAAAATTTGACGTATTCATATTTTGATATCACTGAATTTTTAAATATTTTTGTACAATTTTTTTAATTTTCAAGTATATTAATATTGAATAAATATAAAAGTTAAAAAATAATTAAAATATTTTAAAAAATTATTAAAAATATAAAAATACGAATTGAAAACTCACTGAAAACCAGATAGAGTGATTTCTATTCTAGGGTGTTCGTGAGAATGCAAGCCCATGTCGAGCACTTTACGGGCTGATTTTCAAGCGAATGTCCGGGACTTTGTTTGGGCTGATCCAATTCTAACTGCTTTCCAAAATTGATCTTAAAACAAAGACTGGATTGGGCCAATATGCAAGAAATTATTTTTCTCAAGTTGTATTTGGATTTGGGTAGATATTTAAAAAAGGTAAATATAATTATATTTTATTTATATTTTATTGATTTTTTAGTATATATTTTTTAATTCAAACACAACCTTAAAGATGGTTTGAGAGAGAGCGAGAAATACAGAAAAGCCTAAATTAAAAAAAAGGAAGAGCAATGGATACAAGAATAATTTATGCACCAATTTAATTTATTTTTACACTCATCATATGCATCATAACTTTTCACTTTAAGAAAAAATATTTCGACACCTACGTGTAAAAAGAAATTTAGTAAGTGTATTTAGTGACTCTTTTATTTGTGACTCATAACTTTAGGAATATGGGTTATTATTGTGACTCATAACATTCTTGAATTAAAATAATCTTAAATTAATGAGTGATAATTTAATTTAGTTTAGGCACAACAGAAAACAAAGCAGTGAGTTACAATAGCGGTTCCGATTCGTAGCTCGAATTTTCCATGGCTCGAGTGGCTCGAAATTCCAAAACGACGTCATTTTAGGATGTTTTTTTATTCTCTTACCGGTAAGATAATATTTTCCGTACCATTCGGGCCATTCGAGCCTGACTTCCTCGAGCAACGGAGCATTTTCCTTACAATAGTGACCCCGTGTCCCAATTTTAAACATATCATTATCACAACAATATTTTATTATGAAATATTTATTTTTAAAAAAAATCCATTTATACACCAATTTTTCAAAAGAAATAGAGAGGCATTGCAGGCATGGCTTATGCAGTTCACTTATACAGAAGAGGCCAAAGGAATGTAGAGGTAGGCTATGTTTATTTAAGGAATTGATTAATTAATTACACCTCGATTAACATAACTATTAGATTAATTACTCTAGATTAAGGTCCCCCACTAATACAGAGTCTAGATACTAGTAAGATAGTTCAATTGGGGCTGATCTTATCAAAATCAGAGCAAAATATTAAACAAACACTAATTAAAAACAATTGGACTATAATTAAGTTATATTTAGAGCCAAACCTGTCGTCATCATGATCATAAACGTGTACTATGAACATGGGATTACTATAACAAGTGCATTGACATTCGAACTTAAGTAATAGATATTTCATAGATAACTTAAATACTGCAACAAAGTTATAAATATATCATTAGAGTGAGAAGAATTATATTACCAACTGCTTTTATGAGAGAGAGAGAGAGAGGGGCATAGGCCATGTGAAGGGAGCATGCATCGATGAGAAAGCCCATTGCTTTTGGCAGTTAGGCTACGCTTCCAAGCATAGTGGAAAGCAAACCAGAATGGGGCTGACCATGGCCCCCCAAATTTTGGAAATTTACATTTGCACCTCATATTTTATGATATTTGTAAAATATGTAATAGGATTGTCTGTTCATATTTTGAAAATAATTTTTCTATATCTTTATTTTATTATTTTTCCACAATATATGATGAGGTATTCTTTAGCTATTTCACATGATATTTACTATCAATATAATCCAATTTATTTATTTTTATAAAAATTGTTACGAATCATGAAAGTTTATCTCGAATCGAAAGTTATTTTGAAAATGAAATAGATGGTATAGAATTAAGTTGGTGAGATGTGAGTTATACTATGATTTTAGGAACAAATTATTTTAGTAATTTTTTCATTTTTTGGCTAAAGTATGAGATAATAAAAATTAGTATGTTTAAAATGAATTTTTGATTTTTTACGAAAAGATGTGTCAAAAAGAAGAGAGAAAATAGAATTTTTGACTTTTTGGTATATCTCATAGGCTTTTTGATTTTTTTGATAAATTTTTGACTTTTAGATTAAAAGTGTTACATGCCAAATGAAGCCTTAGTCCATAGATGTACTACTACTCTAAGTACATTTTTGGATAATTTTCTATATATGTAACATTCTTGTTATTTATAAAAGATGCGCATTAAATCAAAAAAGTATGTATACTTTTTATTTACTTAATATTATGAAAAAATAACCCAACAGGGAAACTTTTTTTAAAAAAAAAAAAAAAAAAAAAATCAATTCAATGGAAAATTTTATACATATTAATAATTAATTTTATATATTTTTCATTAATATGTACTTTTTATTCTTAACTTCACTGACATGTAGTAATAACCCCTAATATTATTTCATTATTAGTTCAAAACTTTAGAAATTACTTCCTTTTTTTTTTCATAAATTACTCTGTTCATCCTTATATAAAATATTATCTTCTTATAGTAATGTATCAATACAAAAAAAAAAAAATTACACACATACTTTGGCCCCCTCAGGTATAATTTCTGATTCCGTCTCTGAAGCAAGCTTTCAATAGGTTCATTTCGATAACAACACAACGATGTTACTTATTTAAATAAAAAATGAAAATCTAAAACAATATTTTAGATTTAAAATATATAGATCAAATTCATTCTATCATAAAAATTTAAATTTATGATATACAAGAATTTTAAAGATTAAATTCTTTCGTTTTTAAAAGGATAAAAAATTTATTGCAAAATTATAATTTGTGATCAATTTTTTGTCATTATGTTTTTTTTTTTTTTTTTGGATACATTGGAAAAAAATTCTTGTCGTTATGTGACTTGTCACAAAAAGGGCATCTCAAAAAATATAAATAGATAAATAATTTTTCTAAAATATTACTAAAAAATGTATTTTTTTGAACAAACTAATTTGATGCTCAAAGTTTTGAGTTTTGAGATGAAATTTTTGGTCCAAGAAAGATAATAAATGACAAATTTCATCACTAAAAACACAACAATAACATTTTTAGAATTTAAAATATTTTGTTCCTAAAATGTCATTTGGCTCCTAAATTAATTTGTTATAATAACTGTATAATAAAATTCTAATCATTTTTGTAAGTATATAGCATTTCTGATAAAAACATTAAAAAAAATCCCCTAAAATTAATGCTGTTGAACATCTCTCCTTTTTATTTTTTCTCTTTTAAAGGATAAATTACAAACACACCCTCTGAGATTTATTTAAATTACAGATTACCTCCTATGATTCTAGAAATTATATTATGTCCCCTAAGGTTTCTAATTTCATGACAAATAGATCATTTTATTAATAAATTATCAAGTTAATTAATTATTTTGAATAATGTTAAAATCTTATTTCAATTAATAATTCAGATAATTTCATCATTGTATAGGTGAACAGTTAGAAATTTTACTTTTTCAATTAATTATGTTAAATAAAAAATTCTGACAAAAAGATATTTATAATTTTTTAAATTATAAAGAATAATTTATATTTTAAATAAATCTCAAAAGAGATGTATTTATAATTTATCCTTTTTAAAATAATGGAGAGCGGATTCTTGATTGAACCCACTTAAAAAAAGCAAATTCAAGATACATAGAACTTGAGGGTTAAGCATATCTTTTACCATCATTTTCACTTTGTCCTTTTTGGAGAATAAAATTGGCTCTAATCACTTTTGTCCGAGGAGAATGGAATTCACATGCCCAAGTCTCTCTCTTTTATCTCTACCACTACTCTCAGGGACGGTAGGGGATGATTATGGAGGCCATGATCTTCTCTATTTTTTTGTAAAAGATACTGTTTTTTATAATACTTTAAAAATATATATATATATATATATATTATTTTATACATAAAATAGTCCTCTTAGTATAAAAAATATATCTCATTCTTCTCTTATCTTGTATTTTTTTTTTTTTTTTTTTTTGTACAAGAAAAACTTTTTCATCCTATTAGAGGTTGTTTCTATGATATATAATTTTTTTTTTCTATGTATGTATACAATTTATATACTATGTTATATATACATGTATGCTTGTGTATATAGTGAAAAAAATTATTATTATTTTGGTCTCTCCGATAATAAAATTCTGATTCCGTTCCTATCAGTACCAGTAACAGACCTCCCATACAATTCCCTAATGGCTTTTTGAAGTCCTTTTTTTAGCTATCATTCAAAGCAAACCCTACATTACATTTAGAACTTCTGTAACTTTCTTGCAGAGAAGTTGCAGATCTACAGTGTTCCTTCTCATTTAATTGTCAACATAGAGTAGAACTATACATATAGATTTACATGATATGCAATTAAAAAGCATTACTATCCATACAGATTTCTTGCATGAATTTTTTTTTTGAAACAGTGTTATTTATGAAAATAATGATTATCTTCTGTTATTCCAAGAAGGTTTTCCAGCATTAGGTCGGTTGATCACATGATGCTACTATTTGTCTACAGAACCAAATTACTTTAAGAAAGTTAAAAGGGTATGCTTGGTTGCGTTTTTATTTTCTTGATTTTTTTTTCCCCATGAAAACATAGAAAAAGCATTTGGTGAATTGTTTCTGAAATTTATTTTTAGAAATTTAGAAAACAAAATTCTAAATATACAATCTTTTTTAGGAAACAATGAGAAGTTATTTTTAAATTTTCAAATATTGTTTTAACACAAAAATGAAAACAAGATTAAACCACATAACTTTATGTTTTGGAGCCGAAAAAAGCAAAACTCCTTCATGGACCTACTAATGTGTCATAATAGATTCACTTAAATAGACACTAGCTACCAAATCATTTTGATTGTTTGAAGCAATTATAAAAATTTCATAGTCATATGCCAACAGTATAATAATTTTATTTTATTTCAGTCATATGCCAACATTAGTATGATCACCAACTTTTTTCCAAAACTTAGGGGGAAAAGAAAATAAAATTAAACTTTCATTTGGCATATAGCTCTTTTGGGGGTTTTTTAAAATTAAAATAGTTATAAAAAGACAAAATAAATTAAAAAGTCAATAAAACAAAATATCACATCTAAACTATAATTATTTCATTTTTTATTTCACAAAAATTAAAAAAATTAAAAAGTCTATCCAAAACGAGACTTTTTAGTCTCAAGCTAAAATAGCTAAAAAATTAAAAAGCTAAAAAACTAACCCATATTTCAAACGAAATCCAAGAAAAAACTCTGAACTTTAAATTAACGAGGGAGATTCTAGGGGCAAGTTCTAGCATAAAAACATGCCATGTCATGACTCATTTGCATGTTTTATTTATTTTTTATTTTTTATACTATATTCGTTTGGCAAGTAGTAATTTTAGTAAAAAAATAAAAAAATTATTAAAAAAATTAAAAATTTAATAACCTATATCAAGAAGTTAAATATTTCATTTTCTCTTTATTTTTTGTACATATTTTTGTAAAAAAATTAAAAAATTATCCCAAACATACTAATTTTTTTTATATTATATTTTAGTTAAAAAATTAAAAAAATTATTAAAAAAATTTGTTTCCAAAAACAAGGTTTTATATTTTTAATTTTAATTTTATTTAAGGGTAAAGATGTCATGTCATGTGCATGTTAGGTACTGATATGTGTTTTTGAACTTTTAGATGTACGTGAGATTCTGAGTCATGTTTGGACTTAAAACATGATCAGTCTTCACTGACGTGAAATGAAATATTACTTTGTATTTATACAATGGAAAGATAGTGGATTTAACAACCGTCCCTACCACTGGACAAATTTGACAACTCTCTCTTCACATGCCTGTAAATGTGAAAATGCCGTAACTTTTAAGCTCCATTGGTTACAGGAATAAAGTAAAAAATAACTTTTAATGATGTCGCATGAAATTACTTTTATTACTTTTATATTGAAGTTAATCAAATTTGTTGACACATTCCTTGCGGCATAACATATATCAGTTTTTGAAGTCTCGTTCGGGATAAGTGTTTGGATTAAAATAGTCATAAAAAATAAAATAAATTATTTTAATTAAATAAAATAAAATATTATATTTAATCCGTAATAAAAATATTTTAGACTTTTATTGGGGTGACCCCAGTGGAGTGTGATTGGTCAAGATATTTTTTTTTTTCTTCTTTTCCAATGACCAACTCCCACGGGTGTGTGGGGGTGGGGGCGGGGGGCGGGGGGCGGGGTGGGGGTCTCAATCACGTTTGCAATCTATAATTATTTTATTTTTCTCTCACAAAAGTTAAAAAAAAATCAAAAAATTTATCCCAAATGAAAACTAATCCTGAATATCTTAGAGTTGATCGGTTAATTGAAGCTCCATTTGGGATGCCCATTTGGGCTAAAATAATCATATTAGACAAAATAGACTATTTTAATTACATAGGACAAAATATCACATTCAACTTATAATTATTTTATTTTTTCACTCACAAAAGTAAAAAAAAATCAAAAAGCTTATCCCAAAGATTTTTTAGTCCCAAACTAAAATAATCAAAAAAATAAAAAGTCAACACACATCCCAAACGAATCCATGAGTTTAAAAAAAAATATATATTGTTTTAATGGGAGGTAGCAGTCTTCAAAGTGGTCCAGCTACTAAAACCCAGAAAGGAATCAGAATCACATCTCTTCATGTTGAGTTCATTAAAAATGCTATTTTAATTTCTCATAAAACACTTTGAAAATTAATTTCAAAAAAAATTCTGAAAACAACCCACATTTTTAAAAAATACAGAAAAAACGACATGAAAAAGAAATTTGTTTCTGAAAACACAAACAAGAAAAATGAAGAGAACAAAAACAGAAACAAAGAAAGTGAGTTGTTTTTATAGAGAAAAAAAAAATCCTCTGAAAATGATTTCTGCATTGAGAGAACAACAATAAACTAAGAAAAACACACCATATATACAATATATATATATATATAAGTACATAAGTAAAAAATAAAAATAAAAATGGGAGATTGGCTTTAATGGGAGGTAGCAGTCTTCAAAGTAGTCCAACTACTGAAACCCAGAAAGGAATCAGAATCACGTCTCTTCATGATTGATTCAGCATTCCCCAAATCAATTTTAGCCCAACCACCAATTTTCTGAAATATTATATGAGAAGCTGTTGTTTCAGCTTATGGGTTTGCATTGTATGAAACTGAGGGCACATTTCCCTTCACAGGGTCTGAATAAATATTTATTTATCTATTTTATCCAACCCACTGACCTAGGTAGTGCTTTGGACACACCCCCATCCCCAAAAATTATTTCTTAGGGTGCCCTATGTATTGTAGTGCAGTGTCTGAATCACAGACCCATATCTTTGTTTTTTTGTTTTTGTTTATTTTAATACAGAGGAATGTGAAACCCAGTTTGAGACATTAGTATGTTGAGGAATGTGTGCAGAAAAGAAGGGTGAGGGTGGGTGGGGTGGTGGGTGAGAGTAGCATTGCTTACGGTTGGATTGCAATCAAAAAAAAATTTAACTTGTTATTTGTGTGTTAGATTGGTAGATTAGAAAAAATCAATTTGTATTTGTCTGCTAGATTGGTGGATGCAGATCGAATAGATTAGTGAATGAATACGAATCAGTTTTGCGGTTTAAACTTTAACAAATTTTGAACATAATATAACAACTTGTCGTCATTTTTTTTAGATAACAATCCAGCTCAACATAACTAAACAATTATCAAGTAAATTGTCAAATACCAATAATAAAGACATATAAGAAAATCATGCATTATCAAAATTATTTTATTACTTTTTTTTATTCAAAAACTATTTAATTTGATTCTTAAAAATGACAAAATTAAGTTATTTATTTTTTATTCAAAAATATTAAATATCAACACTTACCATTTGATAAAAGAATTTTCAAATTAAAAACACAATAGAATATTTAAATTCTTTATTAATCGAAAACACAAACATAATATTTAAACAAATTGAAAATATAAAATCTTACAAATTATTAAGAGAGCTCGCGATTTGACGATTTAAATGCGGCCTAAAAATTCTCAAGTATATCATTCGTTCAAAATTGGACGGATTAAAAAAACTTAATCTATAATCGTCTACTCATCCGCACGTATCAATTCAAAATGTGCCTATCGATTCAATTCAATCACTTTGAATGGATGAAAATACCTACTGACCATCTGCGGGTGAGAGAACATGGGAGCTTCAGGTTGGAAACTGTGCAATCTTTAACCTCATTCATTCAAATAACCAGGACATGGGGACTTGGGGGAGCTAAGCCAGAAGTGAGTAGTGATTGGTAGCTCGAAATATTGGCTCGAATTGTGGCTCGAGGGGTCAAAACGACGTCGTTTTGACCCCTTTTTTTTTTTTTTTTTTTTTTTTCTTTTTTCCTGGTTTTTCTGCAGATCGAAGAAGGGAGAAGAAGGGAGAAGAAGAGAAGGGAAAGGGAGGAGGAGGGGGAGGGAGAGGAGGAGGAGGGAGGGGAGGGGGCCATAAAATCGGCTGGAGAAGGGAGGAGGAGGAGGAGGAGGAGGGAGGGGGAGGAGGAGGCGGGGCGGTGGACGACGGCGACGGCGACGGCGAGCTTCTGCTTCTTCGACGAGCCCGCTTCTTCGACGAGGACGACGACGGCCGACGACGAGGACGACGAGGACGACGACGATGGCCTCTGCTTCTCTCCCTCTCCCTCTCTTTTCTCCTTCTCTCCCTCTCCCTCTCTGTTCTCCTTCTCTCCCTCTCCCTCGAGCCATTCGAGCCCCGTAGCATTCGAGCTACGGGGATTTACTCGCCAGAAGTAGCCCCACTTTCAATTCATTTAAGTTTCGGTGTGTTATATACATTAATTAATATATTAATATTAATTATGATATTATTATTGATCTCATTTATTATACAAATTATAAATATAAAAAATATCTTAAATTATGTCACATTATTAATTAGTACAGTAATTAGTACCTATAATATTATTCTTTAAGTTTTAGTTATTTATTTATTTTTATTTATTATTTTATTTATGAGTGGAATCTTCTGAAGGTAGGGGAATTTGGACCGAGAAAGTATTTTATGTAAATAATATGACACGTAATTGAGTTAGAAGTCATTTTACATGTAAGTATTCAATTACGTTAAATTTTTTATCACAAGATAAATAATAAATGAAAGAATATATCACGTTAACTCGACCACATTAAATACCAATCATATAAAATACTTTCACCAAAATGTTAAGTTTTACAACTCACCCCTCAAAGTCCAACCCTTTTCTTTTGAAACTATTTTTTTTTTTAAACTTATTTTTGTTGTTAGTTCACATTTGTCAAAATTATGTCAATATTCTTTTTTTAATTCCATCTTGGCTAAACAATTTTAAAAATTAAAAAATCCATTAAAACCAAAAGCACATTAATTTTTTTAGTTTTATTTTTGCCTTTAGTAGATTTTTTAAAAATTCAAAATTTTTTAGATGAGAATGATTTAAAAAAAGTATTGGCATAATTTATACAGTATGTAAATTTTTACTAGAAAGAAAAATAAAACCAAAAAATGAATTAATTAAATACGGAAGATGGAGAGGCCTGCACAACTGAACTGCATGTGGGTTAATTGAAAGAATCCGGATCGTCGGTAGCACTTTCCTATAGCACAACCCTGTAGCCCCCAAAACGACGTCGTTTTGGGGGCTTTTTGGTTTTTTTTTTTTTTTTTTCTTTTCTCCTTCGCAGAACAGAGGGGGCAAAACCAGTGGGAAGGGAGAGAGGAAGGGGAGGGGAGGGGAGGGGAAGGGAAGAAGAGAGAGAGGAAGGGAGAAGAAGAAGAGGGGCCGCCGCAGTCACCGGTGGCGAGGTCGAAGGAGCAGCTCCGAGCAGCCATGTGTTGGGGTTATCCCACATCGGTTGTGGAAGGGGCTGGTGGTCAGTTTATAAGTGTGAGGGAAAGCCTCACCTCTTGAGCTAGCTTTTGGGGTTGAGAGAGGCCCAAGACCACCTAACACTGGTATCAGAGCCCAGGTTTACCAACAAGTCTCAGCCCAATAGTCCACGGGAGAAACGGGTTGTCGCTGCTCAGCCCAATTGTTGGGTATACCTCCTTATTGGAGTGTGGGACCCAATTGATTTTGGAAAAAGAGTTTTAATTTGACTTGGTTTAGGTATAATATTTTTATATATTATATTTGTGGAGGCCCAATCTAATTTGATAACAATTAGGGTTTCATTAAAAAAAAAAAACCCTAGATTCAAAACATTAGGTGCATTGTTTTTCCCGAAGAAAAAAGGGACGGCTACAGGATATTGTTGAAGTGCTTCAGAAATTTGGCGTTGAGGAGCAGCATCTTGGTCATCAAAGTTTGGTGAGAGTGCTTTGTTATATCACTCAATTTGTGAGTTTCAATTGGTGTTACTTTGTTGCTCTTGTTTGACTTGGTCAAACAAGAATTGATGCTTTGGTTCTTGGTTCTTGGAAGCGCTCGTTTTTTGGGCATCTTTGGTTGGTATTGTGGTTCGTTATTTTGGGTCTTCTACAACTCTGATTTAGAAAATTTTGGTTCTTCTATTTGGTGAGGTCTTTCCTCTTTATTTATTTGTGATTATTTGGAATTCACCTAAGGGTGGTTTGTGAGACCATTAGTGTCTCGTTTGTAATCGTTTGGAACTTATTTGGTTGATAGTGGAATCGGATTTCGATCCCGTGGACGTACCTCACATTGAGGGAACCACGTAAAAATTCTTGTGTTGCCTTTGATTTAATTTTTCCGCATTAGTTTATATTCCCATTGATTGATTTACTTGTGGGGATTCATCGATTTTCCCCAACAACTGGTATCAGAGCTTACGGTTTATTTGGGTTTAATTATTTGTGTAAATCAATGGAGGGGAATGTGGGTCGTATGTCTAGCTTCAATGGAAGCAATTGGGTAACTTGGAAAACTAAAATAGAGAACATATTATTTTGTAAAGAGTCGTATGGACCCATTGAGGGTGATAGTGACAAGTCAAGAGATGGTTCTTTTTCAAAGAAAGACATTGAGTGCCATTATTGCCATGAGAAAGGGCACATGAAGCGAGAATGCCGAAAGCTCAAGAATAAAGAGAAAAGGCGTGACAAAAGTGTGGATAAGAAGTAAGAAGACACAACAGCAGTTACTACCGATGATATCATGGTCGTTTGTGAAGATGATTATATCAATTTTGTGGGCCAAGAGAGTCATTGGGTGATTGATTCTGGTGCTTCTTTTCATGTGACTTCTCGAGTTGATTTCTTCACTACCTACACTGCAGGAGATTATGGTTCTGTTCGAATGGGTAATGAAGGTTTGTCCAAGATTATTGGTATGGGTGATGTTTGGTTGGAAACAAATTTGGGCTGCAAATTGTTGCTTAAAGATGTGAGGCATGTTCCCGACATTCGCCTTAATTTAATCTCTACTGGGAAGCTAGATGATGAAGGCTTCAACAAAAAATTTGGTGATGGAATATGGAAGCTCACAAAAGGTTCTTTGGTGGTGGCTAAGTGCAAGAAGACTCATACACTTTATTCGATGCAAGAAAAAATTTGTAAAGGTGTTGTCAATGCACTTGAAGATGATACTTCTACCGAATTGTGGCACAAGCGGCTTGGCCACATGAGTGAAAAGGGGCTGCAAGTATTGATCAAGAAAGAGCTTCTACCCGGTTTGAAAGGTACACATCTTAAAACTTGTGTTCATTGTTTGGCGGGTAAACAACATAGAGTTTCTTTTCATAAAAATGTTATTTCTAGAAAAGAAAAAGTTTTGGAGTTGATTCATTCGGATGTTTGCGGTCCTTTAAAAGTTAGAATACATAGTGGTGCACTTTATTTTGTTACTTTCATTGATGATTATTCAAGGAAAGTTTGGGCTTATCTACTAAAAACTAAAGATCAAGTTCTAGAAGTATTTAAGCATTTTCAGGCCATGGTTGAAAGAGAAACAGGGCAGAAATTGAAGTGCATCCGATCAGATAATGGTGGTGAATACATTGGGCCATTTGATGAGTATTGTCGCAGCCAAGGTATTCGGCATCAAAAGACAGTTAAGAAGACTCCTCAACAAAATGGCGTTGCCGAGAGGATGAACCGCACCATTGTGGAAAGAACAAGGTGTTTGCTTTCACAAGCTAAATTGCCAAGATCCTTTTGGGGTGAGGCAATGAGTACAGCGGTTGACGTGATCAATTTGTCTCCTTCCTATCCTTTGAATGGTGATGTTCCGGAAAAAGTTTGGACCGGTAAAAATGTATCTTATGAGCACTTGAGAGTGTTTGGTTGCCGAGCTTTTGTTCACATTCCAAAGGATGAGAGGTCCAAGCTTGATAGTAAGTCAAGACAATGCATTTTTCTTGGCTATAGGCGTGATGAATTCGGGTATAGATTATGGGATCCGGTCGACAAGAAAGTTATTCGAAGCCGTGATGTTATGTTTCTTGAAGACCAAACAATTGAAGACTTTGGCAAAGGTGATCAACCGGAGCAAAAAACTAGTGATCTCATTGACATGGATCCATCTCCTTCATCTCCAGTTGATGATGAAAATGGGGGAGATGTGCAGCTACCTATTGAAGATATAGAAGATGATGCTAATCCTAATGAAGTTGAGCCAGAAATTGAAGAAGAGCATCCAACTCAAGAACCGCCACCACAACTTGAGTTGAGGAAATCTACAAGGGACCGACAACCTTCAAGAAAGTATCCTCCCAATGAATTTGTGTTGATTTCTGATCAAGGGGAGCCTGAGAGCTACCAAGAAGCAATTGAGCATGCAAAGAAAGATGATTGGAAAAAGGCCATGGACGAGGAGATGAACTCCTTGCTTGAAAACCAGACTTATGATTTAGTGAAGTTGCCTAAAGGGAGGAAAATTCTGAAAAATAAGTGGGTTTTCAAATTGAAGAATGATAGCAAGAATCTGAGGTACAAAGCACGTCTTGTTGTGAAAGGCTTTGGGCAAAAGAAAGGCATTGACTTTGACGAGATTTTCTCGCCGGTTGTGAAGATGTCTTCTATCCGGGTTGTACTTGGCATGGCTGCAAGTATGAACCTTGAAGTTGAGCAACTTGATGTGAAGACCGCATTTCTTCACGGTGATCTTGAAGAAGAAATTTACATGGAGCAACCAGAAGGTTTTGTGGAGAAAGGGAAAGAGAAATTTGTTTGCAAATTGAAGAAAAGTTTGTATGGCCTCAAGCAAGCCCCACGGCAATGGTACAAAAAATTTGACTCTTTCATGATGAATAATAATTTTTCTAAAACCACTTCAGACCATTGTGTGTTTGTGAAAAATTTCCCGGATGGCAAATTTATTATTCTTTTGCTTTATGTTGATGACATGTTAATTGTGGGTCAAGATTCTACCATGATTAACAGGTTGAAGTTAGAGTTAAGTAAATCTTTTGCTATGAAAGATTTGGGGCCGGCAAAGCAAATACTTGGTATGAAAATTGTTCGTGATCGCAAAGAGGGGCTGATTTGGTTGTCTCAAGAAAGCTACATTGAGAAAGTTCTTGAGAGGTTCAACATGAATAAAGCAAAGCCGGTTGGTTGTCCACTTGCAGGTCACTTCAAGCTTAGTTCGAATCAATGTCCTACAAGTGAGAAAGACAAAGAAGAGATGTTGAAAGTTCCTTATGCTTCAGCAGTTGGTTCTTTGATGTACGCCATGGTTTGTACAAGGCCGGATATTGCTCACGCCGTTGGTGTGGTGAGTCGTTTTCTCTCTAATCCGGGTAAAGAACATTGGGCAGCGGTAAAATGGATTCTAAGATATCTTCGAGGGACTTCGAAGGTGTGTTTGTGTTTTGGGGATGGTAAACCGATGCTTGATGGGTTCACAGATTCTGACATGGCTGGTGATGTTGATTCTAGGAAATCTACTTCGGGGTATTTGATGACTTTTGCAGGGGGAGCTGTGGCATGGCAATCTAAATTACAAAAATGTGTTGCTCTCTCAACTACCGAAGCTGAATTTATTGCCATTACAGAAGCTTGCAAAGAAGAGTTATGGTTGAAGAAATTTTTGCAAGAGTTGGGTTTGAAGCAAGAAAAGTATGTGCTTTATTGTGATAGTCAAAGTGCTATTCACTTGAGTAAAAATTCTACTTTTCATTCGAGATCGAAACACATTGATGTGAGATACCATTGGATTCGTGATGTGTTAGATTCGAAATTGTTGCAACTCGAAAAGGTTCACACAGATGATAATATTTCAGATATGCTGACTAAGACTTTGTCGAGGGACAAACATTTAAAGTGTCGAACTTTGGCGGGTATGGTTGATGTCTCCACCTAAGTCGGTAGGGGGAGAATTGTTGGGTATACCTCCTTATTGGAGTGTGGGACCCAATTGATTTTGGAAAAAGAGTTTTAATTTGACTTGGTTTAGGTATAATATTTTTATATATTATATTTGTGGAGGCCCAATCTAATTTGATAACAATTAGGGTTTCATTAAAAAAAAAAAACCCTAGATTCAAAACATTAGGTGCATTGTTTTTCCCGAAGAAAAAAGGGACGGCTACATGATATTGTTGAAGTGCTTCAGAAATTTGGCGTTGAGGAGCAGCATCTTGGTCATCAAAGTTTGGTGAGAGTGCTTTGTTATATCACTCAATTTGTGAGTTTCAATTGGTGTTACTTTGTTGCTCTTGTTTGACTTGGTCAAACAAGAATTGATGCTTTGGTTCTTGGTTCTTGGAAGCGCTCGTTTTTTGGGCATCTTTGGTTGGTATTGTGGTTCGTTATTTTGGGTCTTCTACAACTCTGATTTAGAAAATTTTGGTTCTTCTATTTGGTGAGGTCTTTCCTCTTTGTTTATTTGTGATTATTTGGAATTCACCTAAGGGTGGTTTGTGAGACCATTAGTGTCTCGTTTGTAATCGTTTGGAACTTATTTGGTTGATAGTGGAATCGGATTTCGATCCTGTGGACGTACCTCACATTGAGGGAACCACGTAAAAATTCTTGTGTTGCCTTTGATTTAATTTTTCCGCATTAGTTTATATTCCCATTGATTGATTTACTTGTGGGGATTCATCGATTTTCCCCAACACCATGGCGGCTCCAGATCCGGCCGGAGTGGCTGCAACGGCCTCGGCGGCTCCCCTCCCGTCCGTCGGCTCTCCTTCCGCCACCCTTCTTCGGCGAATCCGGATCCCCTCCCCTCCCCTTCCTCTCTCTCTTCTTCCCTTCCCCTCCCCTCCCCTCCCCCTCCCCTTCCTCTCTCCCTTCCCACTGGTTTTGCCCCCTCTGTTCTGCGAAGAAAAAAAAAAAAAAAAAAACCAAAAAGCCCCCAAAACGACGTCGTTTTGGGGGCTATAGGGTTGTGCTATAGGAAAGTGCTACCGACGATCCGGATTCTAATTGAAAAGGGAAGGGAGAGAAAACTGAAGAAAGGTACTCCCCCCTCCCAAAATAATGATCCTTTTTGGAGAATTTAATTTTTTTTAATAGTATAATTATTACATTTGAAAAAAGTTGATTTTTTAAAATTATTTTTTTGATAGTACATTTTTTGGAAATATCAATGTCATAATTGTACTTTTTATATTATTTATTAATTTAAAAGAATGGCAAAATAGAAAATTTATATTATTTTTGTACTTAATTTTTGAAGAGGGACTAATATTTTAAGACAATGAAAAATGGAATAAGAGACTAATATTTTGGGACGGAGGGAGTAGAAAAAAATGTTTTTTTTTTTCTTCTTCTTTCTGAGTCACAAACTATTACCAGAGACAAGACATATGAAAGAGATATTTTTTGTATGTGATGCCCCAAATTTTCTTTTGGAACATTATAAAATTTAAATAACAAATAACTTATTAAATAAAGATTTTAACAGCTAATTAGGAGAAATTTAGATTTTCACATAGTCAAAGCTTAACAACTAAATTATGAGTCCACATATAATATTACAACAACTTTGTAACATTCGTGATTACTAATACCAAGGATAATAAAATTTTATTTCAATAGAGTCTTGACTTTAAGTTAGCCAAGGTTCAATATTAGCAGCAGCTCCAAATTCAGCCTCAGTCCCTTCTTCGACATAATTTGACATGAAACGGCAGGGCAACAAAATATATGCCATGAGTTTTGCAACACAGTAAGAGAACGGAACCAACTTACCATTCTTTTTAAGAGAAAATGATCAAATTATGACAATTAAAATAATAATAAATTCAATAGCATAATGAATGTACCAACCATTATAATAATTTCGACAATTTTAATAGTTTGGGTGACACTCAAAATCTCACCAAAGAAATTTTCTTACTAACCACTAAGTATAGCAATGGTTAATTTGAAACCCTCCATTGGTCAAATATTCAAGTGTTACCAACCGTAACTACCAGAACCGTAACTACCAGGGATGCCCACGTCCAAAGTTATATACCCAAGTAGTGGCATCCGTGGTCTGTCCCAAGGAAACGGTCTGCTAGGGGTACGTAACCTCCCTGTGTGCCACCTGCACATCCACCCTTATTCCAAAACCGAATACCGAAAAAGGGTTCAAATAAGTCCCGTGCCATTTTAGGGTTTCGCGACAGAATTTACGTGACAATTCTCAAAACCAGGGCTCACCCTGAACAACCGGTATTAACCGTCAACCCTTAATTTCGTACACTCTTTAAAACCAAGACTCACCCTGAACAACTGGTATTAACCATCAATTGTTAACTTTGTATATACCGTTAATCATTTCAGTTAGTTTTGATATTAATCACAAATAATCTCAATTTTTAATTACAAATAATGTTAAACCAACTCATTAAAATTCTCAATATAAAATATTACACATGCCACACTACAAAATTTAAATAAACAATTTATTTAAACCATGGTATGAAATAATAATTTAGATATAAAGAAAATAAACCATAATCACACACATGCTTGGATTTTTAATTTACAAGATTAAACTAGCACAATATTAAATTTTAGTCTGAATAAACAATTGAAGAGATAATTTTTTGATTACTCCAAATCTGCCAAAATTTTTAGAATGTATATCTCGCTAATAAAATTATAAATAAATTACTTATACAACTCTAAAATTCATATAAATCTACAGAATACTCAATAAACATGTTATTGCCATTTTTCATAAAATAGTTTCCAAAAATAAATTATAAATAATTCTTAAAAATTCCAAGAAAGTTTATGATACAGATTTATCACATTTTCTTAAATTAATTTCATACTTAAATTTATAAATCAATTCTATAATCTAAAAATTTATTATGAAACTAAACTTCTCAAATTTCATTTTTTGTTTAGAAATTACCAGAATTGGTTTAATATAGAATTTTTAATGAATTTTCAAACATATAGTAAATCTGTCTTGCAACTCCTGATTTAATCAAAACTTTGTATAAATTCGTACAAAACTCAATAATTGTTGAAAAAATTTTGTGGATGAACTAAACATCATTTTCAACGACTTTGTAGAATAAATCATCTTCAAATTTTGAGTATAAAATTATCTAAAAATTCGTACAACTTTATGGAAGATTTAAAGGGCTAAATAAAATCTTCAATAATCTTTTTAATTGCATAAACTACACATGCAAGTCCAAATTCCACAATATTATCATGATTTCAAGACTACTAATATTTTCAAATATTTGATATACCATCATAAATTTTCATACAAATATAAATAAAATTCTATCTATAAGTTTAGACATTTTATCATATGTATATAATCTGAAAATTTCAACAATTAAAAAAAATGAGAGAATTGAGAGGGTTTTCTTACTTAGTTGTACAATTGAAATGGAACGATGAAATGGTAGAAAATATATATATTTCTTAATCTTCTCCTCCTCTTATCCTCCTATTCAACTTGGCTGAATTTTTTTTTTTTTTTTTTGCAGAAGTCCTTTTCTTTTTCTTTCCTCACCAAATGCAAGCATGCATGTATATATATACAATGCATTGCTGAGCACCCCCTCTCTCTCACTCTCTTTTTCTTTCTTTCTTTCTTTCTCTTTCTCTTCATTCTATGTAGTCAAATTTTCAACTTCCAAATACCACCATGCATGCAACCAAGTGGCAATGCAGCCACTTGAAATCTGCCCCTCTTCTTTTCTTTTTTTTTTTGTGTGTATATTTGTGTATTTGTGTGGATTTCTTAAATTTGATACACTAAGGTTTTTAACTAAACTATTTAGTAAGAATATTTATCATGTTGGATCCTTATTAAAATAATTTATAAACAACAAATATTGAATACCCAGAAAATTATTATTATTATTATTATTATTATTATTGTTGTTGTTGTTGTTGTTATTATTATTATTATTATTTTATCTTTGTTAGTGATTGAATTGGGTTAATTAAAACTAACTTATACACTAATATATTTCAGATAAACTCTAAATAAAATTTATTTAATTAACAATTATTATTATTATTATTATTATTAGAATAATTAAATGTTGATTTTCACATTGTAAGACTATAAGATGAGTAATAAACTATGAAATATGCTAGCAATATATATATATAAATATGTAGTATTATGAAATACAGGTATAGCAAAACTTAGAAGAATCATCTACTCACATAGCCACATGGACGAACCAGAAATCAATGGTTAATTTAGGGCATGTTTGGCAAGTGAGTTTTTACCTTTATTTATTTATATTATTTTTTTTTATTAAAATTCACAAAAAGATAAAATAGGTTAAAATAGTTAATAAGATAAAATATCACATTAAATCTATAATCATTTTATTTTTTCTCTAATAAATATCATATCTAACTATAAAAAAATCCAACCATCTTTTTAAACATAAAAATTTTAACCTATTAAAATAGTCAAAAACTAAATTAACATATTAAAATAGGCAACTTTTCATAATCATTTAATTTTTTCAATCACAAATATCACATTTAACTATAAAAAAAATTTATCTATCTTTTTAAATATAAAAATTTTAATTTATTAAAATAATTTAAAATTAAAATAACTAATTTATCAAACGAGACCTTATTTTTGGTGTTAAAAGACAGCGCACATGCCTTTGGACATGCTTCACTGACCCACCCATTTCGATGATTGTAGTCCACTTATCAGGCGGCCTGCCCATTTTCAGTGGTTGTAGACCTCTTAGCGGTCTGTTGAAAATTGTTTTCTGATTCTCAGTTTTCTGGCATTCCTATATAAGGAAGAGGCAATCCAAATACATGGGCAGAAAAGGAAAAAAAATTGTGATAGTGGTTGGTAGAGTTTTAAAATTATGATTTGAGTGTGAAAAATTTGTTTGGTTATGAATTTTTAAAAAAGTTTTAAATTGAGTTTGAATTGAGTGATGTGACATATGATATTTGATAAAAAAATTTACAATTTATAACCAAATATATAATTCAAAATTCTATTCAAACCTCATAAATTATTTTTTTTGTAATATAAAAATAATAGGTGTAAAAAAAAAAAAAAAACGAAAACTGTTCCGGTCGATCGGTGAGACATTCGGTTAGTCCAAATTTTCCCGCCTTCGAAAGAGTTTTCAAAAGTGAGTGTGGAATTAATTTTTGAAAATGCTAAATAAACACCTGTAACAACCCCCACTCCACTCTAGTCATGCTTGCATGTATTACATGATTTTGTCCCGATATGTTGCATTTGCATTCCTTGATTTGTTTTGCATAAGTGTTACTTGCATGCTGAGTTCTTTGTTTGGTGTGTGTTTGAGCCGAGGACATCCTGAGCCTAGGTCGCTCCTTTGATACTCTTATACCTAGAACCACCTTGGGATCTCTTTAGTTGACCTCCACTCGCACTCTGACATGTTGGCCGATATGTCATTATCTAGGCTGAGGTGTTCATCACCAAGGCCGAGAAGTGTATTATCTAGGCTGAGATGTTATCCTTGAACCCAAGTGATCTTGCTCCCAGACTGGTACGACCTAGATCGAGGTGTGGCACATCTAGGCCGAGGTGTGGCACAGCTAGGCCAAGTGTTGTCCTTTCTAGCCGAGGTCATTGTTCCTTTGCTTGCCGAAGCCTTGTTATTAGCCGATGTCATTACTCGCCGGAGTCCCCTTACCGCCTAGCTTGTTGAACACACTTTGTCATAGTCTTGTCTTTTCAATCAGTCACCTTTTGAGTTGAACCAACCAACCATTGCCACGTGTCCGAGCTGAGTGTTAAGTCAGCCGACAGGGATGGGAATGTATCATTTTGTATCATATCTTTGTTCTTGAGGAGAGAGAGGCTCTAGGAGGAAGGAGAAGTCTTTAGAGAGAGAAGTAGATTTCCAAGCCCGATTCCTAGAGTTCAAACCGTTTGATTTGTGTTTTGAGGTTAGAATCTTAATCTACTCTTGTTGTTCTTATTGATCACCTAGCTGCATTGCATGATCGAATCTGTTCTGCATGCCATGCATTGATTTGAAGTTGGTTTTAGAAAGAGAAAGTTAGTGTTCATGTGTTCTTGAGGAAAAAGCCTTGTTTGATCCGAAAGCTTACATCGAGATTCATGTATTTGTGTTTGTTTTCCTAAAATCTTTTAGTATGGGTACCCAGGTCCATGTTTTCAAACTCATAGCATGGAATCTCAGATTTTGTAATAATAAGTTATGATCTTTGCATTCATCTTCTTCATGTTCTTCACGTTCGTGTTCTTCATGTTCTTGAGCAAAGGGAAACCCAGATTTTCCCGACTTCATTCCCTTGAATGTGGCCATCGGGACCTCACCTCGGCAAGGAGGTGTGGGACCTCGGCCAAGACCTGGTTGGTGCCCAACACGTTCCCCGAGATGAGAATACAGTGTTTGTTTTGATTTGACTTAGTTTTTGGAGAATGCCGAGATCATTTGCATTCATATAAAGTTTGTTTGAAAGTGCATTCAATAGACTTGTCATGTGTTTGTAGGACTTGGACTTGCCTCGACCCTGGCGTTCAAAGAGCTATGTGAGTGGTATTTTTAATAAAGATATGTTATAAAGCTTTGATAAAAACCTTGTTTTGCCTTGTTCGGAAAGTATTGTTAAGCATGAATGATTATTCCTATTTTGTATATCAAGTATTACCTCGCTTTGATGACATTCTTGGAAGTCCGTACGTGCTAGGGGATTATAAGCATTTGTAGCACAACCTTTGGAAGTCCGTACGTGCTAGGGGACTATAAACATTTGTAGCACAACCTTTGGAAGTCCGTACGTGCTAAGGGACTCCAAGCATTTGTAGCACAAGTCCTTAGTGTCCGGGGACTATAATGCAACGACACCATTGTTTTGAGATCTCTCTTGTCTTGTCTTGTCTTGCCTTGCCACCGACGGTTTTACCGCGTGGGTTTGTTTGTCCGGAATGTCATCCCTTGTATTATATTGATGCTAGTAAGCATCCCCTGAAGCTTGGAAGATTTGATAGATGGACTTGGTTCATCCTTTGATTTTATACTGGATGTATTATGTATTGTTTGGTTAAAGATCTTGAATATCAGTCATGCAAACCCCTTTATTATTTATACCATTCACTGAGTATCCAAGCTCACCCTCTCTATATATATGTAGGTGATGAGCAGGACGACGGCGACGCCTAGATATGTTTTGCCGATGTGTTTTTGGATTCATGTTTTACAACATCTTGAAGATCATGCTTCTCGGCTTGTAGTTAATTTCTTTGTATACGTCAGCTTGAGAAGCCTTTTGATCAGAATGTATTTTTGTACTTCATTATATTGTATTCAAGTTGTAAAAGCTATGTAATGATGTATGCCATTTAATTGACTTATGCACTGCTCTTATGGACTACTTAGCTTTTAATTCATTGCTTCCGCATTTGTAAGCCCCATATGTGTACTCTGTTTGTGTGTGAATTTTAAAAGTTGGCTTTCGGTAATCTCAGATTACTGGCCATCACGGCACCATTCTACTAGGGGCGGAATGGGGTCGTGACAACACCACACTAAGAAGTATGAAACTATATTTTGAAAGCTCCACCAAACGAAGTTTATGTTTTTCCTCTTGTCAATGAAGGCCTTTGACAGTTACAATTATGTTGAACACAAAAAATTAAATTAGTCCTTCGTTTGAGATGTGTGTTGGCTTTTTAATTTTTTGATTATTTTAGTCTAGGGTTAAAAAGTCTCGTTTAGAATAGACTTTTTGATTTTTTTGACTTTTACGAGAGAAAAAATGAAATAATTATGATTTAAATGTAATGTAATATTTGGTCTTATTAGGCTAAAAAGTTTATTTTGTTTTTTTATAACTATTTTAGCCCAAACATAACATGCCAAACAAAGCCTAAAAATTTAGGATAAATTACATTCTCCCTAAAATTAAGCCCATGATTTGAATTTAGGATGATTTTTGTCAGTAAGAAATGTTTTGTGTAGTGGTTTAATTGGTAATACCAAACTTATTCAAGTCTCGTTTGGGAACAGGCTAATTTAGTAATTTTTTAGTTATTTGACTAAAATAAGAACTAAAAAAAACTAGTATGTTTGGGATGACTTTTTGGCTTTTTACGAAAAGATGTGCAAAAAGTAGAGAGAAAAGAAAATCTTTGACTTTTTAGTATGAATTGATGACTTTTTGATTAATTTAGTAATTTTTTAACTTTTTAATTAAACTGGAAGGTTTCCAAACGAGGCCTCAAATAGCTAATGGTACAAGTAGAGCCTTTTAATCAATAATTTATTTCAATTTTTTACTTGTAAATGTATGTTTCCCGGTACTTGAAAGAATAATCCCAGATAAAAAGTGAGAGAGACAAAAAAATTAGCAAAATTCACAAAGAAATAAAGGGAGGGAGAAACCCGAAAAGATTGATGGATTTAACACCATCTGTTGCTTAAGAAGCAAGCCTGTGATTGCGGTATGCCTGCATAATTAAAACAACTTGAATAAACTTTGGAATTAATAATTGTGACATGGCCAAATTTGGACCTAGCATTAATAATATGTTTAGGTAGGGCTATCCCAGTGCTGATTGAACAACTTTGGATTAAGTGAATACTTCTATTCGTTTTTTTGTCATATTTAGCTTCCGTTTAAGAAGAAAGATTTGGGATAAAATAGTTATATAAAATAAAATAAATTATTTTAATTTAATAAGATGAAACATTACATCCAATTCATAATTATTATATTATTTTTCTCATAAAAAATTTAAAAAATCAAAAAAATTATACCCAAATAAAATTTTTTAATCTCAAATTAAAATAATTAAAAATTAAAATGTCAGAAAGTCAACCGCTTCCCAAACCAACCCTTGAGTCACCCCCACACTATGACAAATGAGTCTAAATTGATACTAGAACTAGAGGTCAAACTTTAGTAGGGATGTTAAAAAAATTAAATTAATAGGTGATATTGGTATGTCATATCAGCATTATGCCTTCAATATTTAAGATATTCTACCATTTGGTAAGTTTAAATGATATGTAGGGCTCTATATACTAATTAATATATATATTAACGTATTAATTAATATTATATTATTATTATTGACTCCATTTATTATAAGTTCGTTTAGAAAGTGAGTTGACTTTTAACTTTTTAACTATTTTAGCATGTGACTAAAAAATCTGGTTTGGGAATGACTTTTTAATTTTTTTGACTTTTTGTGAGAGCAAAAATGTAATGATTATGAGTTAAATATGATATTTTGTCTTATTAGATTAAAAAATTTATTGTCTTTTGGGGGTTAAAAAACTCACAACAATGTTTCGTAGCTCGATTTTTAGTGGCTCGAGTGGCCCGATTTTTCACTTTTCAACCTCTCGCTCCTTTTCTCTGTTTTTTCTCTTCTTCTCCTTCTACAAATCTTCACTTTCTTTCTCCACCAATGCCCTCTTCCTGTTGTCCAAATCTTCTGCAGATATGCCTATATATATATATATATTGTATACAAGTGGTGGTGTTGTGGGTTGTGTAAAGTTGGAAATGACAACCCCACGTTGCTTTGAGAACCCACCAAGCCTGAGCTCAATATGTGGATCAGGAAATCTCCAAGAGATTGGAGGGCATAAGACCTATGTCACTGGTCCCCAAGATTCCAAGCTTGCAATCCTTCTCATTTCTGATGTTTTTGTAACTGCCCATCTCCATTTTTTCATCAATCTCTGTTACTCTTGTATTCAATTTCTTAAACCCAAATTTGGGAAAGCTAACAAATCAAACCCAAAAATCTGGGAAAAGAAATCAAACCCAAATCAGTCAAACCCAAAATTCAAAAATCAAAACCAATCGGCCACAAACAAAATCAATCAAACCCAAAACAGAGGGGGAAGAGAAGGAGCTCATCATGGACTCCGACGGTGATCTGGATAGTGGGTGTCGGAGAAGGAAGAGGCTTTTGGTGTGAAGAAGAAGAAGAAGAAGAAAAAGAGAGAGAGAGAGAGAGCGAAATCAAACCCAAATCAAAAATATGTCTTCTCCTTCTCTTCTTCGGTCTTGTCTCTATGTCTTCTCATTCTCTTTTTCTGTCTTCATCCTCCTTCCGTCTATTCAAAGGCAAAACATTATAAAAAAAAAAAAACTACCAAAACGACGCCGTTTTGGTAGTCGAGCCATTCGGGCCACTATTGTTTCGAGCTACGAAACATAATTGAAAAACTTATTTTGTTTTTTTGTGGCTAAAAATAGCCGCAAACCCAACCTAACCCTTCTTCCCAAACAAAGCCTATATAAATTATAAATACCTAAAATTTCTAAAATTATGCCACATTATTTGTTAGTATACTAAATAATACATTAATTGATACATATA
This sequence comes from Camellia granthamiana, assembly GCA_036172215.1. Lineage (NCBI taxonomy): Eukaryota > Viridiplantae > Streptophyta > Magnoliopsida > Ericales > Theaceae > Camellia > Camellia granthamiana. Next base: position 11,284,784 of record CM069915.1, read on the forward strand.
ATATTATTTTTAAACGATTATTGTTTCTCTTTCATCTTTTGTTTTGAGCAGTAAAGATTAATAATATCTATATGACATTTAAATGAAATAAAGAATATCAATAAATTAAAAAACAAAGTTAGTAGAAAAGGTGATTACCTAAAAACATGGAATTTACATTTTAAATAAAATTGCAAAAAATTATTATAATTATTGTTATTGTTATTTTTTTACAAAATAAGATGTTAGTGAATTAATAATTACTTAAAACCCCCTTCTTCTCAGGACTGGTTTGGCAACCTTGCAAAAAGTTAAAAATCTAAAAAGTTACTAAAAAAGTTAAAAAGTTATCACTATTCACAAAAAAAAAAAAATATTAAAAAAATAATATACAAATATTCATTCAAATCAACTTTTCGGCCACTGATGTAATGAACTACTCAGTGAAAGGAAGAAAAAAAAAAATTTCCATGTGTGCCCCAAACTAAATTGGATGATAAAGTTTGGCCCATGGGGGCCCACCATGGTCCTGTTTTGATAATCTAAACCGTTTAATATGTAGAACTCGTCTAGTACTATATGCCTGTAAAAAATCACGTCTATCGAATATCGCTAACTACATAATCAAATCAGTATTGTATAAAAATGAATGGTGTTATAGTTAATAGTTAACAAAAAAAACTAACACGATCAGATAACTATTGATATGCAATCAACGTGATTTTTTACAAACATATAGTACTTAGCCTCCGTTTGGGAAGTGGGCTGGGCTCTTTGGCTTTTTGGCTTTTTTGGCTTTTTTGGCTATATGAGCCTGGGCTCAAAAACCTGGTTTGGGAAGGGCTCTTGGCTTTTTGGCTTTTTTGACTTTTTTTGTGAGAGAGGAGTGTAATGATTATGGGTTGGATGTGATTTTTTGTCTTTTGTGGCTCAAATTGCTATTTTGTCTTTTGTGGCTCATTGAGCCGCTTCCCAAACACAGCTTAACGAGTTCTACACATTAAACTCTTTAAATGCCATATTTCTTAAAATTACATGAACTACTCCTATGGTCTAATTGTTGTCAATTAAAATGTTATAAGTTTGGGGGGGAAAAAAATATAATTTTGACAATTTTATTTTGATGTAATTTATTTTTTTAAGATGAAATATGATTTTGACAATTTTTTGTCAAATTAATTTTTATTATTACTTAAAAAAAAAAAAAAAACCGCCCTCGTGATCCACTTCACTTCGCATCACTCACTTATCTCTGGCGGCCTCAAATCGTTTCATATGCGCGATACACTCATGGGAACCATTTACACCGTGATGTTTGCTAGTAAGGAGGGGTAAGGGGTAGAGTCGTAAAAGGAGAAGTCAAGGTCGTCGTTCAAACTTTCGGAAATCAAGGAAGTGGGCATCTGACACGTACAACAACAAATCCTACCCACGGAGGTTAAGCAGCAGCAGCAGATTTGTGCCCTCCTGAACGAAAGTCCTAAATTGAAATTTCCAATTTAAACCTCAATCAAAAGGGTCGTTATTTGTCATTTCCACACCAACAGTGACTTGGGCGTTAGTTATTTGGCTGGAGGCTATTTGACGGAAAATTCTATTTTTGCGCATTTATTTATTTAAATATACATATTTAATAAATTATTATCTTAATAATAATTATATTTGAAGTAAAATTATCATAATACATATTAAAACACACTCATAATATTATAAAAAATATATTTTCTGCGCATATTTTTTCTTGAAAAGATTTAAATAGATATCTTTTAATAAAAAAATTAAATCTTAATTCCTTCATTTTAGACAACACACAGCAAGAAACAAAATAGATTAGGCGATTTTTATGATCCTTTTTTTTCTTTCTTCTTAACATCAATTTTCTAGTCAACCAAATAACTTAAGATCACATATTTACACATCCAACTAAAATAAAAGCATTATAAAATAATTAAAAATTCTTGGTTGTGTGAAGGAATTTTCATTACATATTAAACTCACTTCTTTTTTCTTTTTTTTTTTTAAAAAAAATCCTTTTTTAATTGGCTAAATCCAACATTCTACAATAGACTCTTATAAACTAAACCCTAAAAATTATATATTGCAGTCCTTAATCTCAATCTTATCCCAACTTTTATGGTGGATCAGACCCCTCATTTTCTCCATCTCCCTAGCCACTTTCCATTAGTTGCTCTCTTTTGCCATTCCCAGTGTGTTTGTTTACTACCAAATCGTTACCATGATGAAGCAAAAATACAAATTGAACATCTTAATAACAAAGACCCATACGAGATTTCATCCAACTAATCAACATGCAAATTGAAATACTAGGGTTTGTTTGGAAAATGAAAAGATGGATTCGATGATAGAGGTTAATGAAGATAATAGAGATAGAATTCTTTGGGTTCAAAGCTACTATTTGTTAGAGCTTTAATTTCCTCTTTGATCAGAGTTTACTCTTGACTATAGATCGACTTCATCGATTTTGGCCTCGGATGAATTGCTTATCAACTCCAAGAGGGGAGCTAGATTGATGTGAGAGTATGTGAAAAGATGGTTGAGGTGGTGTGTGTAGAAGACATGAGTTAAAGGTATGACTCAAACATTTAGTGTGTAGAATGAGAACAATAATTAATAATCAAATTATTAAGTATGTGCACTAAGAAATGATGTGTACTGAGGTAAGTAAATGTGTGGAAATAAAATTTCTCCTATTTCACTAAGACAGTCAATAAAGACCCTGTTTGGCAAGGGAATTTTTAGTTTTTTTGGTTAAAATTCATAAATAAATAAAAAAGGTTAAAATAATCAATAAGATAAAATGTCACATCAAAATCATAATCATTTCACTTTTTTTTTTTTTACAAATATCACATCCAACTATAAAAAAAAATCTAACCATTTTCCCAAGTATAAAAATTTTAACCTACTAAAACCATCTCTAATGATTACTCAAACATTGCATCAAATTTGAATTTGATGAAAAATGAATTCTTTTCATATTCTGACGATTGTATCAAGTAGGTATCAAATTGAGAATTTCACTTTTTTGTCATCAAAGTAAGGATAAATATGCTTTACATCAAATCACTGTTCATTACTATTGTCAGATGTCCCCCCAGATGTTCTCTCGGATGACCACCTCAAGGCAAAAATTTGTAAAAAAATTGCACTGGCCGGTCGACGGCCTAGTCGTCCATCTAAAAGCAAAAAAAATAAAATAAAAATATTACAATGGTCGGTCGACCGATCGAACATCTGCCCGGTTGATCAGTGTTATGATAAAGCACCAAAATCCTCTGTTGGAATACTTAATATGAAAAGAAGCTTTCATTCAAATTTGATGAAAAAATTGATGCACCGTTAGAGATACTCTAAAATAGCCTACTAAAATAGCTAGCTACCTGAACAAAGCCAAAATAAGCTATGACTTTGTTTGGTATTTTCTAAATAAGTGTACCTATTTTGATAAATACACTTATTTGAGTCACATTATCTCTTTATTTTTCTATATATTTTTTCAAAAAAATAAAAAAATACACATATTTAGATCATCCCAAATAATCTTAAGGCCTCATTTGGGAACCCTCCCTTTTAGCCAAAGAGTCAAAAAGTGGCCTCGTTTGGCAAGAGGCTATTTTAGTCAAAAGCCAAAAAGTTACTAAAAAAGCCAAAAAGCCAACAACCCATACCAAGAAGTCAAAGATTTCATTTTCTCTCTACTTTTTGCACATCTTTTCGTAAAAATCCAAAAAGTCATCCCAAACATACTAGTTTTTTTACATCACATTTTAGCCAAATAGCCAAAAAATTACTAAATTAGCTTGTTCCCAAACGAGGCCAAGCCAAAAAGCCAACAACCCATATCAAAAAGTCAAAAATTCTCTTTTCTCTCTACTTTTTGCACATCTCTTTGTAAAAAGTCAAAAAGTCATCCCAAACATACTAGTTTTTTTTAGTTCATATTTTAACCAAACAGCCAAAAAGTTATTAAATTAACATGTTTCCAAATGAGACCTAAATAATTTCACATTTTCTTTCACAATTATCAAATCAATTATAAAAAAATCAACTATCACTCTAAATATAATTTTTTTATTAGACTAGTAAAAAAAATTAGACTAAAACAGTAAAAAAATATCTAAATAACTTATTTCAAAACGGATTTATTTGTCATTACGTGAAAACTAAAGGATAAAATCGTAAAACCAATTTATTTGTCCAGCCCACCACCTCTCCCATTTCGTCCCACCCTCTGCGGGAGTTGCAGCAGATAAAGCAAAAGCATTCATATAGAGAGATATATAGAGATATGTAGTAGAAGACAATAATGTGAAATTAAGCTAGAGAGTGGGAGACTGTGAATTGATGAATAGAGAGAGATAAAGAACTTAACTGGAAGTTACGACGATCGCCGGAAAATGACGACGGGTATAATCCATGACCAAAATCTGGAGAAGCACATAGAGAAACAGATGGGTTGTATGGCTGGTTTTTTCCAGCGCTTTGATCGCAACCACATTTTGACAGGAAAGAGACTATACGCCACGAAGCGTCTACCTCCCACAGCGGTGAGATTTGTCGTTTCTCTCTTGTCTGTCTGTCTGTCTCTCTATATCTCTTGTATTTTCATCGATTTTGTTTACTTCTGCTATGAAAAATGACCGAAGCACATTTATCAGATTGAAATTTATTGTATTTCCAGGCGGTGGATTCCCTGGATTCGGAGGAGTCTGTTGGATCGCCGGCGGTTTCGATTGAATTGGAAAAGCCACAGCAAACTAGAGCTATGACGTCGCCCAGTCCTGACCGTTCGAAAGTTTCTACGGTAACGGAGATGAAATCTCCGACGGCCAGTGTTGTGACTCCGGCGAAATCGCAGCTTCCTCTTCCTCTTTTTGAATTCAAAGAGGGGAATAGGTCTTCGTGGAAGTTCTGCAAGGAAACTCCGAGACTATCTCTGGACAGCAGAGCAACTGTTGATGCGAAGGGAAGTCTTTACCCGAAGGAGATCCGAACAAACACAGCTATTCTATCGGCGAATCGATGTGAGGACTCTGAAGACGGAGCAGACGGTGATGACAAGCGTCGATCTCCGAGCGTCATTGCGAGGCTCATGGGACTCGAACAATTGCCTCATTCAAATCCAGAGCCTATGATGAAGGCAGAGCTACGAAGATCTGCCTCTGAGTCTAGAGTTTCAAAAGATCTGTTTCAGTATCGATTCATTGACGGTAACTACGTCCAGCTAAAGCAATCGAACCAATCGTATTTTGTTGGAGGTAATACTAATATATCGAGCAATGTCATACGAGACAATGGAGGAATAGAAAACAGCAAGGCCTCATTCAATGTTAGATCAGCAAATCCAATGGAATACTGTAGAACAAATGCAAAGTCAGAACCACAAAAGCCTCCGTACAGAGGAGGCGTAGTTATATCGCCATGGAAATCGCCTCAACAGAGGAAGAGTTTCTTCGATTCAGAGGACTCTTTTCCAGAGCCAAAGCAGACAATGTCAGTCTATAGAGAGATTGAAAAGAGACTGAAGATGAGAGGTATCGACGAGCCATCGAAGGATCTCGAAACCTTGAAGCAAATCCTCGAGGCTCTGCAACTCAAAGGACTTTTACATTCGAAGCCTCCAGAACAAATCCGCCACAGAAACCTAGTGTACGAGCGAGACGAATCTCCCATCGTTGTCATGAAGACCTCGAGATCACAAATTCTTCCAATCAACAGACGATTCGGAAACGATTCGCCTCCGGCGAGTTTCAGAAACAGAGCCGGTGTTCGCCGGATTCTCAGTAACATCGGCGAAACCTTGCCGGAGATTGATCGGAATGTACGGAACCAAGGCAAAGCTAGAAATTCGAGCCCGCCGGCGAGAAGAAGACCGTTGATCGTTGAGACGCAGAGGAAGACAAACGAGTTCTCAGCGCAGCGAAGAGTTTCTTCGCTTCATTCCCCAAAGCTTAGCCCGAAGAGTATTGGATCAAATCCAACCGTCACAACTCGATCACCGAGAAATAGAAAGCCAACGGCTGAGATTGATCAAAAGGAAAAGATTGCCATTTTTGTAGAGGATGAATCATCCTCTATTTCCGAAAGCAGTGTCAGTACATCTTCCCAAACTGATACAGAGGTTTGAATTCATTAATTTTAATTATAAATTAATTCTAATCTTTCTTTTTAAAAAAAATTACTGTAACTGATTGGTGTTTTTTTTTGGGTTGAAGAAATGGAAGATGGAGGAATACAAGGAGGGGAGGAGTCTGCTAGAGAGGTGTGATAAGCTGCTTCACAGCATTATGGAAATCACTGCTGCGACCGAGTTGCAACCGAGTCCGGTCTCAGTGCTTGACTCGTCGTTCTACAAGGACGAGTCGTCCTCTCCTTCGCCTGTCATGAAACGAAGCATTGATTGCAAAGGTACACAGCTACAGTATTCGTAGTTGCCATTCCGGCGTTTTTGTTTTTGTTGCTTGGATTTCTTATGTCATTCTTGACTCTGTCAGTCAGATATGACAACTACATGCGTATCATTATTTTTCATGTGAAAATAAAAAAAACAAAAATGTACCTCAAAGTTTTTGGTTCTACAGTATTTGAAAAGAGAGTTTGAAATAAATTAAAATAATTAATAAGATAAAATATAATATAGTATTAAATTTTAATTATTTTATCTTATTTTTATAATTATCAAATCAATTATAAAAAAAATTAATTTATCTTTTCAAAATAATTTTTTTAATCAAATTAAAATAATAAAAAACTAAAAATTCAAATAAAATAACCAAGTTCCATCAAATTTTCCTCTTTTGTATCTTAACATTATTCGTAATTTAAAAAAAATAATAATAATAATAATTTGCAAGACAATTTTGTGTTTTTGTGTTTTTCTGCAAAATAGAAATAAACACAAAACTGGAAAACTGGCTTTCTCCAATGCTATTGCATTTATTCTTTTCTTGGGTGAATAATTATTTATTATTATATTATTTTTTTTGCATTTATTCTGTCTAGATATATTTGCTGTGTGTTGTGTTGTGTTTTGTTTTGTTTGGTGATTTTATTTTACCTTCGTTAAAAAATTCAATTGGAATTGGGTGAGTCAATTTTTATCACCAATTTAATTATGTAATTGTATCATGCTAAATTAATAAATAATTTTTTGAATTAATAACTAATATATGAACCGATAGTTTTATTGATATATATTAAATATTTAGTACGGATCATATTAGATATTATTTGACATCTCTTATATTAACATATTTTTTTTTTATATTTTTATCTTTTTGAAATCATATTATTTTTTTTAAAATTCTTTTTATATATTTTTTTTTATAAAAATAAAAAAAATATATATGTTTTGATCCTTCCAAACACTAGTTGGTTTAGGATGTGAGTCTTTTTTTTTTTTTTAGTTTGGAGTTAAAAAGTTTTGATAGGAGCTTTTTAAATTTTTTAATTTTTTATAAAAAATATTATAATAATTGTAAATTGAATATAATTTTTTATTTTATTAAATTAAAAAATTTATTTTATGACTAAAATAGTTTCCAACCGGAACTAAATTGCCAAACGAAGGCTCTAAATTCTCCACCAGCGGATTCTTGGCAATGGCAATGGCAATGGGGTTTGGGAACTTGTGACTGGTGGTGGGTACGAGGCTCTCTAAAGTCAAACTTAATGATAGAACTGTAACTGCAGAGTTAATTTGGAGAGTGTGACTGAAACCTGAACAAATTTAAGAATGCTAGCCGTACTCCTTACTTCAGGTTATTTAGAATGATTTAAAAGTGTATTTTTTTTTTACTTTTATGAAATACGTGATGGATTTGGATCGGTGGATTTGGATTGGATTTGAAGTGATGTGTTAGAGAGGTGATGTGACTTAAATAAAATGATGAGATTTAAATAAGATAATGATTTTTTGATTTTTTAACTTTTTTTAAACATGTCAAATTAGCCCCTAGTTTACCCAAAAAAAGACGTTAATACTACATACTAATATATATATATATATATTATATGAACGTATAATTGCATGAAATGAGCATTTTTAATCTATAAAATTTAAATTTAATGAAAAATATGTTAGAATGTGCTCCAAATGTTTGTTGAACTTGTAACGTATGTAGGAATAACATTAAAAAAGGCGAGGCACATTCAACTCTTTATTAGGATAGGACACTTTTCTTTAAGGGTTTTGTTAAGGCAAATATTAATAAGTGTTTTATGAATATTGTTTAATATTTAAAAAATGTGCAAAAAAATATCTTGAAAGTATATATAAAAATCTTAAAATGTGTATTAATTTTAAAAAATATATATATTGAATTTAATAAAAAATATTTTATACTATTCAATTGTTTTTTTTGTCTTTTACTTGTGCCATAGTAATACTTGTTAACAAGTAATGATCCATTAAATCCTCTTTAAAACACTAGGGTATGTTTGTTTTGGTTTTGAGAAAGTAATTTTTAAAAATTGTTTTGGGGGGTGAGTTTAGAAATTTTTTTGTTTTGTTTGGTTGTATATTTTGAAAGTAGTTTTGGAGTTTTGGAGTTTGGAATGATTTGATATTTTGTTGTAATTCAGTAAATGTATGTGTAGGGTTGCAAACGAACCGAACCGAACCGAGCCGAGTTTTGCTGAGTTCAAGCTCGGCTCGTTTACTTATTGAGCTCGAGCTCGGGTTGAGAAGGTACTGGGCTCGAGTTGAGCTCGGCTTGGCTCATTAATTTTGATGAAACTCGAGTTCGGCTTGGCTTGGCTTGGCTCGGCTCGATTAATTTTTTTTAATATTATTTATATTATTTAAATATAAATATTTAAATAAAAAATATTATTTATATTATTTAATATATAAAAAATGTATTTATATATTATTTAATATATAAATAATATATTTATTATATTATTTAAATAAAGATAAATAAGTCGAGTTTATGTGAGCTTGAGCTCGGCTCGTTTACTAAACGAGCCTAATATTCGAGCTTGAGCTCGGCTTGTTTACTAAACGAGCCGAGCCGAGCCGAGCTTGTTTATGAACAACTTGGTTCATTTGCAGCCCTATGTATGTGAAAGAAAAAGTGATGAGAAGGAGAGAGGAGAGAGAAAAAGTGATTGATTAATGTGTAAGAAAGAGAGTGATTTTGGAAATTGTTTTGGAAAAATTACAAACCAAACAAGTTTTTTAGAAAATTTTTCCCAAAATTACTTTACAAATCCAAATCAAATATACCCTTAATTTTTGTATCAAAGTAGTTAGAATAAGTTGGGAAGCCTGCAAGAATTGTTGAGGATTTCGATTGTGCCATTGGAGTGTTGTCCATCGTATCAAGCATTAAATTTTTGCTTTGTGATGAAAAAGAGAGTAAAGAATGATGGTGGTTTTTTTTATTTTTTATATGTTTAACATTCATCTCATAAAAGAAAAAATTGTATATGATTTGAAAAAAAACAAATCACTAAAAACAAAAGAAATTCAAAAAAACAAAAACAAAAAGGCCATTGTGAAAAGTACTGTGGCTTTTGAGTTATTTGTAAGATGAAAAATGGGATTGGAATTCAATATGACCAGACATTAGTATTTTGAGTGAAACATAGTGACTTGTCAAGTCTGCCTTTGTTTTGAATATTATTTCCTAAATTATTGAAAACAAAATATATCTTGTACATTTCTGCTTGGCTAAATAAGAATGGTACTTCCAATCCAATCCTTGCTATGTTCTTTGGTAGAAAGTACAAACAAGGTTTTTTGTTGTTATGCAATCAAATAACATGTCTTCGTGAGAGTATTATTTATTTCTAACTTTCAAACTTTTTTTGATTATTTAACAGTAGATTTTGAAGAAGAGATCTGGAGCCCTGCAATTTCACCCATTCAATCGAAATGTGAAGGTACATCAGACGACTGTGATTTCCTTTACATCTCAGACATTCTTCGAGCTTCCAATTACCTCCCCGAAGACTGCGATATATTCCTATTACTAGAGAAGCAACAGTATCTCCAAGGGAAGGACACCTCCGAAGCGTCAAGTCTCAAAAGAAAGCTGATCTTTGACACCATCACCGAAATTCTCAACCGCAACAGACAATTGCCTCCGTGGAAGCTCATTTCATGCTCGAATTCCAGTATTGCTAAGCCTTCACTACGTCAAATTTGGTCAGAATTTCAAAGAATTCGAGAACGAGACAATGCAGAGGAATTGTGTGATATAATTTGCAGTGTTTTACGGAAAGACTTGGCCGGAGATGGGATCAATGGGTGGGGAGATTGCCCAGTGGAGATGTCGGAGGCAGTGTTGGACATCGAGCGGCTGATATTCAAGGATCTGATTGGGGAAACAATCCGAGATCTAGCGGCATTTGCAGGAAATAATAACGTTGTCTCAGCGCCTCGCAGGAGGTTGGTTTTCTGAAGGACATGGCAAAAAATTGGAGGCTTCTGTTATTTTTCGCGCGCTTTCTTTTGTCTTTTAAATTTTACTTTCCACCTTTTTTTCTTAATTTAAAAAAAAAAATTGGGAAATCTGAAAGCTTGGCAAATATTTGTGGGCTGCTTTTGCAAAAATCTGGGAAAAAAAAAAATATTGGGGGGATTGAAAATGTCAAGGAAGTGCATGTGTGAGCTTTCAAGCATAAATGGACTTTGTTTTGTTTTTTTTTTTGTTTGCTTCAGTCATTGGTTCATTAATTAAAATGATGAAGTTTTAAAAATTAGGTGGGAAAGAGGGCATGTTTGTTAGAAGCACTTTATTTGGTGTGGTTTTGTGTGATGAGTGGTGTATGGGTAATGATTTTCACAGCCGTGCGCTGAAAGTGAGGGGCAGGTGGGTGTCTCAAGGTCTATGTGGGAAGCTAGGCACTATGGAAAATCATTATCGATTTGTTTGGCTGGAAGGTTTAGATTAGGTTAGAGTTATTTTAATTATAAAAAGATAAAACAAATTTTTTTAATTTAATAAAATAAAATATCACATTTAAATTATGATTATTTTTCTTTTTACAAAAGTAAAAAAAAAGAAATTAAAAAATTCATTTCAAATGAGATTTTTTAATCTCAAAATAAAAAAGTCAAAAAAATTAAAAAGCAAATCTACATTTAAGACTGTATGTCCCATTTGTTTGGAGAGTCGAGGTGGAATTGGAATTGGCAGTGAGTGGGGATCGACTAACATTGGCCTTGTTTGGTTTGTGTTTCCCAAAAATTTTTGGGAAATATTCTCTATAAATAAGTTTTCAAAAGTAATCAAATCAAACAAATTTTTCCAAATTTTTTTTCCAAAACTTGTTTGGTTTACAAGTTTTCCAAATAAATCTCTCTCTTATACACATCAAATCAATCATTTTTTTCAAAATTCTCTCTCAAAATAATTTTTCAAAACATCTTTTGAAAAAAATCAAACCAAACAACTTTTCGTACTTTTTATTTCTAAAACTCATTGTTTTGAGAGATGGAGAAAGGATTGATAGTGAGCTCCTGATTCAGATGGGCCTCAAAGACTTGGTATTAGAAAAATAGTCCGCCGAACTATAAATTTTTTATTTTTATTTATTTTTTACATGTTGGCATTTTTTTTGAACATTAATGTTTAATTTTTTATATATTTTTTGTTAAGTAAAAATTATTTTTTTATTTTTTATTTTTTAAAATTTTTTTACATGTTAGGCATTTTTTTTTAAAACATTAATGTTTAATGTTTGTATATTTTTTTATTTGTTTTATTATTTTAAATAAAAAAAATTTAACATTCCTTACACTAACAACTATCATCAAAACAAACACCATTTTACTTAATCCCTTCACTATTAGGCCTCGTTTGGGAACCCTCATTTTTAGCCAAAAAGTCAAAAAGTTACTAAATTAGCTAAAAAGCCAATAACCCATACAAAAAATCAAAGATTCTCTTTTTCTCTCTACTTTTTACATATCTTTTCGTAAAAAGTCAAATAGTCATCCCAAATATACTAGTTTTTTTAGCTCATATTTTAGTTAAATAGTAAAAAAGTTACTAAATTAGCCTGTTTCCAAACGAGGTCTTAATCTCCTCACTATAAATTCTCTCTATTCTACCTCTGAAAACAAATAAGACCTATAATACATGAGGACCTGATTAAGGCCGAAATGTACATCATTGAGGCCGTTAATTAGAATCTCTTAACTTCATTTGCTGGTCAAACCGTATATTTTATGTGTGTTGAATGTCAATCAGGTTGTACATCGTCGGAGCATAAAATGAGCAAAAAGACAAAATTTGGACAGAGATGACTTTTTCTGGAAAAGTCAAACTGATGTTTTAAACCTGTTTGGAAGTGAGTAGAAGTATAAAAGGAAAAGGAAAAGGCTTTTCTAGGGTTCTGAAACTTGTTTTGACCTAAAGAGAGAGGCTAGGGTTTGGGAAAGAGAGGGAAAACAAAAGCTCCAAGATGTCTCCCATTGTGGTTCTTTCTCTATCTTCCTCCTTTCACTCCTCCATGAGTGGCTAATCGTCTTTTCTAGGGTTTTGATGAAACCCTAGCCATGTAATTACGTAGTTTTCTTTTTGATTTTAAATTATGTAAAGGTTTGAACATTTGTATGGTGATTTAGAAGTTTCTTTTATATAATTTTCATTATTCCTTCGAATATTTGACTTTCTGTGATTGTTGAATGTTATCCATACAATTGTTTTCTTTTCCTTCACATTCAAGGTATGGGACGAACCATACTACGAGGAACGAGTCGTATCACTACCCTAGTTTAGAGTGAACGATTCGTATTACTTGAGATGGTTCGTGCTCGTACATTGAATGTGATGATCTTCTTGTCAAATGCTTCGAACTTGTAGTTGCGAAACATTAATCCGTTCAAACCATAGCATAATTGATTTCAATTAGAAACCCTAATTATGTGGTTAGTGGTGAATTCTCCACCCTAGGATTTTTTCCCAATTCAGTAAACTCAATTTCAATTATTTTTGATAATTTAATTCCTTAGTTTAATTTATTCGTTTTTAAATTAGGTTATAAACAACCAATCTTTTTATCAAAATTAATTTAGGAATTTGGCAATTAAATTAGTTTAATTTCACAATAGTCCCTGTGGATCGATACTTGGACTTGCCATTATTCTAATTGAATTTGGTGTAGTTTAGTATTTAATTTTGGTGTGTTCAACGACCCATCAAATTTTGGCACCGTTGCCAGGGACTTCTGACGAAATTAGTTAATTTAAAGTTACATTCTTATTTTAATTTTTAGTTTAGGATTTTATGCTTTTGGTGTTGCTAAGTGTGCAGAGCGTTTGAAATTGGAGCTATCATTGAAGTGCAAGCGGAGCGCAGCCAAGCTTAAAAAAAAAAAAAAAAAAACCGCAGCACTAAAGTGAGTAAACAGAAGCAAACATTCACAAGCAAAGCACCAAAGTGCTAAAACGAAAGTCAAAGCTCAATTGGGGGTTAGAGACAACGTCTACACCTCAAGCACCCGCAAGACGAGTAAAGCGTTTTCGTTAAACCGCTGTGAGTATTTCTTCGTTTGGTATTTTGCTTTCATACTTAGTGCACAGAGTCAGAACTTGTTGTGTGTGTTTGGGTAGTGTATGCACGGGCGTCGTTCTTGTCGCCTTGAATTGTGGAGTTTGGACCTTGAACTATAAAGGACCCTTAGGAGACTTAGGGATTCTGCCCGTGTTCCTAGGCTTGAGTATTCATATCCATACATTGAGCCATTAGAAATGGCAGATCCTAATGTCCCAAATGTGCCTAACCGGACCCTTAAGGATTATTTTACACCCACTTATGCATACATCACCATCATGCATCCAATTGCCCAACACCACTGCTGCTCATTATGAGATTAAGTCCAGCACCATACAAATGCTCCCATCATTCTATGGACTAACTCATGATGATCCTTATAAGCATTTGAATGAATTTCTGGAAATTTGCTCGACAGTGAGGATCTAGAATTTCACAAATGAAGCCTTAATGTTGCAATTGTTTCCATTCTCGTTAAAGGATAACGCCAAACACTGGCTAAATTCTTTACCTGCTAATTCAATCACAACTTGGGACCAATTACAGCAATGGTTTTTAGAGAAGTACTTTCCCATAGATAAAACCAACCAACTTAGGCGAGCCATCACAAACTTTGCTCAAATGGATGGCGAGCAATTCCATGAGACGTGGGAAAGACTTAGAGACCTTCTCCAACAGTGTCCCCACCACTAAGTGCCTGATTGACAACTTGTTTAAACATTTTATTATGGCTTAACTGAGCCACACCGCCAAATGGTGGATTCGTCCTGTGGTGGGACATTTATGTCTAAAAATGATGCCGAGGCATGGCAATTGTTTGAGAACTTAAGTGATAATTCCCTTCACCATGCCTCCGCAACCCGGCAAATCCGACAACCCGTATGTAGACACCCCATTTTTGACCGACCTTAAGACTCAGACGTCACCGATTGAGCGCTCGGTGATGTTGCATATTGTGCTCGTTCAGGAGTCTCAGAGTCGCGGCCGTGCGCCCTGCCTCCGGACTTCCGAACCCTCTTCTGTGCCTTGCCTCGGTTTGCGAACCAGACTCGGTTTTCTCTGTTTTCTTTCCTGAGGGGAGGGTGAGGTCCAGTAGACCATCTCTCAGTGGCCGTGGGCTACATTTCGTGGTCGTAGGCCCTTTTGCCCATTTCGGAGCCCGGTTCCCGGTTTTAGGAGCCGTCAGGCCGTGCGCCTCGGTTCGGGACCGTCTAACCATCTCCGATTCCTCCGGTTTTTGGCATACATCTCATTCACTCCCTTTCAAGGGGCACTGGGGTCTTAGATACCCACTTCGTGGCCAAACACCACTTTCGGTGCTTAACGGCCGGTTTTCGGGACCCCGAACTGCGTGTTTTGGCCCCCGAGCATTCGTTTTGCATCGGTTTTTGTTCATTTTTGGCAGGTATCTCTGTTTTATCACCAGGAAGGTCACTGGAGGGTGGGAGGCCAGCAATTGTCTCAACAACCAGTTATGCTCCTCCGACGCCCCCCGGCGCCCGTTTTTCTCACTTCCGGGCTAATGTTGAACACCCTAGGGCCATTTTCTTCAAGCCAAAACCACATATTTGTGTTGTACACACATGGGAGGACCCTAAAAACACATGGCCGGCTAGTAATTCTCATTGACCCTTTTGAACCCCTTTTAAAAGTGGCATGTTGTCTCTCTTGTTTCAGAGTTGCCAATTTCCAACCATAGGGTCTTGTTGTACACACATGGGAGGACACCAATATGTGGTGGCCGGCCAGAAAATCAACTTTCCATTTTTGGGGGTTGGCCGGCCGGCCACCTGCAGCCAAAACACCCAGCCGGCCTGCTTCCTTGGAATGTGTGCTTTACAGCTGTGTGCTGTTTTCCCCCAGAAAATATCTCTATCCGGGGGACCCTTTTGGAGGGAAAAAAGGGCTCATTTCCCTCCACTTTGGCCTTGATGGTCCTCTCCCTCTCTTGTCTATATAGAGAGCCTCCCAACCCTAGAGAAGGGGTTGGAAAAATTGCTTCAAGCATATACATACATAGAACTCCATTTCCTTCAAGTTTTGGTGCCACTTCCTCATCATCTTCAAGCTCTACCACCACCACTCCATTCCAGCAGCAAGGAGAAGCTTTTCAAAGGCTAAAGGTGTTGCAACTTGGTCCAAGAATCACCAAAAACTTTGGTCTTCAAAGGTAAATCCATTTCCCCTCTTTTTTAGCACTTTCTTGCATCAATTTCTTAGGCTATTTGCTTACTGTTTTGGGCTCCGACCTTAACTAAAACTAGGCCTATTTTGAGCTATTCTTCATGTTTGTTCAAGGGCTCAACCCTGTTTGAGCCCTCCATCTTGCACTTGTTTCAATATCCTCTTATATGCCATTATTTTGCATTGAATGTTTGGCCTATGTTTGATCTGTTTTTGAGCATGATGTAAACTGTAAGTGGGCCTATTTTGAGTCCCTCTTCAACATTGAAGAAGGGCTCAACCCTGTTTGGCCCCCCTATCTTGCACTTACTTCATAATCTCTCATATTTACCGTAAATTTGCATGATTTGTTTGGCCTATGTGTGATCTGTTTTGGAGTATTTCATAAACTGAGATTGTGCTTATTTTGAGCCCCTCTTCAACATTGAAGAAGGGCTCAACACTGTTTTCATACTCCATGTGTCGCTTGCTTTGAATCCATGTTTTACCCTTGTTTTTGCATGCTTTGCTAGCCCATTTTGCTTCTGTTTTTGGATCATGATCAGAACTGAAAGTGGTCATTTTTTGACCTTCTTAACATATTTCATTAAGGGTCTTTTCTTGTTGGATGAATGTTTGGCCTACTTCACGTTATATCCTCTTGTGGCCTCAATCTTGCATGGCATTTTTAGCATATTTTCATACTGATTTTGGGGTTGTCATCTACTGTAAATGTGCATATTTTTGGCCCCTCTTCAGTGTTATAGAAGGGCATTTTTCTGTTTGGGCTTTGCATTTACCATCTACTTCAATACCCCTCTCTTGGCCCCTATTTTTGTATACCATTGTTGCCCTATTTATGATTGCTGTTTGGCCTTGTTTTCTACTGCAAAAATGCTTGTCTTGGGGCTGCCTTGCTACTGTATTTTCATTCCATGTCCATATTGTGCATGCATTGCATAGCTATAGGCCATTTCGGGTGCCTAATTTCGCATTTCGGGGCCATTTCATGCATCGGGTGTACTTTCGCCTCATTTCGGGGCTGTTTTCCCCCACATTTCAGTGCCAAAATCCATTTGCATGTGTTGCATATCATTTCCATGCCATTTCATGCCTTAGGGCCATCGCCTCGGTTTGCGTGCCCGTGTGCACGCATTTCGAGGCACTTCATTTTCATCTCACGGCCTCGTATGTGAGTGTGGCTGAGGTCCACTCATGTCAGTGTAAGTCCACTTTGCATTCTGTATGCCATTTCAGTCTCATTGCATCGTGTATGCCATTGCCTCGGTTTGCGTGCCCGTGTGCACGCATTTCGAGGCATCTCATTTTTCATCTCTCGGCCTCCTATGTGAGTGTGACTGAGGTCCACTCGTGTTGGTGTAAGCCCATACGGCATTGCGTATGCCATTTTCTCATTTTGCGTGCCCGTGTGCACGCATTTTGAGGCATCTCATTTTTCATCTCTTGGCCTCCTATGTGAGTGTGATTGAGGTCCACTCGTGTTGGTGTAAGCCCATACGGCATTGCGTATGCCATTTTCTCGTTTTGCGTGCCCGTAGGCACGCATTTCGAGACATCTCATTGTAGTCTCATTGTATATCATATTTCATGCCATTTCATGCCTTTATGTCATTGCCTCGGTTTGCGTGCCCGCGTGCACGCATTTCGAGGCACTTCATTTTTATCCGACGGCTTCTTATGTGAGTGCGGCTGAGGCTCTCTCATGTTGGTATAAGTCCAAGTTGCATTACGTATGCCATTTCATGCCTTAGAATCATTGCCTCGGTTTGCGTGCCCGCGCGTACGCATTTCGAGGCATCTCATTTTCATAGCATCGTGCATGCTAGGTCATATGTTAGCTGCATTTCATGCATATTATGCATTGCATCGTGTTTGGGATAGGAGTTAGCCCGAGCACGGGAAACGAGGCACGTTTCGCACCCCGAGTAACGGAACGGGTCTCAATTCCCAAGTCACCGACACTCCGGATTACCCATGATGGAGTTAGGTTTTGTTGTAGCATTCATACGCATTCATCCTATATTGAGTTGTGCAATTCGGCTCCTCGGCCATCATGCATCGATATGCGTGATTGGTGGCACGAGGATCGAGGCATGCATATATTTGTGAAATACATTGCTATGCCCCTTTTCTGCTCTCCGTTGCAGCAAAATGAAGAATCAGCAACTTTTCAGAGTCTGGCACGCATTTCGAGAAACATTGCAAACAGAGGCTAATTGGGGCATCCCAGTGGATTTCCGCGCAAGGCAGCTCCAACGTACATCATTCATCAGAATCAAGGCACCCCCTGGCTTGCATGCCAGTTTTACATTTTTCTTATTTGATTTGTTAATTAATTAGGAATTTGTATATTATTTGGGACTGTAATATTTTGGACTGTATTATTCTTTCATTCGGGACTGTATATTTATTTGGACCCTTTGCGCGAGGGCAATACTGTAATAAGTGTGGGTGTGTGTGGTGTATGTCTTCCAACCCCACGTCTTTCTTCCCTTTTATTTATCTGCTTATGATGGTTAGATATAGGGCATATTTCAATTAGCATACAGTATGACAGCATGTTTGCATCATTCATCTGTTTTGCACGCACCGGGCTCGGCGCATCATACAAACTGCATTCGTATTTCAATTCCTAATTGAATACGTGTTAGTTGTAGCATCATCATATGCCATGTTTAGAATAGCCGAGCCTACTATAGTTTGCATTTTTGCATGTGTTGCATTAGGCATTTCTGTATACTTAGGATCATGCATGATTTCTAATGAGCTTCTGTTTTGGCTTGGAGTACTCGGTGAGTTTTATGCTTTAGCATCCTTGCATGCGTGTGAGTGACTACCATGAATAGCATGCTTGCCATGAGGCTATTTGCTTATGTGATATAACTGCCTTGAATGCCCGTGGGTGGAGGTTGAGTTATTTGGATTGGAACAATGCATTGACTGTTTGTTTTAAGCCCACTAGATAGTGGCAAAACCATGTTTTCTAAGCCCACCCGAGGGTGGCAAAATCTGCATCTTAAGCCTACCTGCGGGTAGCAAACCATCTTTCAAAAACAAACATGAAGTGTTTTGTTTCAATTCAGACGACTCAGTCTATACTTGTATGCTGTGCGCATCACATAGTAACCTAGGCTAATAACCGGAATAAGAACATACAATGTTTTCAAAATAAGATATCATGGTTAGTAGAGGCCGGTCTTTGACCGGGCGAGCGGGGGTGCTCACGAAGTGACCTTCCCCAATCGTACCCAAGTTCCCGAGCCGAGGCAACTTTGGTGATGACGGACACGTGGCCTTTGGCACCGAGTCAGGGTTTCCTAAATTTCCCCATTAAAAAATATTTAGGTGGCGACTTTGTATCTGGCAAAGCAGTCCATGTTTGGCACTTCTTTCAAAAAAATCTGTTTTCAAAACGATTTGCCGGATTTGGACTCTTTGGTTCGAGATTTAGAACCGTGACATTTGAGTCCTTCAAACTGTAGTGACCCAACATCGAACCAGAACGGGGGGGGACTCGCACTCCTCGCCCCGGGATGCGTTTGGGGACGTCTACACCGTAGTTGGAGCCCCGAAAAGAGGGGGCATTTATGAGGTCGGGCAAAACTTAGAGTTAGCCCAACAAGTAGAGACACTATCCCGCAAGATAGACCACTTATTAGCTACGGGACATGCTCCTACCCAGCAAGATCAGCCTCAATTCCGTGAGGCATGTGTTATATGTGCGAGCCCTGCTCATGACTTGAGTGAGTGCCCTTCGGCATCACAATTTCCGGAGTTAGTCCAAGCGCATGTGAATGTGGCTCAAGGATTCTCTAACCCGGGTAATGACCGATACTCTAACACATATAATCCGGGATGGAGAAATCACCCTAATTTCTCATGGAGACCCCCTTCACAAGGCACTTCTTATAATCCTCCACCACCAAGGCAGAATTTCAATAATTTTGCCAACCAATCATCCTACCAACCACCGCAACCTTATCGACCCCCACAACCGTACCAGCAACCACAACCCCCGCCTGTTCCTCAGGGCAACTCTGCCTTTGAGACTCAAGTGTTGGAAGTTCTCTCAGAACTTAAGGGGTTAGCACTGATAGTTCACTTCCACACTCACTCTATTGCCAAGATAGAGACCCAATTGGGTCAAATAGCTAACAACATGAATCGGAGAGATGAGGGAAAATTACCAAGTCAAACTGTGGCCAACCCTAAGGGACAATACGGGGCAGAGAGTTCGGGTGGGAATGGAAAGCAACATGAGCAAATGCAGGCGGTGGTTGCTTTGAGAAGTGGTAGGGAGTTAGAGCCTCAGTCAGTTGCGTCTGATGCAACTAGAGTTAGGAGGGGTGACCACGGTGGTTCACCCAGTGAGAGCAAGGGTGAGGGGGCAACACTTAAGAGGGATGACTTAGTCCCTAGTACTTCACTTGAGCCCAAGGCACCATATGTGCCTAAGGCACCCTTTCCCTAGTGCCTTGATACACCGTCCCCTTTTAATAAGAAGGCGGCATCTATGGAGGCAATGATGGATGTCTTTAAACAGGTAAAAATCAACCTCCCCCTATTGGAGGCGATTAAGCAAGTACCATCATATGCCAAATTTCTGAAGGACCTTTATAAGTAAAAGCGTAAATCTAGGACACATGTGTCCCAAAAAGTCCTACTCACGGAACAAGTAAGCTCCATCTTGTTGAATGACACACCTCCTAAGCTTAAGGACCCGGGAGCCCCAACCATTGCATGCATTATAGGGGACCATTTCATTGATAGGGCCTTATTAGATTTAGGGGCTAGTGTCAATTTATTGTCGTACTCTGTGTACGAGGAATTTGGGCTTGGCGAGTTGAAGCCCACTACTGTCACTCTTCAATTAGCTGACCAGTCCCTCAGAGTGCCACGTGGCATGATTGAGGATGTGCTAGTTAAGGTTGATAGGTTCTACTTCCCTGTTGACTTTTTGGTGCTAGATATGGAATCGGTAGCCAGTTCTAAGAAACAAATCCCGGTGATCTTAGGTCGACCTTTCTTGGCTACGGCTAATGCATGTATCAATTGTCGGACCGGGGTTATGGAAGTTTCATTTGGCAACATGCAAGTGAAACTTAATATTTTCCAAGCATCCCAACAACCTCATGAAAGAGAGGAGTGCTTATTAGTAGATGTTGTGGATGAGATTGTGGAGGAGGCTTTGCTCTCCATTCTTGTAGAGGACCCTTTAGAGGCTTATCTAATTCATTTTGGGTTTGAAAATTTTGATATTAATGGGTCAGTTAAGGAGGTATTAAAATTGTTGGATGCGGGTATTATATACCCCATCTCAGATAGCAAATGGGTGAGTCCCACACAAGCGGTGCCCAAGAAATCGGGCATCACCGTTGTTGAGAATGAGAGAGGAGAGTTAGTCTCCACACGAACCACTACTGGGTAGCGAGTGTGCATTGATTATAGGAGACTAAATTCCTCGACTAGGAAGGATTATTTTCCTTTACCCAGGGGTTTGATGGACCCATTTTATTATGCTTGATAGATTGATTCCTTAATTTTTTTATTTTTTTATTTATTTATTTATTTATTTTTCTTTCCCTTCCACGTTATTCTGTTTTTCTTTATTCTCATTATGCTTTATTTGCGTCTAGGAGACTTTAAATCCTCTAAAGGTGTAATTCCTTTGGTGCTAGCCGTGCCCGAACGGCATCTGACGGTCTGGTATAGCCACCTAACCGTGTTTGTAGTGAGTTCCTAGGAGACCAACTGAGACGGTGGAAACTAGAGTTCGAATGGCAAAGCCTAGAATACAAAGGTTTGAGATTTCCGAGACTAGAGTCTAGTTTAAATACCCAGGGGTGTGGAGATTGCTTCAAAACTACCTCGGCTTGAACTCTGTATGGCAGCCCCATAGGTTGAGGTAGCTTTATGCGCCTCGATTCTAGATACCGAATCAACCTAGTCTGTCACCCTGTTGGAGAATAGGGAAAAAAGTAGTACCCGTGGTTTTCGCGTGAAGATTATACCTTTAGTGGGCATTCCGTTATCTTTTTTTTATGTGCTACATTTATTTCGGATGTTAATTGAAGGTAGAAATACTAAGTTTTGATAATAAAAAAAAAATAGTTGTTATACTTGTTCATTTTAAAAAATAAATAAATAAATAAATTTTGTGTTGTACTTGTTAAAAAAAAAAAAATTTGTTATGCATGTTCAATTCTAAATAAATACAAATAAAAAATAAAAAATAAAAAATTGTGAATTTGAACTATAGCACCCTGCTTTAAAAGCAGGTGCGGCATCAAGGGCATTCACCAAGCCGCATGTGCGGCTTGGGCCCCGCACGTGCGGGATGCCGAACCAAAGCCAAAAAAAAAAAATATTACGCCTGGATTGAAATCGCCGCACATGCGGCTTGGGCCCCGCACGTGCGGGAAATTTGCGCAACTTCAAATCGCACTCTGCTAGATAAGCAGGTGCGGGGTGGTGCGGAAGATTTAAAAAAATAAAAAATAAAAAATAAAAAATAAAAAATAAAAAAATTGTTTCTTTTTTTATTTATTTTTATTATTATTATTTTTTTTAATTGTAATTTCGTTTTTTTCAATTTATTGACATACATAAATTTTAAATAAATACATAAATAAATTTTAAAATAAATAAATAAATATAAAATTATTTTATTTGTAATATTTTTTTATATATATAATTTAAAAAAACAATAATAATACTAATTAAAAAAATCGTATTTTATTTTTTTTATTATTTATTTTTATTTCCTATTTTCTATTTTCGTACCCAAAAAAAAAAAAAACACCCTCAGAAATCATGGTGCTAATACTAATCCTAATTTAGTTTATTTTTATTTCCTATATTTCTTTAGTTTAAATTGCTTTGTAGTGATTCTGGTTAGTTTAATTCGTCTGTGAATTGTTTTGGTTTTATTTTTATTTTTAATTTTATTTGGTTAGTTGGTGATGTCATTTTAATTATTTATTCTATAATGTAATTGTTCATTTAATTATTAAGTAGTTTAGTTTTTGTTTTATTTTATTTTATTTTTTTCTGAATTTTTATTTCTCTTCTTAGTTTTTTCTTTTCTTCAAAAAAAGAAAAAAAAAGAAAAAAAAAAAGTATATCTATGTTCCTCTCTGCCTACCTGGATGTGCACCTACAATTCTGGTAATTTTCTCTCATTTCTCTTTACTTTTCCATTGAGGACAATGCCATATTCAAGTTGGGGGATGATGGTTATATTTTCTTTTGTGCATTCCTATTTGGCTCATAATTCATGCTTATACTTGTTTCACTTGATTGCATTACTTCACCTGATGTGACTTTTTGTTAATAGGGTGATGATATTTGCATATGTTATTTGGAGATCATAGTAGACTTGTATGAAAAGGATTTATTGGGTAGATACTTGCATGAGATGTTTGCATGAGGAGAGTTGTCTGTATTTGTGATTTTAGTACACTTGTCATGAGTATGCCTTAATTCACATGAACACACTATCATAGCGGTGATCTTTTTATTATAATTCCTGGTGTACATCATTGATAATAGCTAGAGTTGTAGAAAAAATAAATGAGGAGCCAAGATTCTCAAAAAAAAAAAAAAAAAAAAAAAAAAAAAAAAAAAACCACTTGACTTGTTTTGGGTTCGTAGCCTTTTTAACTCGAGTTATTAAGCACGTAGGGGTGTCTTTACACCTAATGCCCTAAAATTGTCTGGTTTGGGAGTCATTGGCCCAAAACTTGCTACATGGGTTAATTAGAAAGTTTAAGGGACTTGAACATTGCACAGTTAAGGAAAGATAAGAAGAATGACTTGTTTGGATTCGTAGCCTTTTCAACTCGAGTTATTAAGCCCGTAGGGGTGTCTTTATACCTAGTACCCTAAAACCGTCTGGTTTGGGAGTCATTGGCCCAATGCTTGTTACATGGGTTGATTAGAAAGCTTAATGGATCAAGCTATTGCACAGTCATTTTAGAAAGAAAAAAAAAAAAAAAAATACTACTTTTGAGAATCTTGGCTGCAACAAGTTAGTTTTTCTGTATATGTTGGGTGTTATTATGAGTTACACTGGGCTATTATAGTGAATAGTTAACTAATATGGAGATTGCACTTTACACCAAGGGTACTCATGACTTGTTTACTAGCATGCACAAGTACAGGGGACTTTACTTTTATATTAACTGAATTGTGGTTTTGACTCAATAGGTTCCTTCATGCTTGTCCACTATGCCTTTAATGACTCATGATGTCTTAATATCACACTGTAGTGGCATATAAGTTGATTGTTAAGTGGAGTAGTGTAGTCATTTGTTGTTGAGTATATATGAATATGTTAATGTTTGTAGGTATCATTTCTGGAAACCCTCACGAGACTTTACTCGTCCACTTGGGGTAACCTTGTGGTTTAAAGGCTTGTTGCATATGCTAAATGTAACTGATTTTCCCACGAAAGTGGAAATAGATAGATTTTGTTTTATTTTATTTTATTTTACTTGCTTGAGGACTAGCAAGTAGTAAGTTGGGGGATGTGATTAAGGCCGAAATGTACATCATTGAGGCCGTTAATTAGAATCTCTTAACTTCACTTGCTGGTCAAACCGTATATTTTATATGTGTTGAATGTCAATCAAGTTGTACATCATCGGAGCATAAAATGAGCAAAAAGACAAAATTTGGACAGAGATGACTTTTTCTAGAAAAGTCAAACTGATGTTTTAAACCTGTTTGGAAGTGAGTAGAAGTATAAAAGGAAAAGGAAAAGGAAAAGGCTTTTCTAGGGTTCTGAAACTTGTTTTGACCTAAAGAGAGAGGCTAGGGTTTGGGAAAGAGAGGGAAAACAAAAGCTCCAAGATGTCTCCCATGGTGGTTCCTTCTCTATCTTCCGCCTTCCACTCCTCCATGAGTGGCTAGTCGTCTTTTATAGGGTTTTGATGAAACCCTAGCCATGTAATTATGTAGTTTTCTTTTTGATTTTAAATTATGTAAAGGTTTGAACATTTGTATGGTGATTTAGAAGTTTCTTTTATATAATTTTCATTATTCCTTCGAATATTTAACTTTCTGTGATTGTTGAATGTTATCCATACAATTGTTTTCTTTTCCTTCACATTCAAGGTATGGGACGAACCATACTACGAGGAACGAGTCGTATCACTACCCTAGTTTAGAGTGAACGATTCGTATTACTTGAGATGGTTCGTGCTCGTATATTGAATGTGATGATCTTCTTGTCAAATGCTTCGAACTTATCGTTGCGAAACATTAATCTGTTCAAACCATAGCATAATTGATTTCAATTAGAAACCCTAATTATGTGGTTAGTGGTGAATTCTCCACCCTAGGATTTTTTCCCAATTCAGTAAGCTCAATTTCAATTATTTTTGATAATTTAATTCCTTAGTTTAATTTATTCGTTTTTAAATTAGGTTATAAATAACCAATCTTTTTATCAAAATTAATTTAGGAATTTGGCAATTAAATAAGTTTAATTTCACAATAGTCCCTGTGGATCGATACCTAAACTTACCATTATTCTAATTGAATTTGGTATAGTTTAATATTTAATTTTGGTGTGTTCAACGACCCATCATGACCTATTATAGGGAAGCCAAATAGGGCCTTAGCAGGAAGTAAAGGGTGAGTATATTTGATGAATCTAGAGGGGTTTGTACATATTTGGCAAATGTTTGGAAAGTTGGGTTTGAGGATTTTTTGGCTAAAATAGTTATAAAAAATAAAATAAGTTTTTTAGTTCAATAACATAAAATATTATATTTAATTTATAATCATTACACTCTTTTTTTTATAAAAAAGTCAAAAAAATCAAAAGTCCTTCCTAAATCAAACTTTTTAGCCTTAGGTTAAAAAGTAAAAAAACTAACCCACTTCCCAAACGAAGCCTTGATGAATTGTTATACATTTATTATTTAGTTATAAGGGTAAATTACAAATATACTCTGTGACATTTGATTAAAATATAAATCATCTCTTATAGTTTTAAAAATAATATTTCACTCTCTGAAATTTTTAATTTCATAATAAATTGTTCATTTTATTAATAAATCATCAAATTAATTAACAGTTTTTAATAATATTAATATGTTTCAATTAACAATTTAGGTAATTTTATTATTGTATAAGAAATTAATTATTATTTTTATTTTTTTAATTAATTCTATTAAATAATTTTTTTAATAAAGGGATATTTGTAATTTTTTAAACTACAGAGAACAATCTGTATTTTAATCAAATCTCTAAAAGTGTATATGTAATTTACCTTAGTTATAATAATAGTATAATCGATCTTATTTAAAATGAAAGAGAATATTTTGTTGACATAAATTATCAAGGGTAAATGTTAGCAAGTGTCTCATAAGTATTGTTTATTATTGAGACGTGTATAGAAAGTTTTTGTGAAAATATATAACAATTTTTTTTTAAAAAAAAATATTAATTTCAATAAAATTATATTAAGAGTTGGTTTGGGATGATCTAAATAAGTACATTTTTTGACTTTTTATGAAATATGGGTTGGATATGTGTTGGGTTTGAAGTGATGTGTTAGAGAGGTGATTTGACTGGGTCCGTTTAGGAAGGGTTAATTTGGCTATTTTAGCCACAAAAGACAAAATAGGTTATTTTAGCCATAAAAAACAAAACATTACATTCAACCCATAATCATTATAGTATTCTCTCAAAAAAAAGTTAAAAAAGTTAAAAAGTCCTTCCCAAACCAGACTTTTTAGCCCAGGTTAAAATAGTCAAAAAAGCTAAAAAGTCAAAAAGCCAACCCACTTCCCAAACCAATCCTTAAATAAGATGATGTGACTTAAATAAAATAGTGACTTTTTAACTTTTTTAAATCATGCCAAATAAGGCCTAAATTTAGGGTTGGTTTAGAATATTCTAAAAAAGTACACTTTTTGACTTATTGACTTTTATGAGTTGGGTTTGATGTGATGTGTTAGAGAAGTGATGTAATTTAAATAAGATGATATGATTTAAATAGGATAGTA
The DNA here is from genome assembly GCA_036172215.1 of Camellia granthamiana. Classification (NCBI taxonomy): domain Eukaryota; kingdom Viridiplantae; phylum Streptophyta; class Magnoliopsida; order Ericales; family Theaceae; genus Camellia; species Camellia granthamiana. Next base: position 11,311,494 of record CM069915.1, read on the forward strand.
ATATTTTAACTTTTTGTATTATTTAAATTAGGCCAAACTTGGCCTTAGTTAAAAGTGTTGCGATAAAGACTTTTCCTACATGGGTGATCTTTTGATAATTTGACTCACGGGAAGAACTAACGTCACCATGCTGTTGGATTGGTGATTTTCATGGTATTTCAATAGTTTCCTAGTTTGTTTCCTCAATTATGAAGTATGGCGTCATTTATGCCCCATGTGATTTCATTTTTCTGAAATTTCTTGATCATGGAATAGGCACAACTGATTCAAGAAAAGGACCAAATGAGGTGGGGGTAGTGAAGAGATAAGGGATACCTCAGCATAATTCCTCTTTAGATGTGGGCTTCTTTCATTCCTCTTTTCCTTTATGGGCTCCATGGCCCCTCTCCCCAATTGGGTGGCACCTTTTTGCCCACTTGACCCACTCTGGAGAAATTATTCAATAATTCCGAAATATCATGCAATCATACTCCAAATCAATCATCAATTATTTAACTCCATGTTATTCCTCTATCTCCAAAATAAATCATGGGTTCTTATCCCTCTCTACCAATCAAAACTTTATAGAGCACCACGTGTCTATATTTCGGGAATATTGAATAATCACCCTTCTCCCTCTCTCAAATTTATGTATATATTTTACTAAATTGGACAAATCTTATTTTCAAGTCAATCTCAAAAGAATTTTAAATAAGATCAAAATTTTGGTTTTTTATTTTATTTTATAATATGTATAAGTTTGTCGAACAAAATAAAATAAATAAATAAATAAAAAATAACATGTTTAAAATATATTCAAACTTAATTTATTTACCTAACTAATTGATATTGAATAAATTTTTAACAACTCAAATGCAAGTCAGACTCAAACAATTTAATTTGTATTAAAACCCTACCTTCATACATCATTGCTTCAATGCCCCCTTCATACCAAATAATTGAAACCAAAGGCATACATAACAAGGCAAACAATGGGACTTATTGACCCCAAAAAAAGCAAAGGCAAACAATGGGGTCCTTGTAATTCCAAAAGGGCACACAAGCTTATCTAATGTATCCAGTTGAGATGTGATGCTACTGTGGCACGCTCACATGCCTCTTTTGTGTCAAAGTACTTTCCTTCATTGAGATTTTTTTGAGTGGGTACATTTTTATTTTTAATTATTTAATGTCAAAACCTAGTGTGACCCATGTACATATGCAAAAATCAAAAATCATTTATAATTCTGTCCAACCTTTGTCGCTGTTGATCGTCCTCGTCGTCCCTTAGTTGTCTTCTCATTGGTGGGTACAAAATGCCAGGGAGTAATATTTGACTAGAGCAAAACAAGTTCATTGTTGACCATATAAACTGTAAGTTTTTCTAAAAATATGGATTAGTCTTTCGATTGAAAGAGAACACAGAGTGACAATGGTCCATTGTACTCTCTCGTTGAGAAGTTATTTAGTATTTCAAGAGTATTGTTTTACACTATTCATTTAAAGACAAGTGTTTAATTATTTTCTAAAAGAAGATAGAAAAGTAATGGGTCTCATTGCCGATAAAAAAAAAAAAAGTAATGGGTCTCATTGATTCAATCAATGACAGGTAACTTGGAGCACCACATCATCTTCCTGTCACGTTTCATTCATATTTTTTTTAATAGCAGAATAACTAGACAGTTTATGCACATTTTCATTAATTTTGAAATTTCCGCAAAACGGTTCTTCTACGTGAATTGAGCAAAACTACACTCTTTGATAATAGATAAAACGATAAAATATTAAAAGTCTTTTAAATTCACAAGAAAAATAAAGTATGATTCAATTTCTTTTATTCTTTTAGATAAATTATATTGGCATATCTTAAAATTTTAAAAAATGTGTCACAAATTTAACATAATACAATAAATTTCTTTAATTTTTTATTCGTATAATGCTTGACCTCTTTTTCATTGAAAAATCCTTAATCGTATGAAAGAAAAAAATGATATTATTATCTATTTTATATTAAAATATACGTTTATGTTGTCATTACTTTTAGTCTCTTTAACCTAATAAAAAAATTTAATGCAATTATATCAAAATTATAACTTGGTTATACTTATTCCAAACCTTTAAGAAAAAAATTAATATAATTATGTTAAAATTGTAAGATTTATTATATTTACTCCACACCTTAAGAAAAGTCAACATAATTTACCTTTTTTATATTTCCTTTTTAGTCATTGTTTAATTGCCTTTTTTATATTTGCTTTTTAGTCATTGTTTAAATGTTTAAAAGAAAAATCAATCTCATTCCTACCTTATTTATTGAAGGTTGACTTTTCTGTTCTTTTCTTTTTTCTTTTTTAGTCTTAAAATCAATAAAATTATACAATTTTGACACATGATGTGGTTACAAGGCTCACGCGAACCGGTCCAAAATGCATGAAACAGTATGGGCTTCTGTTCTTGATGAGGGTAATCAGAATGGGCCTTGCCTAGTAACAGATCTAAATGAGTTTACTCACATCTGGCCCTAATGGAACATTGCTAAAATGGGTAGCTTCAATCAAATTTTGGCTAACCAAAAAAAAAATAGAGGGTGTATTTTAGTAATGTGGACAATGCCTAACAAATAATAGAAATTTCTAAATTGCATATAAGCATAAGATGCCATTTTATAGGGTTTAATAATCAAAGTATATGAACAATATTTTCATTGATTAGTAAACGAGAAGGATCGATATTTCTACAAAATGATGATTAGAACCGAAGATTGGCTTGAAAGTAGCTCCTTCAATATCCTTCTCCATTTTTATTTTTTCTTTTAAAATGGCAAGTTCCTTCTACCTTAGCTGGAACATCTTGTGTTGTGCTTTTGCTTTTCTTTGCCTGCATGAGTCAGATGGAGAAATTTTACAACATTTGATAATCATATCATTCATGTTTGATTGAACACATCAGCCACTCTTCGCCGTGGGCCATCTATCTGCTAGGCTAAAATTTTTGTAGAAATTGGAAAATAATACAGATGCATATAAAGTATTTTAGAAAAGTGTTCAGAATACAGTAACATTACATTCATCATAAAAGAATTTTTTCAAGCATCAAAAATGTTTTGCTGACAACCTTGCATTCATTTTGAATGAGACCTACACTCAACCAAAGATGAATGTAATTTTGCTATATTGCATTCTAGACGCTAATTTCTGTGAAGGTTTTTTTTGTTTGTAGCATTAATGATGGGAATATAAATACAAAAGTGAACGGGTTGTTAAAAATGCTTACATAGATTGTAGCAAGGTTGCTTAAATGCTGGATCTTCGGTTGCTGGGGGAGGATCCTGACCGTATATCATATCGCAACTAATATCATCATAATCTACAAAAACCAAACAGTGCATCACAGTTACATATGATTATGATGATCTATTAATGGAGCATATGATTTGATGAATCATGAATGAGAAAATTAAAGAATATTTTGAATCTTTTTCTCTTATTCATTCATCTGCAACTAATACAATTTATAAATAGGAGGTTACAACTGTTAACTCAACTACAGTTAACTGAACTATGATCCTAACTAACAGAGGTTACATAACTAATCTTCTTTAACAGTAATTAGTTAGAAATTAGTTATGATAAAGGAGATTTGATCTTGTGTTATGCAGGGCTGCTGATCTTGTGTTATGCAGGGCTTGATGTACACTAGCTGACTCATTGTCTTCTTGGTCAGTGGCTTCTCGGTCTTGCACTAACAACACTGTATTCTTATCATGCCCCCGCAAGCTCAGAGGAGGAGACGACGGTAAGAGCTTGGACAACAGAAATTGAAAACGAGACACAGGTAAAGGCTTAGTAAAGAGATCAGCCAGCTGATCAGAGGAAGAAATATGACGGACAGCAACCTGTTTAGCAGCAACACGTTCACGAATATAGTGATAGTCCACAGCAATATGCTTAGAGCGAGCATGAAACACCGGATTGGAACTAAGAGAGATAGCAGACAGATTGTCACACCATAAAATAGGACAGCAAGTAGGAACCTTGAGATCAGATAAGAGCATTTGAAGCCAACTGAGCTCAGCAGCCGCCTGTGCTAAAGCACGATACTCAGCTTCAGTGGATGAACGCGAGACAGTGGGCTGCTTTTTAGCAGACCAAGAGATCAGATTTGGGCCCAAAAACACACAATACCCCGTAGTAGACCGACGGTCACTCACACTGCCAGCCCAATCCGAATCAGAGAAGGCAAACAGATCAAGCGGTCCAGAAGTAAACTGCAAGCCTTGAGAAAGAGACCCCTTCAAATACCGAAGAAGATGTTTAACAGCAGCAAAATCAGCCTCAGAAGGAGACTGCATGGCCTGGCAAGCATGGTTAACAGCAAAAGCAATGTCAGGTCGGGTGATGGTAAGATACTGCAGAGCGCCCACAAGACTCCGATAGAGAGACGGCTGAGAAAAAGGAACTGAAGGAGAAGCAGTAGAAGAAGGTTTAACAGACATAGGAGCAGCACAAGGTTTGCAGTTGGTTAAGCCAGCTTTACCAAGAATTTCAAGAGCATACTTAGACTGAGACAAGAAGTAGCCCGCAGGAGAATGGGCAACTGAAATGCCTAAAAAATAGTTAATATCACCCAACTCCTTCATAGAAAAGGAAGCATGCATGGAGGTAAGAAAAGCAGCGATATGAGAAGGATTGTTGCCTGTTAATAAAATGTCATCAACATAGATGAGAAGCACTGTAAGAGTAGCAGAGGTATGTTGAATAAACAGAGAAGAATCAGAAGAACTAATCACAAAGCCATTGGAGAGAAGAAATTTAGAGAAGGTAGAATACCAAGCCCTTGGGGCTTGCTTAAGCCCATACAAGGCTTTGTGTAATTGGCAAACCAACTGCGGGTGCTGAGGATCAACATATCCCTGAGGTTGGGTCATGTACACTTCTTCATCTAAAACCCCATGGAGAAAGGCATTAGAAATATCCATTGTTTAATAGACCACCGAAAATGTAAAGCCAGACAGAGCAAAATCCGAATGGTAGGCTGCTTGGCAACGGGACTGAAAGTCTCATGATAATCCAAACCTTCCTCTTGAAGATAACCCTTAGCAACCAAACGAGCCTTATGCCGAGCCACAGAACCATCGGAATTCTTTTTAAGCCGATAGACCCATATGCAGCCAATAGACTGCTTGCCAGAAGGAAGGGGGACTAAGGACCAAGTATGCTGCTGTTGAAGAGCATGAAATTCAGCATCCATAGCAGCAGACCAAGCAGGAGAAAGAGAAGCAGCCTTAAAAGTAGAAGGCTCAGGAAGATCAGAAGGAATAGCAGCAAAGGACAGAGGGGCAGAAAGAGAGGCAAATTTAGAGCGAGTAATCATAGGATGAACATTGGTAGGAGGATGAGGAAGGGAATAAGAAGACAAATCAACACAGAAGGAAGGATCTGGAACTGAAGAAGGAGGAAGGGAAACAGACGAAGCAGAATTATGAGAAGGGGAAGAAGGACCAGCAGAAAGAGGAAAGAGAGCAGGAATAGCAGAGGTAGACGGAGCTACAGCAGAAGTAGGAGCAACAGGTGGAACAGAAACAGACGGAGTAGACACAGAGGAAGGGACAGGCGGGGATGAAGCACCAGACCTGGGAGGAACAACAGAAACTGGCCAAAAGAAAGACTGTAAAGATGAAACAGTCGGGGAAACAGACGGGAAAGAAGATAAGGAAGAAAAAGGAAAAGTGTGTTCATGGAAAGTGACATGACGGGAGATATATATTTTGTTGGAAGAGGGGTCAAGACATCGATAACCCTTAGTAGCAGGAACATAGCCCAAGAAAACACAAGGAGCAGACCGGGGCTGAAGTTTATGAGCAGAATAAGGACGCAACCAAGGATAACAAAGACAGCCGAAAACACGAAGAAAAGAAAAATCAGGAGACTTATGAAATAATTTTTCAAAAGGAGTGAGGTCTTGTAACTTGGAACTAGGCATGCGATTTATAAGAAAAACAGAAGTAGCAACTACCTCAAACCAATAGGTGAGTGGAACAGAGGACTGATGCAGAAGAGCAACAGCAGTTTCCACAATATGACGATGCTTGCGCTCAGCAACACCATTTTGGGCTGGTGTATAGGGACAAGCTAATTGATGATCAATACCAAATTTCTTGAGAAAATTTTGAAATTCATTGCTAACAAATTCAGAACCATTATCAGTGCGTAAAATTTTAAGAGAAATCTCAAATTGATTTTCCACAAAAGCCTTAAACTCCATAAATTTGGAAAAAACCTCACTTTTATAGTGCAAAGGAAATATCCATGTAAACTTGCTATATTCATCAACAAACAAGACATAAAATTTGTATGTAGCAGGAGAAGAAGAAACTGTAAATGGTCCCCAGACATCACTGTGAATTAAAGCAAATGGTTTATTAACAGCAGTAGTTGAAAGGCTAAAAGGCAGCCTGTGACTCTTTGCAACACAACAAGGTGAGCAAACAACAGAAGTTTGATTTCTATGTACAGACAACTGAAATTTATTACAAAGAACTCGAAATTTGTGAGTAGATGGATGACCAAGCCTAGAGTGCCATATGTCAGGAGAAAAAGTAGTAGTTCTGTAACATGCTTGATGAGGGAGAGACTTAGGAAGAGCAGCTGGAAGATGATAAAGGCCGTGAGAGGAAACACCTTTGTACAAGACAGCCTTACTTGTCTTGTCCTGAATAATAAAATGATCAACATCAAATGTTATAGTACAATTATTATCATTAACCAATTGATGAACTGAAATCAAATTGGCTGAAATTTGAGGAACATGAAGGACATTACGAAGCTGGAAAGCAGAAAAAGGAGTAGGGAGAAAGCCATTACCCTTGTGCTGAATCGGAAGAGAGACACCATCACCAACCATTACCTGATCATGACCTTCGTAGGGTTGATACATATTCAAGTTCTGAAGATCATGTGTGATATGACTGGTAGCAGCAGAATCTAAATACCAGTTCTCAGAAGGATGTGATGTAGAAGCAACGTAGGCTTGACTTGATTCATCAAATGAATGATGAACAGGCTGTGAAGAAGCAGATGGCTGGAAAGAAGAGTCCAATCGGTACCAACGGTTGAGAGCACTATGATTATTCTTGCCGCAAATCTGACAGATGACAGAAGTGAAATTGGATCGTCCACCTCTGCGACCACGAGAAGAAAATCTACCACCTCGTGAATCAGTGCGATCTCCTCTGTGAAAATTGGTTCGATAAGTATTTCGAGAACCAGAATTCCGAAACTGTGATGGAGCAGTATGGGAAGCAGAGTAAGCCATGTGTGAACCAGAATAAACTTTAGAATTATTCTTTTCAATATGAATAGCTTCAGAACAGAGAAGCGAAGACAGAACATCCATTGAAATTGGATCTGTTTTGGCTCTAATTGTAGTGTTAAATGCACTGTATTCCGCCAGCAAACCATTGAGAGTCAAGAGAACTAAATCCTCATCATCAACAGCAGATCCAGCCAAAGCCAATTGATCAGCAATATCCTTGATCTGTACAAGATACTCCTCCATTGAGGAAGAGGTTTTGGTGATGTTATGAAGCTTATTTTTAAGCTGGTGAATGTGTCATCTTGAGAGAGAGGTGAATCGCTTCTCAAGATTATACCAAACCTCAAAACTAGTTTTACAATGACATGCAGATGTAAAGATTGAAGGAGAAAGAGTTGCAGTAATACAACTCAGGAGGTGAGCATCAACAGTATGCCAATGAGTGAATTCAGGATTCAGAACACTCACACCTTCTTTGTTAGTGATCATTTCAGAAGGAGGAACAACAGCTCCATTCACATAGCCGAGCAGTCCAGTGGCACGAAGAACATTTAAGAGTTGAATTTTCCATACAATGAAATTGCTAACATCAAGCTTTACAGTGACAAATGCACTCAGATTCGAGACCAGAAATTTTAGATTTGAAGGAAGTTGAAATGAAGAATCCATGGAAGCCATGGAAGGACCTTTGAACTCGCTAGAGCATTCGTGGCTCTGATACCATAAAGAATATTTTGAATCTTTTTCTCTTATTCATTCATCTGCAACTAATACAATTTATAGAGAGGAGGTTACAACTGTTAACTCAACTACAGTTAACTGAACTATGATCCTAACTAACAGAGGTTACATAACTAATCTTCTTTAATAGTAATTAGTTAGAAGTTAGTTATGATAAAGGAGATTTGATCTTGTGTTATGCAGGGCTGTTGATCTTGTGTTATGTAGGGCTTGATGTACACTAGCTGACTCATTGTCTTCTTGGTCAGTGGCTTCTCGGTCTTGCACTAACAGCACTGTATTCTTATCAAAAATGGATATGGGTTGCATTCCAATTTCCAATAGCTCTGTCTAAGATGATACTAGCAATTCCAATGATTGGAATACTTACTTGGGACCATGTTGAGTGGCATTCCTAAGTAGTCCTTAATGAAGGTTTGAGTAGGCATCTTACAGAGGTTGATGCACATCCCCAGAGATTGGAATTGCTAGGCATCTTTGAGTAGTCCTTACAGAGATTGGAATACTTACTTGGGACCATGTTGAGTGGCATTCCTAAGTAGTCCTTAATGAAGGTTTGAGTAGGCATCTTACAGAGGTTGATGCACATCCCCACACAATTCGACTCCTCTAGAAGCCTGCAAAATTCACAGGTATTGTTTTGAGTTGTGGAATCCTAAAAAAATTAAGGATGATAATGAAAGCACCAAACAAGAAAAGAAAAGAAACTTGTCCATTAAACAGCCCAAGAAATGAATATAGGATGTTGATGCAAAATTGTTAATAGTGTAGAACAAATTTGGTGCACTTATTTTATTTTCTAGACACTTTATTGGTTATTTTTTCTGAATGCATAAAATTGACCTAAAGATATGCTCACATATGCTGTTAAGTTTGAAGAAGTTACAAAAAAATTAAATTAAAAAAAAAAAAAAGAAGGAGAAGAAGAAGAAGAAGTTGAAATGGAAAGTTGAATAGGACTAATTTTGGAATCAAAATAAATATATTTAATTTGGATTTTTTAAAAATAGTTTTATAAGTTTTTAATTCTTATTTTTTTAGCGATTATTTTTAAAAATATTTTAATCACTTTTTTGTTTTTGTGTGTGTAACTTTTTAGATCTACTTAATCTTAATATACTTAAAAAGTATAAAATTTCTAAAAAAATCTTTAAGAAATTCATTAAAAATATGAAAATATACTGAATTTTTATTTTATTTTTTTTATATCTTTTGTATTTGGTGAAATTTTTAAAGTTTTTTTTCACAAATATTATATTTTTTTTAAATGTATCTAATTTTTTTAAAAAAGAAATTGCATAAAATGTTCAAAAAATTACTAAAAAAAATACAAAAAATAAAAACTCAATGTTCGGGAAAATTTAGTTAAAGCAAACAAGGTGAAACAAGCTACATTTTGACTGGTATATTCTTTAATATTTTTTTACTGAAAAAAAATCATTTTAAGTTGTTAAAAACTTGAATTGAAAGGGAATGCCATAAGTTACCTGCATTTCTTAATATGTGCTACATTCCTCTCTCTTTTACCGTTCAACTCCGACTCCCTCACCTTGCAACAAAAATAAAATAAAATAATAAATAGAATTAATCCCGATAGATTTCGTCGCCAATATATTGGTCCTTCAGGATTGTGTAAGTATATAATTTGTGACACTATAATAATATTAATATTGTTATAAATATATATATAGAAAAATGCACAGAAAATTAATGTGCAGTCAAAATTCATTATAGTCGTTGGTGATTCATCATAATCAGAATGAATATTAACCACATCTATTTTTCTTCATTTTTTTTTGTATTTTTTTTATATAGTACTAGCATTATTGAAAAAATAAATTACTTTTATTTAATTCAAATTCAACGTCGCACCAATTATTCCTAAACTAGATGAGTGTCTTCTCAAATTAATGAAACTTGAAGAAACATGCCATCACGGCTGACCAAAGTCAATCATGGTCTCTCATTTCTCTTTTTTTCTTTTCTTTATGACAGTATTTTAAAGATAAAATCTTAATTCTGTCCCTAATCTTATTAGATGTTGGAATTCATATAGGCCATGGAGGGCAGAGGTTGTCTCATGCTCCAAAAAATTCTTGTAAAAAAAAAAATTGTATTCATTTATTTATGTATGCTTTTAAACCTCAAAAAAGAAAAAAGAAAAGAATAAAATTATAAAATAAAAAAAGAAAAGAAAAGTGGTAAGTGTAAAGATTTTGTTATCGTTACCTCACTGGTTCCGACCAGCCAGTTGACACAGTGTGTAGTCAAGACAGCAAAAAGTTCGCTTGCGAATTTAGAATTTGTTAACAATGTGAATATCCTTATCTGCCATTCATTATTATAAGTACAAATCAAATAAGAATAATGTAGAAAAAAAAAAGTTAATGTTTGGCCTAAACTCATTTTAAAATTTATTTAATTGTTTAAATAAAAATATGTTGAAATGATTATTTCAAACAATTAATCTTAAAATAAATAACCCCATACAAGTCATTTTTTTAGGGGGTAGGTACTCCATACTACTCATGTAATAGAAAGAATTTTGATCTGACTAAAATAAGAATTATTCCAAATTAATTAAGCTTGTGTTTGAATTTTTAATTTAAAGAATAATTTATAAAAATAATAGAAAAAATGCAAGATATTAAGAAAAGAAAAAAAGAAAAGAGAACTTAAATTTTATTCTTATCTTCGTTTCATTTCCTTTTGACAAATTTTTGAAAAATTCAAGGTTCAAACAGTAAATTTTTATAAACTAAATAGTTTAATCTGTAAAGCCGATACAAGTTAAGAAGATAAGTAATAACAATAGCTATATCAATATGTTGACACTAAAAAATAATTTTTTATCGATTATGACAAGTTGATTATGGTCAAATCTCGTTTAATTGATTATAACTTGTAAACTATGGCCAAATCTAATCTCATTAGTTGTAACTAGTCGATTTTGATATGCCGATTTAGATCATAAATTTTTTTTAACATAAAATTATAATTACAAACATTTATATTTTATGTTATTATTATTATTGTTGTTATCTTATTGCTTATGCAAGAAGCAGTTGAATACATAATGAAGTAGTGGAGGCCGTTAGAGTTGACACCCATGAGTTGATGCTAGAATTATAGATTGCTTTATCATTGGAGAATTGCCTTATGGAACTGTCTTGAGCAGTTATTTTAAACTGTATGGTTGTAAGCCTATAAAAGGAGATTTGGTCAAAATCCACCCATAATAAATTTTTAATATATTAAAAGATAAGTATAAAAAAAATTTCGTAAAAAGTCTAACAAATATCACTATTATCAAAATATTAAACTTTAAAATAATATAACTTTCTATGTAGCTGTCGGTTTTGAATAAAATTAATATTTTTTAGAATTCTCTCATCAATATCTATCAAATAAATCCATGTTGACTATGAAATTATTTTTTTAAAAAAATTATTACCGTTAAAATTGATGTAAACAGTAACATTAATATATTATTCTGCCTCACAGTAACATGTTACTCTGACTTGAGACAGAGTATATGAATTGAACAATTATTTTATTCAATGAATAATATTTGTTACACACACTTGTGGAGATATATATACACTATGCTAGGATGATAAGTATAAGAAGATGAGAATAATAAGCATGCAACGAAGAGATCAATCTAAGCATAAGAAGATGTGACGCTCAATAGTACTATCGGCCCAACGTTTAATCCGAAACACCCATTTACAACCCACAATATTCATACTGGGAGTAGCGGGTTGCAAACTCCAAGTGCCATTTTTTATAAGGGTAGTAATTTCTGTCGTTATGGCTTGACGCCAAACGGGTGATTTATTTGTGGAAGTGAAACAGGTGGGTTCAAAGGAGTCAGCCGAAGTAGAAGAGGTAGCAAGTAATGCAGTGGGTTTAGAAAACATATGGCGAAGAACCATGGGGTGAGTTCGCAAAGGAGCAGGGGAAGGGGGGGGAAGGGGAAGTGAGGTCCACCACGAGATTAAGACCACGAGGATTATGGTAAAAGGAAACCGGTGTGGGAGGTGAGCTGGTAGGAGGAAGGGAAGAGGAGGTAGGGGACGGTGGGGAAGATGGCAGTGGTAAGGCAGTGGGTAAATAAGGGACAAGAGGCGGAGACAGAGCCTGAACAGGTTGATGTGGAGCAGCGGCAATAGTGGGCCGTAGCCCAGTAGTGGGCGACATGGGAGAAACAGTACGTGAGACAGCAGGGGACGGGAAAACAGCTGTAGAGGAGGACTGAAGTGGAGGAGTGAACACAAGAGAGGGAATTGAAGAAGACGCAACATGTATGGGTGATGCAAGATAAGGACCCGAAGAAGAGGGAGTGGGAAAAGAAGAAGGGGGCCGTGGGGTTGAAAATGGAAAGGTCGATTCATCAAACCGGACATGGCGAGCAATATAAATGCGGGTGGTGACAGGATCGAGACATCGATAACCAAGTTGAGAGGGACTATAGCCAAGAAAAGCACACGGAGTGGACCGAAAGGACATTATATGTTTGTTGTAGGGGCGAAGAAATGGAAAACAAAGGCACCCAAAAAATTTTAAAAATTTGTAGTCCGGGAATTTTGCGAAAAGACATTGTAGAAGAGTGTTAATATATGAAATTATATATGTATATAATTAACATATTATATATGTATATATTATTCTTTGTATTGTATTCCATATTTAGATTATAGGCTCCTCCCTATTAGCTATATTCAAATCTTGCCTTTTTCTTTCCATACCTTATTCTTTCCCTTTCCTTGGACAATACTCCTACATAGTCCTATATATATACCCATAGCTTTGTACTGTAAAATAATTAATTCAATACAATACATATTATTTTCTCTCTTTACTATTCTAACATGGTATCAGAGCTTAGAGTCAAAATCCTTAATCCTCTTAATTCCTGCAGTCCACAAATATTAACATCCTTGCTCCATCCCCTACACCCAGTTTAGCAACACCACGTCTCCATTCTTCTCACCTTGTTATTTATTTTTTATTGCTTTCTATGGATCGTTCTGATATGGCCCAACCAATTTCCATCATTCTTGATGGTTCTAATTACACCATTTGAGCTCAAGCCATGTCTAGTTTTCTCAAAGGGAAGAAGTTGTGGCGTCTTGTTACTGGTGATACTGTCAAACCTGTCAAAAATACTGATGAACTTGCTTCTAAATATGAAGAACGACTTGATGATTGGGATAGTAAAAACCATCAAGTCATCACATGGTGCCGTAATTGTAACAACCCTCGTACTGATTATCGATAACCCACTGAATTACGTACTGATTACTGCTAAACCGAACTGATAATGACTGATAATTGAATTAACTGAAGTACTGAATGAACTGATTGAAATCGGAACTGAAATTGAATAAGTTATCTATTGAATTGTATATTGTATCTGTTTGATTGATTGAATATCTGTTTGAAATTATATGTTTAAACTGCTAATTGAAGGCCTTATCGGCGGCCGAATTAGGAACCGTTTAGAGTTTCATGTTCAGTAGAATATTTGTGATTTAATGGTATATTTATCTGAAAATTGATTAGGAATGATTAAACTAGATTAAATATTGATTAATTGAGAGATTGACTTATTTACCACATTGCCACCCACAGTGGACCCATTGTTTAATATTATTTGAGCCTTGCATACATTGAATCAAAGCTTTTGATCAGCTCTTCTTCATGTTCTAACCGACCAAACAAGTGAGAGAGGAGAGAGAGTGAGAAGTAAGAGAGATTTGAGCTCATATTGGTGAATTAGCTTGGAGTGCTTGGAATTAAAGTGTAACTTGGCTAAATTAAGCTTGCTAGACTTGAAACCAACACTCTAGGTAAGTGAATTCATCCTCTTCTTGTTGTCTTGAGCTTCATCTTGCATGTTCTAGGCTCCATTGTAGAATCAAGCCATGTTTTAGTGCATAGAGGTGGAATTATGTTTGAATTCATGCATGCATGGCCATTTTGGTGCATTTGGAAGTTGAATTCATGGTTGATTGTACATGCATGTTCATGTCTAAGCTTTAGTCCATGTTTTCACTTTGTTTTCCAACTATTGAGCTCTTGAGAGCAAGATTTGAAGCTTGAAATTGGTTTGAAACTCATGCATGTCATATTTGAATGTTGTTCATGCATGTTCTTGAAAATTGGTTTGGAAATGAGGTTGATTAAACACCCTTGGGCCTTGATTTCTTAAATTGAGTCTTGAAACATGTTATTCTATGTGTTTAAAAGAGTTTTTCCAGAAAATAGCCCAAGAGGATCGAAAACATTGCTTTTGAACTTGGTTTTGAGCTTGGGACTCAAATCTGGGATTTCCAGATTTCTGTTGCCCGCTCGAGCGTAGGAAGTAGCGCTCGAGCGGAGAAGTCGAGCTCCCAGCATCTTGCATTGTGCATCAGTCCGCTCGAGCGGAGAATTGGGCGCTCGAGCGGAGGACTGGGTGATGCGCTCGAGCGGGCGTCGAGCGGAGATTTCACCTATCCAGTACTTTTTGGTCCGCTCGAGCGGGGGAATGTACGCTCGAGCGGGGACCTTTGTTTGCCTGTACGCTCGAGCGGGGAAAACCTGCGCTCGAGCGGGGCTCTGTTTGACTGAAAATTCTGCAAATGTTTTCTGTATACATCTTTGCATCCTCATCCCATCCTAGGCATCCTTAGGCCTAGTTTAAGACATCTTAATGAGGATATAGATGTAGAACACACCGAGGCATAGTAGGAAGTTAATTATTATACTTCCCCAACTGTTAAACTTAGAGTGTGTTCGATTTGTTTACTGTTTAGGGTTGGCACTCGGGGACGCGCTCTAGCATACTGTAGCCCAATCTCTGTGAGTAACAGATTGTGTAAAGATATGTTCAAAATGGTTATCTTTTGAATACTGAACTGAATTGTTTATTGAACTGATATTGTTTAGTGAATGAATGTATGTCCTGTATTGTGAACTGTATTGTGGCATCCTTAGCATTGACTGTTACTGTTACAGAGCTCTGTCGGTTCCCTTGTGGAACCATACTGTTTACTGACTGATGGCCATCACTACTGTTGGGTCTGTTGAGGCCCGGTCCTTTTGGACCTACTGTTTATAGGCTAATGGATGTACCACATATGATTGATTGACTGATATACTGAAAGATCGAAATACTGTTTAATGAATTGTTTTCATTACTGTAAGGACATTACATTCATAACCTCTTTATACATTATGTTATTCACTGGGCTTTAGCTCACTGTTTATATATATATGTAGGTTCTCAGCAGCCAGACCGGAGCTAGGAGCGTGGGTTAGTCCCCCCGTTTTGTCAAGCCAGCCTATGTGCCTCACTGCGAGGTTCCGAGACGCCATGCTATGGCTTGGGGTGTTTTTGTGTCCCCCACCTGTCTCTTGACTGTTTTGTATAATTGTATAAACCGTCTACTGTTTACTGTACTGTTATCGAGGGGTTTGATTCCCGTACTGAATGTTGTATATGATTGTATATAGACTGTACTGTTTGAACTGAATGAATGCATGAAAAATGTTTTTGGCATACAGATTTTCACAGCTCAATGGACACTAGTTATTTACTGTAATGGCTTCCGCCAGGCCCTGTACTCTGTTTTACTGTATTACTGTTCTGCAGGCCTTCGGTAATCTCGGATTACTGGCCAGTTACGGTGCTAAACCCATAGGGCCGGGTTTGGGTCGTGACAGTAATACTTCCATTGTCTCCATTAATCTTCAATTTGGGCGCTTTGACACAGCAAAGGAAATCTGGGATTTTCTAAAGACTCGTTATAGCACCACTGCTCTTGCTCACCAATATCAACTTCTTAGCCAACTGCATCACATGCGACAAGAGTCCGGTCAATCTATCAATGTTTTTCTGTCGCAGATGTATGCTGTTTGGGATCAACTGTCTTTGTCTGAACCTAAATGGAACTGCAAGGAAGATGCTAGTCAGTTCTCTACATATCGAGATGAACAACGCTTGATATCTTTTCTGATGGCCCTTCGGGATGATTTTGAACCTGTTCGAGCTTCTCTTCTCCATCGTCATCCGCTTCCAACCTTAGAACATGCCATCTCCGAACTCCTTTCTGAAGAAACTCGTCTTGGCTCTCTCAAAACTCCACAGACTCACAATGTTCTTGCTACTTCTCATCAGCCTAGCAAATCATCCGTTGCACAATCATGTACTTATTGCCATAACTCCAATCATAGTTTACTTACATGTCCAATCCGGATTTGTAAGTGGTGCAACAAGACTGGTCCTGGCCACTATCAGAGTGACTGTTTCAAAAATCCTAATCGCCAACCACATGACAGTCATTCTAAAGGAGGTCAATCTCGATCCCATTACCGCTATCGGCCCGCTGCTCATTCTCATTCTGCTACTGTTACTGCTGCCACATCTTCCTCTGATGTTGCTCCTCCTGAGCACAACCAAACCTTCACACTTCATGACATTGAATCCATAGTCAAACAGGTTCTCTCTACTTCTGGTACACCCTCTACTGCTCTGTCAGTCACCTCAGGTACCTCCTCATGGTTCTTTGATTCTGCTTGTTGCAATCATATGACATCGGATTCTACTATTTTCTCTTCTACGATGTCTGTATCTAATATTCCTACCATTTATACTGCTGATGGCTCTCCCATGCATGTTAACCATATAGGCCATGTCTCTACTTCTACTGTTTCCCTTCCTAGCACTTATTTAATTCCTCATCTTACTCTCAATCTAATCTCTATTGGGCAACTTTGTGATCTTGGTCTTACTGTTCTTTTCTTTTCCTCTGGTTGTGTTGTGCAGGACCCCCGGACGGGCCAGACTCTTGGGATCGGCCGTAAAAATGGGCGTTTATACGAGCTCATTCATCTTCACATTCCATCTCAACTCTCTTCTTCTACAGTCGCCATCTCCACTAGTTGTACTCTTGATCTTTGGCATTCCCGTCTCGGCCATGTGTCATTCAGTTGTTTACGTAGTTTAGTGTCAAGTGGTCAGTTAGGTCATGTTACAAATAATTCAGTGGATTGTTTATCTTGTCAACTTGCCAAACAACCATCTTTACCATTTAATAAAAGTGATTCTATGTCCCATGCACCTTTTGATCTCATACATTCTGATGTTTGGGGGCCTTCACCACATCCTACCATGGGGGGATCTAGGTATTTTGTAATTTTTGTGGATGATTTTACTCGCTTTACATGGTTGTTTCTAATGAAAAATCGTTCTGAATTACAACAATATCACTATGATTTTGCTAATATGGTCAAGACACAATTTTCTCGCACCATCAAAATTTTTCGTGCCGACAATGCCCAAGAATATAAAGAAACTAATTTTTTAAAATTTCTCCGTCAACATGGTACACTCCCTCACTTCTCTTGTCCTAGCACATCTCAACAGAATGGTCGTGCCGATCGTAAACATCGTCACCTTCTTGACACTGTTCGTACTCTTTTAATATCTACCTCTTGTCCAGAGCGTTTTTGGGGAGAGGCAGTCCTCACTGCTGCTTACACTATTAATCGTGTTCCATCTCCCATCATCAACAATCAAACTCCATATGAGCATCTCTATGGTAAGTCCCCGGCTTATAATCATCTTCGTGTTTTTGGTTGTGCATGTTTTGTCCTATTACAGCCCCATGAACGTAACAAATTAGAACCTCGGGCTCGTCTTTGTTGCTTCTTGGGATATGGCATTGAACACAAAGGTTATCGTTGCTGGGATCCCATCTCTAAACGTCTTCGTGTCTCTAGACATGTGGTCTTTTGGGAACATAAAATGTTCTCTTCCATGTCTCCATTCCACAATTCTGATTCTCCCACTACACCTTTCTTTACTAATCCTTCTATTCCTCTATTTTCTGATGATGAGCTTGATACAGATGCTACTAATGAGCTTACTACCGGTCCACTCCCCTCTACAGAGTCTGGCTCTCCTGATGGTCCTGCATCTCCATCTCCTATTCCTAGTCCTCCTGCTTCCCTTGAAGTCCCTACCTCTACTGATCCTCCAGAACTTCCCACTGAATCTTCTGTGCTTCCTACTACATCTCTTCGTCAATCTACTCGGGTAAAAGAACCTTCTGTCTTGCTTCGTGACTATCATTGTTATTCTACTATTTTCTCTCAACATGAACCTCACTCTTATCGTGAGGCTAGTACTAATCCCCTTTGGCAGCGAGCAATGACAGAAGAGTTACAAGCCTTAGACCGAACTGGTACATGGGAGTTGGTTGACCTTCCTCCTAATAAGCCTCTGGTTGGTTGTAAATGGGTCTACAAGATTAAGACACACTCAGATGGGACCGTCGAACGTTATAAAGCCTGTCTGGTTGCTAAGGGCTTTACACAAGAATATGGAATTGACTATGAAGAAACCTTTGCACCTGTGGCTCGTCTCACCTCTGTTCGAAGTTTAATTGCTATTGTTGCCATTCAAAAATGGACATTATTTCAGATGGATGTCAAAAATGCATTCTTGAATGGTGATCTTCAAGAAGAAGTCTATATGCAACCACCTCCTGGATATCCTCACTCATCTAATCAGGTCTGTAAACTTCGAAAGGCACTCTATGGACTCAAACAAGCTCCTCGCGCGTGGTTTTCAAAGTTTAGTTCCACCATCCAGGCCTTTGGTTTCTTTTCCAGCTCTTATGATTCTGCTCTCTTTATCCGCAAATCTCAACATGGCATTGTTTTTCTTCTTCTTTATGTGGACGATATGATTCTTACTGGTGATGATGTTCATGGAATTTCTGCACTCAAAAAGTCTCTTAGTGAACACTTTGAGATGAAGGATTTGGGTACTCTCAAATATTTCTTGGGGCTTGAGATCTCCTCTAGCTCCGATGGCTATTATCTCTCTCAAGCCAAGTATGCTTCTGATCTTCTAGCAAAGGCCGGCCTCACTGACAGCAAAACTGTCTCTACTCCTCTCGAGCCTAATGAACACCTAACACCCCTGGACGGCACACCTCTTCCCAATGCCACCTTGTATCGACAATTAGTAGGCAGTCTCGTTTATCTCACTGTTACTCGACCTGACATTGCACATGCTGTTCACCTTGTTAGCCAATTTTTGTCAGCTCCTCGATCTACACATTATGCTGCTGTGCTCCGTATTCTTCGCTATGTTAAAGGCACTTTGTTTCACGGTCTTCACTACTCCTCTAGTTCTGCACTCTTATTACGTGCCTATTCAGATGCTAATTGGGCTGGTGATCCGACTGATCGTCGCTCTACCACAGGATTCTGTTTCTTCTTAGGTGATTCCCTTATATGTTGGCGTAGCAAGAAACAAACCTTGGTCTCTCGCTCCAGCACCGAATCCGAATATCGTGCTCTTGCAGATACCACTCAGGAGCTCATTTGGCTTCGCTGGTTACTTTCAGATATGGGCGTTACTTATTCCAGTGCCACTCCTCTATACTGTGACAATCGTAGTGCTATCCAAATTGCGCATAATGATGTTTTCCATGATCGCACCAAACACATTGAGATTGATTGTCATTTTGTTCGTCAACATGTTACTCAAGGCACTATTCATCTTCTTCCTATTTCCACTGTTGATCAGATTGCTAACATCTTCACCAAGACCCATCCACCGGGACGTTTCCAAGACTTGTCCAAACTCAAGTTGCTTTCTACCTTGCCACCTTGAGTTTGAGGGGGGATGTTAATATATGAAATTATATATGTATATAATTAACATATTATATATGTATATATTATTCTTTGTATTGTATTCCATATTTAGATTATAGGCTCCTCCCTATTAGGTATGTTCAAATTTTGCCTTTTTCTTTCCCTACCTTATTCTTTCCCTTTCCTTGGACAACACTCCTACATAGTCCTATATATATACCCATAGCTTTGTACTGTAAAATAATTAATTCAATACAATACATATTATTTTCTCTCTTTACTATTCTAACAAAGAGAAAGATTATTAGTGACCCTAGACGGCATGCGATTGATGAGGTAAATAGCAGTTTCAAACGCAAAGTCCCAATATTTATAAGGCACAGACGCATGAGCAAGAAGGGTGAGACCGATTTCAACAATGTAACGGTGATGGCATTCCACCAGGCCATTCTGCTCATGGGTATATGGACAGGGGAGACGGTGAATAATGCCCAAGGGTTGAAAATATGTATTGAGTTTGCGATATTCACCACCCCAATCGGTTTGAATAATTTTAATTTTGCATGAGAATTGGCATTCAACCAAAGCTTGAAATTTAGGAAATATGTGGAAAACATCAGATTTCTGAGAGATAAGAAAATACCAAATAAATTTTGAATAATCATCCAGAAATATTAAAAGAATCTGTGACCATTACTGGACAATACTGGGGATGGACCCCAAACATCACTAAAAACTAGATCTAAAGGAGCTAAACTACGACTGGAGGAAGATGGTAGGGAGAGCCTTGATGATTTGCCAAGTTGACAAACAGGACACATTGCAGCAGGGGACCTGTTGAAAACCGGAAGATTATGAGACCGGAGAATTTGACGGAGGACACAGTGATGTGGATGACCAAGACGACCATGCCAATGGGTGGAGAACACAACTTCAGAGGAGAGTGCGGTCAGAGAAACTGAGGAAGGAGAGAAGTGGTAAAGACCACCATCATTCTTGCCGTGGAGTAGAACTTTCTTGGAGAGTTGATCCTTAACCAAAAAATGTGAGGGGTAAAATTCAAAGAAAACGTTATTATCTTTAGTAAATTGATGAACCGATAATAAAGATTTCGAAAATGTGGGCACATGAAGAACAGGGGAAACTGTAAAAGAGGTGGAGGAAAAGGTGATAGAGGAAGAACCAATATGAGAGATAGGAATACCCATACCGTTGTCAACCCGAAGATGAGAAGGGCCATGATAATCTTCAATGTGAGAGAGAGAGGCAAGATCCGGGGTGACATAGTGAGTGGCCTCGGTGTCCGGAAACCAGTTATACTGAGAGGAGGAGGAAAAACTTGGATCACCAGAAGTGCTGGAAGAAGACGGGCAGAAAGGAGTGAAATGTGCACTTGGAGCCACAAATCGATCAAAACGATGATAGCATTGAGCGGCAGTGTGACCCATGCGGGTGCAAAGTTGATAGCGAACTCGGGTGTCATTGGAGGGTGTAGGAAGAAGACCATCATGGGATGAGCCTGAGCCAAGAAACGTGGGACAAACACCCCCGATAAAGCCAGAACCATAAGAAGGAAAAGAACGATCACGGTTGAGTCCACGACCACGGCCACCACGGGTTGAACCACCACGGAATCGGCCTCGGGAAGTAGTTTGAGTGAAATCGGCTTGGGGAGTAGTAATAGAGGCCGGAGGTGTAGTATCCCGACGGTGAAGGAATTCATGACTTAAGAGAAGACAATGCAATTCGAAAAAAGAAACAGGGTCTGAACGAGCGGTGAGGGTTGTGACGAGATCTTTAAAATCAGAGTGAATGCCTTGGAACACATATAAATTAAACTCGGCTGATGAAAGAGGTGCACCAGCAGCGGCAAGTTTATCGGCAAAAGATTTGGCCTCCTGAAGATAAATGGTGGCAGGACGATCATTTTGCTTGAGTTGCTGAAGACCCAAACAGAGTTGGAGCAGCCGAGTATGAGACGGAGAAGCAAGGGACTGCTCAAGAGTGAGCCACAGTGCGCAAGAAGAAGTGCAACCAACAGCGAGGGGAAGAACATCCTCGGAAAGAGAAGCGATAAGAAGACTCAAAATGAGTTGATCTTGTCGTTTCCAAACAGAGTGGGTAGGGTTGGTTGTGGCTGTACCGTCAATGGTAGTCGTGGACGGCGGGCAAGGAAGAGTACCGTCAATGTATTGAAAGAGATGTTGGCCACGAAGATAAGGGAGAAGTTGGGTCTTCCAATATAAAAAATTTTTAGAGATGAGTTTGAGAGAGATAAAATGGTGGGCATGGGTAAGGGATGAAGAAGATGAAGGTGGTACAGAATTAGATGAAGTAGCAATAGTGTTATTAGAGGAAGAAATTTCGGATGCCATGAGAAGATTGGCTCTGATACCAACTTGAGACAGAGTATATGAATTGAACAATTATTTTATTCAATGAATAATATTTGTTACACACACTTGTGGAGATATATATACACTATGCTAGGATGATAAGTATAAGAAGATGAGAATGATAAGCATGCAACGAAGAGATCAATCTAAGCAGGCAACTAAGTGATCAATCGAAACTACAATTCGGACTCTGTAAATCTTATCTCAACACTCTGTTTGAGACACTACAAGAAAAAACACCTTTGGCGACTAAATTTTTAGTCGCCAAAGGCCCTATTTTAGTCGCCAAATGTCGAAATTTCACTTTTCCCGACTAAAAATTTTAGTCGCCCGTCTTGTTGCCAATACATGGTCGCGAATGCCTTTGGCGACTAAAAAACTGTTAGTCACCAATATATATGTCTTCAGCGACGAAACAATTTGTCGCCAAATGCAATTCCATTTTTGGAAACTTTACATTTAGCGACTAAACTTTTAGTCGCCAATAGTGTTTTTTTTATTTTTTTATTTTCACTTTCCCTGACTAAACTTTTCGTCGCCAAAACGAAAACCATTCGGCGACTAAACTCTTTAGTCGCCAAAAGCATTTTTGAAAAAAAAAAAAATTTCCCTCTCTGCCTGAGGACCTCCCAAGGTTCGAACCTTAGACCTCTAAGTTCCAAACCTTCACAGCACAGTCCCCCCCCACTATGCCACTGAACCATCACGTGAATATAATTGCAACTTATATTATTTATATATTATTTTGACCGGTATTAATATAAAACTATATATATAAATATAATTATATATATTTAATATAATTTATGTAAAAAATAAATGATTTACTAAAAAAAAATTTAGGACACTTTTGGCGACTAAAATAAATTTTTAGTCACCAATTTACTAATTTTCGGCTACTAATTATTTGTTTGTCGCTAAAAAATGAAGTTCCGTGTACAAATAAAGCAGTTTTGGCGACTAAATCTGGTTTTAGTCGCCAAAAACGTCCCCTTTTGGCTACTAAACTGAGTTTTAGTCGGCAATTGACAGTTTTTAGCTACTAATTTTTTTTTTGTAGCTAAAAATCTGCACTTTCAGCGACAAAAATGTTTTTAGTCGGCAAAACACCTATAATCGGCAACTAAACTGTTTTTTAGTCGCCAAAACCATCACTTTTGGCTACTAAATTAATTTAGTCGCCAAAAACTGTTACTTTTGGCTACTAAACAAACTTTAGTCGCTAAAAACCCTATATTCGGCGACTAAACTGCCTTTTAGTCGCTAAAACCCTTATTTTCGGCAACTAAACTCTTTTAGTCGCTAAAACTGTTATGTTCGGCGACCAAAACTCTTTTAGTCGCCATTTCATGCACTTTCAGCGACGATTTTTTTTTTTTTTTTTGTCGCCATTTGTGCTTTTTGTTGTAGTGAGAGTAATATGTTAATCTGACAATATTGTCAAAGAAAGAAAAAATATATATTTCCAGCCTATAAATAGGTAGAAGAGGAAACAAAACGAAGGGAACAAATCATCAACACTCAACAAGAGTTAGAATAGATATGTAGAAATAGAATTTCTTTAGGACTAATCTACTAATCATAGGAGTATTTAGTGGTTTTGTAATGATTTTTTGATTCTTGTAATCAGTATATTTTTTCCTAGTTCTTTTGTGTTTTTGTTCTTATTCAAATCTTTATAACAAATAATAATTTTGGCAATATAATATTAGTTTTAGTTTGTTTCTCTTTGTCAATAATTTCCAAAAAAGTTTTTGAATTTGTCAAGACACAGGACACCGGTTTGTTGTTTGTGAAATTTTGATTTCTCTGTCGAATCTTCTCTGTCGATTTGGTCCAAACCAGATTTTTGCTAACACAATAAAAGCCATATAACAATGGAAAAATGGAGATGATAGGGAAGAACTTGCCATGGCAACCATAGGAGTAGGGAAAGCTTTCACAATAGCTTTCATGGCTATTTCACGTTGTCAGATCGGATCATATTTATGCAGCGCCATTCTACTTGCCTCCACCAACCCCTCGTATCCGCTCTTTTTGTTTCTCAACCCTGTGTATTTACATATAAAGCAATAACCATATATACTAACCCCAAAAAAAATCATATAAAACGTTTTTTAAATTTTATTTTATTATGAAAACAATGTTGTCACAATAATCTTGTCATTTTTTTTTATGAATTTTTTATAAGAATAGAGTTTGGTATATGGACAGGTTTCTCTCCAGTTTGCATGTCATGCTAAGTAGAGGTACTATTGGACTTCCATAGGCCCATCGTGAAATTTATTTTGATAATTTAAACCGTTCATATTTTAAATTTTTCTAGTTAAATATCCATGAAAAAAATTGATAGCGATTGATATGAATGTTATATATGAAAAAGAAGGAAATGAGGGAGCGAACCAGTTGTAGATTGGAGGCAGTGGGAGAGATGGTTAATGGCAATGAGATCAAACCAATTATCATTGTAATCAACAGTCGTCGAGCTTGATTGTTTCTCTACAACATGATCTGTTGGCCTTTACAGAACAGACAGAATTCGAGGAGGTTGCTTCGCCTGGTGGATGCGTCCCCGGTGAGCAGTCGGAATTGAGAAAGGGCTGCACTGCACAACAAGTTGTGCTACTACTACTACCATCCTATATACATATATATATATATATATAGAGAGAGAGAGAGAGAGAGAGAGAGAGTTTGGCTTTGAAGCGTGCTTCCGAGTTTGAAATGCCAGCAGTCCCTTCTCCCTATTTATTGATTAGGATTCAGAATAAAAATAAATGATAAAAAAAATTAATATTACCATATATTTATTATTAGGGAAAATTATTTATAAGTCCTATTAGGGAGACTTATGCTACATATGGCCCTACTAAAAAACTTATGTTCCCATAAGTCCTGTGGGAAGTTTGTTGACACATTTACTCTCAATATTAGTTGTTAATATCATAAATAATAGTAAAACCATATATAGGAAATTAATATAAACGTAACGTAACGTGACACCTACATAAACGTAACGTGACACCTATACGTAACGTGACATCTACATAAACGTAACGTAACGTAACGTGACACCTACATAAATGTAACGTGACACCTATATAAACGTAACGTGACATATCTACATAAACGTAACGTAACGTGACACCTACATAAACGTAACGTGACACCAATGATCTATGGTAACATTCAATTTTTTATATAAGAAATTGATTTTATTTATTTTTTAGATTTTTTTATTTTTTTTTTCAGAGATTTTTTCTGCCAACCAAACAAGCCCTAAAATTTTCAGTTAGAGCATAGCTCAATTCTGTACCTCCATTGAAATTCCATCGACTCCAACAGCAACTGCTGTCCTTGCAATGCATGGTATCTGTTCAGGGAGACCTCCACTAGCAACACCATCCCCGTCAAGCTATTTGAGAAAGAAGGGAAAAAATCAACATGAAATATACACATGTAAATTTGATTTAGAAATCTCCAACTAATTGGAGGTGATAAAAGCCAGAAAGAGTCAGTTACTGCTACAAAAGGGATCAGAACTTAACACAGAAAAGCTAATTTACTAAAAGCGAAGAGAACACTGTTGCTGAAATTTTTTAAGAGCCCATAATAATTTGAGACAGTATTAGCTATGAACTGTTATTTCTCTATTAACATTCCTTGCCAGCCGAGCCATGTACAGAGAATTATCAATGGCACAATGTTTTACGTGTTAAAGATGCACAAAAAGTGGGGCGCTGCCAGTACAAAGCCAAAAAGAAGCAAAAATAGCTAATCCCAGAAGTGTCCTATACTCCTCTGGTATCAAAAGACTTCATAAAAGCCCAAAAAAGCAGAAAATTACAATTCAATTTTTAAAAAATAAAAACTTATTAAGTTTGCGAAACGTAACGTGACACGTTACGTTACGTTTATGTAAATATCACGTTACGTTTATATAGGTGTCACGTTACGTTACGTTACGTTTATGTAGGTGTTACGTTACGTTTATGTAGGTGTCACGTTACGTTCATATTGGTGTCACGTTACGCTACGTTTATATATGTGTCACGTTACATTACGTATATATAGGTGTCACGTTACGTTACGTTTATGTAAATATCACGTTACGTTACGTTTATGTAAGTGTCACGTTACGTTACGTTTATATAGGATCTTGTGGAATACATTCTTATCAAAATAGGACTTGAGACTCTATAAGAAATTACACAGGACTTAGCCTAGCATAAGTGTCTGAAAAAAGACTTATAAATAAGTCTCCCTTATTATTATGTGGTAAAAATATTTTTAATTAAACCAAAAGTCTTGGATTTAAGTTTTATTCACACTTTTGAATAATAATTTTTATTTTAGATTAGATAAAACTGTCACGTAACATGACGTAAAGACGTGGATATCAAATCCAGTCTTCACTAAATAATAATAATAATAATAATATAACAGTTGGCACATGCAATGCGTATACAATTTAAATAAATAAAATTGAAACTAATATTTTATTATATTTGGTATTAGCATAATACCTTTTAAATAAATAATTAATAATTAATTTAAAATTATAATTATAATTTATTTTGTAAAAGTTTAAAAATACGTCTACTTAAGTATAAAATTATAGTTTCTCCTATGCCATAATTCACAAATACAAAAGAATAAGAGTTGGCTTGAGAATTTATAATTGTACTGGACATTAAAAGTGACATAATTGAATTAACTCAACATTTATATTAACTGCTATGACCTAATTATAAAGAATTGTCTTAATCTATGTCTAACCATGAATCACTTAACTCATTTATTTATTAAATTGGTGAATAAATATATGTTAGTATTTTTTATAATAAATTAATAAATATGTACATATTTATGCATAGTTATTATAAAAATTATTTGATAAAAATTTATATTTATATTTAAAATTATTAAGGATTTATATAGTTGTGTTAGATACTAAAAATGACATAATCTACTTAACTTACATTTATCTCAACTTAACCATGACCTAATTATTAGAGAATTGTCTTAATCTATACCTAAATATGAATCACTTAACTCATTTATTTATTAAATTGGTGAATAAATATATATTAATATTTTTTATAATAAAATACATAAGAGTTGGCTTGAGAATTTATAATTGTGCTGACACTAAAAGTGATAGAATCTAATTGACTCAACATTTATCATGACTTGGCCATGACGCAATTATTAGAGAATTGTCTTAGTCTATGCCTGAATATAAACCACTTAACTCCTCACGAAAACCCTTTTTTACTTATATAATATATAGATATTAGTCTTTTTATAGTAATAAAATATATTAAAGTTGATTTAAGGATTTGTAATTGTGCTAGACGCTAACAGTGACATAATTTAATTGACTTAATATTTATCTCAATTTGGCCATGACCTAATCATTAGATAATTGTCTTAATCTATACCTAAACATGAACTACTTAACTCATTTATTTATTAAATTGGTGAATAAATATATGTTAGTATTTTTTTTATAATAGAATAATAAATATATGCATATTTATGCATAGTTATTAAGAAAACAAAAATTCAATAAAATTTTATATTTATATTTAAAATTATTAAGGATTTATAGTTGTGTTAAATATTAAAGCGACATAATCTAATTTATTCAACTTTTATCTTAACTTGGCCATAATCTTATTGGCTTTTTGGTTTTCGAATGTTATTACTGTAATTTTAAGCGTGCCAGTAAGGATCAATCAGTTCTTATAGAAAACAAATTGCCAACCAATTATCAGACGATTGTGTTTTAGTTCTTTCAGTCTCAATGAAGAGGACTTTTACTGGTGGCTTTGTTTAAGAGAATTAAACACATAGCGATTAAATGAAGAACAATTGTAATATTTCATTAAGTAAAAATAAAAGACTTACAATGATTCAATTCAGCCTCGTAGAGATTTACAGTAACAAACTACTTGAAACTACTCTTATAAATGACGTGCAGTGTAGGAATTTGAAGTACAGAAATGTACAGAACAAGAAATGTAAAACTGGAAGGAAAATAAAGTAGAACAAAACTAGTTTTTTGGATCTGAGTCTGGGCTTCTTTTTGGGGCCTTCTCTGCTATTTATACTTCTCAATGTTAACCGTCGAACCATCCCTCCATGATTGTTGATCATGTTTCCTTACAGTTAGCTCCACTATTCCATGTCTGCAGTTAGGCTTCCCTTATGATTTTGAATTTAAATATATGAGAACCCTTAAAGCCACATCATCTTACATCCCTTTGCTGATCCAGTGCTATGCAGATCTACAATAACCAATACTAACTGCCACGTGTGTGGTTATGATTGAAGATTTGAATTGTCTTCCCGTATTGCCTTCATCCTGCCATATGTTAAACTATGATTGTCTTATACAAAATATGTAGCCAACATTACCTCCCGCACTAATATACCCAATACTTGGTGATATTAGTGCATCAAGGTATTTTACCCACGTCTTAAAACGTGCATGGGTTTTGCATTTTCAGAAATGCAACCGTCATTCATCAATGAACATTTGCATTAAATTCTCTTCTATCCCTTGAATATTTCCACTATCTCAGTATTCGAAAAGACTAGTTCAGCTCTCATAGCCAAGCAGACCTTTTCTTACCTCAATCAAGCATAAAAGAGTTGTTTGATAATGCTGCTCGTCCTTGAAAGAATCTTCATGCATTGATTAGCCACATTAATCCACCTTCCTATATTCAAGTCATGGAAGCTTTTGCAAACTATCAACCTTTGGATTACAAACCTATTGTCCACAATTCTTTAACCCAAAATTTTGCAAACATGGATATTGGAAGCTCTTCCTCTGACCCAAAACCTTTTGCGTGGGATGAGGCTGCAGCTTCTTCTTCTGGGGCTTCTGGTTGGAGAAGCTGGCCAGAACCTGAGAAGTCTAAGTTAAGAGAGCTAATCAATCATCATTTTGTCGAATTTGTTGATCCTCTAACTTTCCCTCCCTTTGCTTAGAGTTTAGTGGTTTACCTATATGTACCCATCGGCCACCAACGCCGTTTGGAAGACAACTTACTCATAGCATGGTACACATCTTCTATGCCTACAAAGATAGTACAAGCTGTCCGTCGTCCAGAAGAAGCTCAAGGGTATAGCTCGTCATTCTTAGCCCAGAAGGCAAAACTTTGCTCTTCTAACTGGCTTGATATTGTCAACAACCCCCAATTTCCTAATTCTTTCGAGATGGAAGCTCCTGCACTTCCTCTTCCACAAAACCCTCACTGGATGGAGGAATTGAGAAATACTCTCTTTGAGGATCAGTTTCTCCTCTCCTATAACCCTCCATCTCTCCCTACTAAACATCAGTGACAACAAGCCCAACTTCTGCTTGCGGCCTTTTCTTACTTACCCTTCAATGTTATCGAGGACGATGTTCCTCTTAAGAACTTTCGATGGGCTTGTGATATTATGACTCGGGGTCATGTCCTTAATCCTATCGCCCAAACAGAGCTCTAGATGTTTTTAGACTAACTCCTACTGGTTCTTCATTGGCATCACATTTATGTGGCCACACTCGATCTTTGGATCAAATCTCAACCCGTCGAATTCATACCTGGTATGAAACAGAGAACCTCATCGACGAATATGATGATTTCAAGAATAAAGACTCTGCATATTGGGATGACTTGGACATGGATGAAATAGACCAAGAGTTGAAAGAAACAGAGTTTGAAATAAAGGCCGAAAAACTTTTTTATCAAGTAAGGGCATACCAACTTCAGCAGCCTAGCCTGGAGAAAATAGAAGATAGAATAAAAAAGGAACAAAAGTTCATTGACCATAGTTGGAACAAGTTCCATGACCTTGTCATTTACTCTATTCCTTATTTTTATGAACTTGAATATGTAGCCAACGAAGGTTTCTAATGTAATTGCCTTTGTCTTAATAAAGTTAAGATGTTTTCTCTTTATTTGGCATGGTCTGATTTTGCTCCATTTGTCAAAATCAAACAAAGTTAGGGCTTCGAATTCACCAATTTTTGTCCTTCAACACTTGATTCGATCATATCCAATGGAATACTGGAAACCCAATTTGAACTTTTCCAACATATGGGGTGTAATTGACAACTTTTGCTTTAGGTCTCCTTTCAAAATCAGAGCTTCGAATTCACCAATTTTGTCCTTCGAAACTTGATTTGATCATTTCCAATTCCCCAACATATGGTTAATACAATGAAGTAGTTTTAAATCAACTAATTTTGCTTCGAACAAACAGTCTATACTTTCCAAAATATGGAAGCCTTTTTCAAGGACTGCACTGTTTTATTCTAAAAAGTGAGTGTATACTACTAAACCAACTATTGGTTTAAAACCTAGAACAAACAAATTCTAACCATAAGGTATTTCAAATTTTGTTTCGAAGGATTTTACTCTCATCAAGAAACCTAAAAACAGGTCTCTAATCTTTTTGAAGTAAACAAACACCTAAGCATTCCTGTACCCTTAGGTGTGGAATGTGTTTCGAAGTCAACTTCCTGCTTTCGAAGCCGTTTGTCAGTTGATTTTGGTGCCAAAACTTGGCTTCGAAGCCAAATATTCTATTTTGAAACTAACATTAATATTTAAGATACGTTTCCCTCCATAACTATCAACTTTGAGGGAAACTTTTCGCAAGCATACCTTTAGTACTTCTTTATGAATTCCGCTCGTATAAAACGACTGGGTGTTTTTCAGACAGAAAGGTTTAAAAACCCTTTTATTTTGCTTCCAATCCACTTGGTTGTTTGACACACAAACCCTTCATCTTCTGCTGGCTTTCTCTTTCCCTTTACTCTCTTTCCCAATTTCATCTTCTGAGAATACTCTTTATCAATGGCTTCTTCTCCCTTGAAAGTACTGGTTGTGGAGCGTGCGAGTCCATCTGTAGCCTTGAAAAAGATCATTGATGAGGAGTGTGAGAAGTACAAGGCTGGTGAGAAAGGTGCCATTGACGAACGCATCTTCATTCCCTGTCGCCATGAGCAACAAGAATATGTGCTTGGGCCCATTTTTAAGGAGATTCCCACTGAGCTTCCAGCTCTGTATCTACATCTAGAAGATCATTGTCTCCTTTATGAAGGTGGTCTTGACTAGGGAAGCTGGAGGATGAACTGATCCCATCGCTGCTGGCCCACAATGAGACCAGAGTGGGAGGAATGGTATGATCGGGTCGTCCTTGATGGGACACTGGATCTTCAGGAGCTCTGCCTCTTTGACGACGCCCTCCAATTATCCAGGTTTACCATTTTGGAGGACCCTTTTTTAATACCTGTTGCCCCTTGTTTTTGGAATTCTACTTTTAATTTCTTTCAGTTCAAATGTAGGATGATGACTCCTACTGTCCTTGACATCTGCCATCTGATAGGATTATTCCCTACTGGTACCCCCATTGGTCCAGACTATCCTGACCTCAAAACCCCTTTTTCCCTCCCCTCTCTGAAATTATTCTATAGTGACTTTGTCAACGCTGAGAATAAAAGAGAGGGCCCGGTGACTGATAGAGAATTTTTCTCTTTTATATTGTATTGGCTTTGTAAGTTCCTCTTCTGCACCTCTTCTCAGAGGATCATGCCCGGATTTGCCCCTCTTGCCAAAGCCCTTGTTTTATAAAGAAAAGTGGCCTTAGCTCCATACGTTCTAAGTCATGTTTATAGTGTTTGCTCACTTTTTTGTAAAAAACCCTTGGATGCCAATCAAGGAGGCCCATTTTGGATTCTTCAACTTTGGCTTTTAGCATATTTCACTGAGTTACAGTCTAAATGCCTAAGGTCTTTGGAGCCAAACCCTACCACTCGTGGCATGAAATTAGCTAATGTTTCATTTTATTCTTCCAACTTTGCTTTTTACTTTTCTTTCTTCCACCAACTCCCAGCTTCCCCTTCTTCTCACAACTTCCGTCCCTTCGAACCTACCAATAGTAGCCCATCCTGGTTGAGGACCTTCTTGAGTGATAGGTCCTGTTTTACACCTCAGCATAAAAACATGTGGGCCTCTATTCTGATTCCCAGAGAATTATTCATTAGGACTATGAACCCCAGAGCTTACAAATGCATCGCTGAGCCCTATTGTCCTGCCCAATTTGCTAGGCAATTTGGATTCTCACAAGGGGTCCCAATACCTCTCTGCAGTCAGACCAATTTAAGCCTTACCAGCAAGGATCTGAAGGTTCGAAGATCTAGATTGGAAGAAGCAACTTCCAAATTTATCCAGGATTTTATTGACTTTGAGTACTTCCCCTTCATACCTCAAAGCAACATATTGAAAAGGTGCCAGAACTGGTAGATGGCCAATATGAAGGGCCAATATGGAGGTACACTTGGCCATTCCTCCTCAAGATCTGTTAATGGTACTAGATGTACCTCAAGCCAAGTCCAAAGGGTCTGGAGTTGTTACCTCTTCCACTGCTCCTGCTACTTTAGTTCTTGCGCCTGTCACAACAAAGTCTGTTCCTGCTGCCTCAACTCCTTCTAGAGTTACTCGAGCTGCCTCGAAGAAAAGTATGTACTCCTGTTTCTTTTCTCTTCTTCTTCTTTATGATGTTATTGTCTTTACTTATAGCTCTTTCTTTGATGTAGGTGATGCGGGTGACTCTTAGGGAGATTCTTCCCAAAAATTTCAAGCTCTAAATCTTCTCAAGAGTAAACAGCAGCAACAAAGGAAAAGAAAGCTCTTACTTGACCTTGAAGAAGAGATACCTGAGGTTCATGTAGAAGAAAAGGAAGCAGAACAAGAAGAGACAGAAAAAGAGCAAGAGACACCCTTAAAGAGAAGGAAGAAAATGACTGTCTCTCTGTCTGATTTCACTGGAGACCCCATTTACGAAGCATCTGCTAAAGTAGTGGAAGCAGAACATTCCAAAGAACTTACTGTATTTTAGTGGGCTGAGAAGAGGAGGCAACAACAAATGCTTAGGGATGAAACTGCTACTGCTGATGCACTCCATAGAGAAGTTGCAAGATAACAACAAACTGCTGGACACTATACTCTTTGCAGTTCTCCGATCGTAGCCACTACTTCTAAAACCAGTAATTTCCTTCGTGCCTCTATTCTCCTTTCTCAAATTTTTAACACTGAGACTTTGACATTACTTTGTATTTCTTCTTCTGCAGCAACAGCTACTCTGCCATCTCCTTCAATAAGGACTCTTTCCATCTCATCTGAAGTTGAAAGACCTCGAACTGTGGAGCCAATTCAAGCAATACTCCCGCTTCCTAGTCCTACATTTTCCATACCTTTCTTGAGGCAAAGCATTCCTACATCTCTATCTTTCCGCTTAACTCCATACTTTCCTCTTCTATCCTTCAACTCTACCCAATTTGTTCTCTCTCCAAGCCTTGTTGTTCCTTTCTCTTCTGAGAAAATTCCAGCTATTACTTCAGCTATAACTTCATCTCAAGTCATAACTGATTCCCGTAAAGAAGACACTGGTAGCTCACCAATTCCTTGTCCATTATCTCTACCTAGCTCCAGTCCCTTTTCTCTTGACCTACTGGTAGCTAAGACTATAGATGCTGCTAGGGATATTTCACCTTCCCCACCTATCCTTATACAACCATCACTTTCTCATATTAGAACCCTTTCTGCGCTAACCATGTCAACAGAAGAAGTGGACATTTTTGAAGCTAGGCTAGCTAGCCTTTTTGATATGTCTTCTACCACTCCAACGGCTAGCAATGAAACTGAGCCATTAGTCCTAGCTGATTCTCTTCTAGAAATCTTTGAGAGCACTTCCTCCACCAGTAGGACTTTCTTGCCTTCATTGGACTTGGACAGTTGTTTGGAATTACTAACATCCTTCTCGAGGATCCCCTTTGAAGCTTTGCAGAGGCCTATTATCAAGAATGGCTTTCTCTAGTGCTACAAAGTTGTTGAGCAATCCAGTATGACTATTTCAAGTCATTTATCTCAAGCAGCAGCCACCATTGACTTTTACATCAACATCTGCCATGTTGCCAAGGCTGCAGAAGAGAAATTGCTGAGAGACCAAAGTTTTGTTTTCCAAATACATGTTGAAGTGTCAGAATTGAAAGAGCAACATTCCTCTGTCTCCCAATTTCGAACTCAACTATTGGAGAAGAAAGCTCAGCTTGAAGAAGAGTTATCAGCAGTCAACCAGGCTTTAGATCTGTGACAACCCTCATCTCTGATTAGTGTTAATCTGTGATTAAGCATGATAAGTAACTGATAAGAATGATATCCTGAATCGATTGTATGAGTGTATTGCTTTGAATGCATTTCTATCTGTTTGATTTCTGAATGAATCTGTTCATATCTTAATTTCGAACTGCGAATTGAAGGCCTTATCGGCTATTGAACCAGAAATTGATTAGTTTTTTATGCTAATTAGGATTTATGTGATTTTATGGTAGGTTTAATTAGAATTCAATTTGGAATGATTAAATTAGTATTATTGTTAAATTAATTGAACCAAGGTTTATTACCTTTTTGCCATTGAGTGGATTGACTCAAAAACCCACCCTCATTATGTCTTATTCATATTTGATGCATCATTTTGCTCATCCTCTAGACCAAACTGAGTGAGAAAGGGAGAGTGAGAGAAATTGAGTTCATCAAGAAGGATTTTGCTTGAACTTAGAGGAATTGAAGAGGTTTTGCAAATTTGAGCTTCCATACCTAGAATTCAAGACCTAAGGTAGGAATTCATCTTCTTACTTGTGAATTTAAGTTGTTTCATGCCTAGTTCATGGAAATTTGGAGTTTAAAGTCAAGAATTAAATTGAAGAGTTGAATTGTGAGCTAATTCATGCATGCATGTACATATTCTTGCATTTTGAGGTTGTTTTCATGAAAATTCTTACATGCAAGTTCACATTTTGGTTGTAGCCCATGAATTCACTTTGGTTTTGAACTTAATCTTGCATTTGATCAAGTTTTAGAGCACTAGAGTTCATAAGAGTTCATGCATGTTATATTTTTACATAATTCATGAAAGTTTCTTTGAATTGGTGTTCAATTGGCTTACCTTTGGACTTGATTTTACAAATTGATCTTCAAAATATGTTATAGTATGAGTTTTTAAGTGTTTTCCAGAAAATTGGCCCAAAAGGTTGAGTTTTGATGTGTTGAATGCTTGGTTTGAGCTTTGGAAGCAAATCTGGACATTCTAAATTTTGGCTTCTACGCTCGAGCAAAGGATTCCACGCTCGAGCGACCACCTTATGTTCAGAGCTCCGCTCGAGCGACGGGATGCTGGCTCAAGCGTAGATTGCAAGCTCTTAGGTTTTTGTGCACATAGACGCACGCTCGAGCGACGAGACCCACGCTCGAGCGAAGAGCTGTGTCTCACGCTCGAGCGAGCGTCAAGCAGGCGTCGAGCGGGGATTTTCAACATCCAGTACTTTTCATGTTTTTACAGACCGCTCGAGCGAAGGAGTTCACGCTCGAGCGACCCCTTTGTTTTGGTAAGCTCGCTCGAGCGTAGAAAGACACGCTCGAGCGAGACCCCTATTTCAGCAAAAATTTGAAAAATGTTTTAAAGTGCATCTTTGCATCCTCATTCCATCCTAGGCATTCCTAGGCCTAGTTTAAGGCATCTTAATGAGGATAATGCTATAGGACCACACTGAGTCAAGATAGGGGCTAAGTTATTGATTCCCAAGTGTGTGACTTAGTGTGTGTTCATTCTGTAATTGTGTAGGGTTGGCATCCGAGGACGCTCATTAGCCTATCTGTAGCCCAGTGCTCTGTGAGTAACAATGTTGTAAAGATATGTTCAATTATGATTATTTTCTTAATGATCAACTGTTCTGCTTACTGAAACGTTATTGTTTAATGAATGAATGTTTGTCCTATTTGTAAACTGTATTCGTGGCATCCATAGCAATTTACTATTACTGTACTGTTACTGTCACAAAGATCTCTGTCGGTTCCCATGTTTGGAACTACTACTGTTTACTGTTATGATGGCCATCAACTGACTGTTCGGTCTGTTAAGACCTACTGTACTGCTTTGCTATTGGATGTACCACATATGACTACTATGGTTCTAAATGACTGATTTACTAATGCAATTGACTGTTTTAAGTATTGAAAGGACATTCATTCTTAACCCCTTTACGCATTTGTTATTCATTGGGCTTTAGCTCACTGTTTATATTTATATGTAGGTATCCAGGCACCGGACCGAAGCTAGGAGCGTCAGGCTAAGCTCCCGTTTTGTCTAAGCCAACCATTGCCTCACCTCGAGGTTCCGAATGCGTTAAAGCCAAGGCTATTTTGGGGTGTTTTAGATTCCCCCTTTTGCCTCTGTTCTGTAATAAATGGTTAAGACTTGACCGTACAGTTATAGTTAGGGATTTGGTCCCTAACATGGATATTTGTGTATATGTTGCATGTACATATGTTTTGGTTACCAATGTGGCATGTTTATAAAAAGTCTTTTTGCATCCAGATTGTCACAGCTCATTAGACATCTTTTATTTACTGTTTTGGCTTCCACCAGCCCCTTTACTCTGTATTACTGTCATTACTGTTAAGCAGGCCTTTGGTAATCACGGATTACTGGCCGGTTACGATGCTAAACCCATAGGGGCGAGTTTGGGTCGTGACAAGATCGAACTGTCACCAAGTTGCAGATCATTAACCAAGGACTGGCTGATCGAAACCAGGAGATGGCCACAGCCATTCAGTTGTTCCCATCTCTTAAGAGTAGAGAGTCTATTGTAAAGGAACAGCTGAAATATTGTACAAACTTTTGGGCCAATCTATGGCTGCATGTATTCAACTCATTATGAAATGAAATCCTTATTTATCATTTAAGTGTTTTCATGTTCTTTTCATTTAGCACTTATTATATTCCTTGTGTTTCCCACACGGTTGGATAATAAGGCTTCAAATATCTGTCATTAATCTTCTTGGGGTGTATATATCCATTCAAATTTTTCAAATGATATGCTCTCAACGGCAAGACTCTGTGAATTTGATATGGTCCTTCCCAGTTAGGTGACCATTTGCCAAACTTGTGGCTTGTAATCCCTATTGGGAGTATTGTCTTCTATACCAAATCACTTTCATCAAAGCTAATGTGCTTGACCTTCTTATTATAGTTTTTGGATGCTTTCTTCTTTTGGAAAAGAATGCTATTTAATGCCAGAATTCTAACTTCATCCCCGTTCTCTAATTCCAAGCACATACTCTGATGGTACTGCTTAGGAACTAACTGATCCTGGCCTCTCACCCTTAAGGACTTGATGCTAATTTCTACAAGTAACACTACATCATGCCCATATACTAAGGCATAAGGAGTAACTCCTATACTTGATCTTGGAGAAGTCCTGTAAGCCCATAATACATCCAACAATAAGTGATGCCAATCCCTGGGATTGTCTACCACAACTTTCTATATTCCTTTCTTCAAAGATTTATTAGATGATTCTGCTTGACCATTGACTTGTGCATAATAGGGGATAGAATTAGCAAAGCTAATTCCAAACTCTGCCATAAAAGACTTTACTATTTTCCCATCAAATACAGTCCCATTATCAACAGTTATAGTCTGGGGGATGCCAAATCTGTAAACCAGATCTTTAATAAATCCAATAACTTCGGTCTGGGCTACAGCCTTATACGGCTTAGCTTCGACCCATTTAGCAAAGTAATCTGTGGCCACTGAGATGAAACAATGATGCTTCGAAGAGGGTGGGTGTATTTTTCCTATCATATCCATAGCCCATCCTCTAA
Source organism: Camellia granthamiana (assembly GCA_036172215.1). Classification (NCBI taxonomy): domain Eukaryota; kingdom Viridiplantae; phylum Streptophyta; class Magnoliopsida; order Ericales; family Theaceae; genus Camellia; species Camellia granthamiana. The sequence goes on from CM069915.1 coordinate 11,349,310, forward strand.
ACGGCCAAGGCTTCACAATCGCATGCAGATCAGTTATGGGTACATGTCTTATTGTGCCATGTTTTTGGCATGCTTGGCAACCTCTAGCATATTCTATACAATCTTTAAGGATGGTTGGCCAATAGTAGGAATGTCTTCGAAGCAGCCATCTCATTTTCACACCAAGCTGATGAGTACTACAAATGCCTTCATGAACCTCAGCCAAGGCTGCCAATGCTTCCTTTGGGCCTACACATTCCAATAATAACCCGTCTGCCCCCCTTTTATAGAGAGCATTACCATACATTATGTATTGTATAGATTGCAATTTGATTTTCCTATTGGCTTTCGAAGATGGGCCAGCTAGATACTGCATTATTAGATGCCTTCAATCTTGTTCTTGTAAGTCATTATGATTGGCTTCTAAGACCACATTCCTTTTATTTAAAGGTGGTATTACCTTTTGATATGTTGTTTGGCTTATGTTCATTTGAGTGTTATCCCTTCTCTTGAAATTCAAAACTTTTTGAGCCACATCATTAGCTTTATTATTCAAGAATCTTGAGACATAAGTTACATTTGCTATCTGAAATTGAGAAAGCAAATGTAATGCAACAACATAGTATGACAACATGCTCACACTTTGACACTTGAAAATTCTTTTCACCTGGTTAACCACCAATTGAGAATCTCCAAATATATCAACTGCATAAACTTGTAATCTAATAAGTATTTCCAGTACCATTATTAAAGCTTCATATTCAGCTTGATTATTGGAACAAGTAATTTCATCCACTCTGAAACCATGTATGGTTTCTACCCTTTGTAGTGACTTAATCACCACACCAATTCCAGTTAGACCATTAGCTTTTGATCCATCGAACCACATTTGCCATGGTTCAACACTAACTATACCAAGCTCCATTATCTCTTGGCTTTCTGTTTGACATGGATGGTCTGTCAAGAAATTAGCTAAAACTTGTCCTTTTATTGCCTTTTGGGGGACATATTCTAGATGAAATTCTGATAAAGCTAGTATCCATTTGCCAATTCTTCCTCTCAACATAGGTTTAGATAACATATATTTAACCAAATCTGTGGTTGCAATTACTAAGACAGTTGTAGGCAAAAGATAGTATCTTAATTTCATTGCAACAAAATGCAATGCAAGGCACAGCTTTTCTACAGCTGAATATTTACATTCACAAGAATTTAGAAACCTACTAAGGTAATAAACTGCTTACTCTTTGTCTTCTTCATTGTCTTGGGCTAAGAAAACTCCCAATAAATCTTCTGCCGCAGCTATATACAACTTCAAGGGCTTATCACCTTTTAGTGGCATCAGCACTGGAGGGTTGGCCAAGTAGGCTTTGATTCCTTCGAAAGCAGTTTGATGCTTTGCTGTCCACACAAATGCTTCTTCATTTTTCAACCTTAATAAGGACGAAAATACTTTAATTTTCCCTGCAGTATTAGAAATAAATCTTCGAAGAAAATTAACCTGTCCAAGGAATTTTTGTACTTCTTTCTTATTTGATGGAGGTTTGGCTTTAATGATAGCTTTGGCTTTGTTCTGATCAATCTGTGTTCCCTTCTTATGCACAACGTAGCCCAAGAAGTTTCCAGCTGATACGCCAAAAGCACATTTGAGAGGGTTAAGTTTCAACTTGAACTTTCTCATTCTTTCAAAAGCTACTTCCAAGTGAAACAAATGTTCCTCCATGGATTGGGACTTTACTACAATATCATCAATGTAACACTATAAATATCTTCCAATGAGATCATGAAAGATAGTGTTCATAGCCCTTTGATATGTAGCCCCAGCATTCTTCAAACCAAATGGCATTTTAACCCATTTAAAGGTGCCAATGTTCCCAGGACATCTGAATGCTGTCTTGTGGATATCCTTTTCTACAATGCAGATTTGGTTATAATTAGAATGCCCATCCATCATTGATAAAATTTTATGCCTTGCTGAACTGTCCACCAATAAATCTACTATGGCATAGGATACTCATCTTTTGGAGTTGCTAGATTCAGGTTTTTGAAATCGATGCATACCCTCATTTTACCATTCTTTTTAACTACAGGCACAATATTAGATAGCCATTCAACATACCTAGATGTCCTAATAAAGCCTGCCTTGAGGAGCCTAAGAATTTCCTCCTTAACCTTCTGAATCACTTCAAGACTCATCTTTCTTAGTTTTTGCTTGTATGGCTTGAAATTAGGCCTCATAGGGAGCTTATGTTCTACTAACGACCTATCCAATCCTGGTAGTTCATTATAAGACCATGCAAAACAATTTTTATATCTCTTTAAAATCACCGACAACTGGTCCCTGTTAAGAGCATTTAACCAAGCACTTATGTAGGTGGGCTGCTGTATAGAATCTTCCGCTAAGTTTACTTCTTCCAAAGGGTCTTGCATCTGATAACTCACTAATGCTTCTTTTTTGATTTCTTCTATCTTCGAAGCAATCTCCTTGCTTTGTCCTACTCCCAGTTTCTTTGATTCAACATCTTTGCCTTCCTCCTCGTAGACAAAGTTTGTCTATAAGGCTTCTTCTTTCTGTATCTCCTGAACTTTTGTTTCAATGTTCAATGCACAGTATTTATCCCAGGCCAAAACCCTGACCTATTGTTGCTCCTGCTTACAGCCAATTGCCATGGCTTTTTTCTCTTGCTCTTGCACTCTCTGGACTATTGATTTTACGTCCAATATTGAGAACTTAATTAAAGCCAAAGATCTGGCCTCCTGGGTTCCATTTTTTTGCCTACAACCAGGCATCATTGTTATCCTTGGCGACAAATTCTTCATCAGCACTTTCCTAGACTAAGTGCTTCAGGTGTACTAATTCCTCATCAGCCGCCACTTCGGCTGATCCATCAGGTTTTCTCAGTATACTGAGTGGTGTCACTCCTTCAGTATAGAATTTGGCCTCTGTAAAATCAGCACAAGCTATGAAGGGTTGAGGGTCTGCATTGATCTCCTCTGTCTCTCCATTGCACAAGGACATCATTATCTTCTAATGTAGAGAGGAAGACACACATTTGTTGGTGTGAATCCAGTCCCTACCAAGTAGAGCATTATACTTAGCATTGTTGTCGATAATGAAGAATGCCGTCATGCAGTCCCTGGTTCCCACACTCAGGTTGATGGGCAAAATGCCTTGAGCCATCTATTTGTCTCCAGCGAAACCAGCAATGGTTGTGCTGGTTGGGATTAGTCTGGGGTTCCTCTTTTCTAATTTCTTCAAAGAAGATTTCGGAAGCAGGTTTACTACTGCCCCATTATCCACCAATACCTGGTTCATCTGTATCCCATCGAAGAAGGCCTTGATATACAAGGGTTTGACATGCTGTGTCATGGATGTCGTGGGATACTCAAAAGGATATGAGAGGTTAATACTCACCTCTTCTTCACTCTCGTCTCCAGTTTCCATTGGTGTGGCCACTTCGGTTTTGTCTTGCACCATACTCACTGCGAGTCTTCACTAGAAATTAGAATTGGGTCAATCTCGTAACCTTCTTGGTTTTCATCTTCAGCTTGGAACTCCTGTGGTAATATATGCACCATATTCACTGACACTGGAGGAAACGAGCCAAATTGGATGGCTGGCTGTTCCTACTTCTTTTCCTGGCCAACTTGTTCAATTACTTCAAAAGTATCTTCCGTACTGCATTCTGGTACTTCAACACTAGTGACTTTCTTCGAATGGTCTGTTTCTGTTGGTTTTTTGACCAAAAATGTATGTTCAACCATGAAGACTTCAAACATTTCCTCATCAATCATATCCTTCCTTTGGCCTAGGCCAACTTCTCTTTCTGTCTCACTATCGCTTTCCATCAAAGCCTTTTCCAATCCTGCTAAACTGGATCTTTCTTTGGCTTTTAGTTTGGAGTGAACTTTGGCCAATTGCTCTCTACTGCAACTCCTTTTGTCTTGAAGAGTCGATTTTGGACTATGATCTAACTTTGGACTCTTTCTTCCCTCTGTCTGACCCTTTGACTGGACCAATGAAGAGCTTTGACCATTTTCTTTCAGATTCTTCTGGTACTGAGTATACCTTCGCTGGATCTTCCTCCTTTGGGATCTAGAAATCACTGGGACCATGTTTGGTTCCTTTGTTTTTGGATGCTTTAGTAACACCCAATTATTTGGAGCCACCAAGGAAGGTTTGACCATCCTACCCTGGTCTCCAAACACATTTCTTTGGGTAGGTATTTCCTTTGGTTTGTTCTGCATAACAAACCAATCTGGAACTCCAGGTACCCATGAACCCACTAACTCAGTTGTCGAACTGTCTCTTTCTTCCTTTGGAGCCAGTTTCAAAGCTACCTGTGAAGGCCACTGCTTGGCCGTGACTCCCTGTTTTGGGCCTAATTCAGGCCTTCCATGAAGGTGGCCTCTTTCCATCCTATGTGAGGCTGGTCTAGGGGGCCAATCTCTGGCTTTGATCCCATAACTTGAGCCCGCTTCAGGTCTTCTTTTAGGATGATTGCCATATATTCTGTAATAGTTGGGTGGTCTGAACTCATGTAGAGGTCTCTTGCCCTTGGTGTGCACTCTAGTGGCTGCTGACCCAGCCATGAATGGCTGCTGCCTAGGACTAGTTGGATATGGCCTTTTGTTATAGGCACTGGTTGGTTTAGGATGCCTTTATACATCTTTGTAATATTGTTTCCCATCAATCGGAAGCCCTTTCAACCACTAGTAGCTCAACCTGCACCTATGACACATTCTTTGCATGATAGCTGCCTTTAAAGAATCATCATCCAATGTCTCCTCATCAGAGTCTTCCCTCTAGTCTGCAAAGCCCTGTCCAACAGTTGGTGAACTTCTAGCATCTTTCTTGACAGTAGTCTGGCTAGTAACATGAATTTGCACATTGACCTCTTCCAATTCCTTCAATGATAAGTTCTGGAAGTCTACCACAATAACATTGGCTGCAACTTCTCCAATTTCTGTGAATGGATTAGTGTCAATCCCCATAGCCTTCTCTACTTTAGCAGGGAATTTTAAACTCCCCTTTCGAATCTATTCTTGGATATTGTCCCGAAAAATAATACAGTTTTTAGTTGAGTGAGATGAAGAATTATGCCATTTACAATACATTTTTCCTTTAAGTTCCTCTGGAGACGGAATTTTGACTCTTTTTGGTAACTTCAGGAAGTTTGCCGCAAGCAAATGATCAAAAATATTATCTGCCTTTGTTAAATCGAAAGAGTATTTCCTATGAAGGTCTTTCTTTTTAAACTGCTGGTCTATTGTTGTGTTTTTATAAATTAATACCTCACAGATCACAGGTTCTTTCCCTACAATCTCTGCTGCATCAATCTCATAATTAGGATCTCTATAATATGTCTTTTATGATGCATTACTTCGATCTTGTTCTTCCTCTAGTAATGTTTCATACCTAGACACCTTATAGGTTAGTTCCACTAAGTCTCTAAACTCAGTTGAGTCAAACTTCTTTCGAAGCCTAAACTCTAAAGCATTTTGAGCCAAACTCACGAATTTAGGCTCTGGTAGGATGATCCTACATTTGTTTCATGCTCTTTTGAATCTGGCAATAAATTGAGCAGCCTACTCATCAGGCCTTTGACTCAACCTTGCCAAGTCTATCATGGAAACTTCTGGCTCCGTTTGGAAGAATTGGGTATGAAATGCCTCCTCCATTTGTTGCCAAGTTTGGATAGAGTCAGGTGTAAGGTTAATATACCATACAAAAGCTATCCCAGTTAGAGAATTTGGGAACAGTCTTAACTTCATGTAATCATTATTGGTAAATTCACCGCATTGAGCAGCAAACCTAGCAATATACTATACCGTTGACTGGTTTCCATTCCCATAAAAAAGAGCAAAGTCTGGTATCCTAAACCCTCTTTGGGTATTCATGTACCCTATCTACCCATTTTGGATATGGTTTCCTGTACACAGGAGTTTGAACCCCCCGAGCCATCGATCCACACATCTCTCTAACAATATCAGCAATTTGGTCCCTATGAACCATATTTTGTGCTTGTTGAACCACTACTGGAGGAACAAACACAGGATTTGGTGGACAACCTTGTGCCTGAGGTCCTCTTAGTCCATAGGGCGGTATATTTAGGACTGGTTGTCCCTGTGGTGTTGGCTGCCGTTGAGGGTATGGGTGACCCCTTTGAGTCTGTCCTGCGAAAGGTACTGGAACAGGTGTTGTGTCTCTTCCAATCGCAGGAAACCCTTCCAACCCCCCAGGTATAAATTCGAACAAAGGATTAGTGAACCCCCTTGTGCCAGGTATGGCTTCGAACATGGGATTTGGAAACATCCTTATGTCATTTTCTTGTGTTGGCCCAGATCCACAAATTTGCATGGTTTCATTATTAAGTAATAAGGCATTTTGATTTATCACAGGCCTCAAAAGAGGCTCATACCAAGATTGAAGTGATGGTCTTTCATAATTTTGGTTACTAGTTTGACCATTAATATGTTCGTTACTCTGCATAGGCTGTTTATCTCTAACCAATCTTTGTTAAGGGACATTTGAAATTTCCTCTATGTGCCTTGCGTTAGTTGATTGATAAGTATTCATTCAATCCAAAAAGAATGTTGCTCGATAGCATCTACTAGGCCTCCCTATGGATTCATTGGCTAAGTAGATGGAACAGTGGATGGTCCAATTCCTTGGCCTCGTCCAATACTTTGAACATGTGGTACTTGCTCCGAAATGCTAGTCTGTTCGACCATAGGTTCTGATAAAACAGGTACTTCCACATGATGTGTTATCACATTATCCTCTAGATTAAGTATTTCTACCTCTCCTTTCACGCCTTCTTCCAAGCGTTCATTTTCTCCTTGTCTCCTACGTCTAGCCATTTCAATTAGTCCCACTAGGCATGCCAAAAATATATGTTGGCTTTTTGACTTTCAAAGGTTATTATTGTAATTTTAAGCGTGCCATCAAGGATCAATCAGTCCTTACAGAAAATAAATTGCCAACCCATTATCAGACGATTGTGTTTTAGTTCTTTCAGCCTTAATGAAGAGGACTTTTACTGGTGGCTTTGTTTAGGAGAATTAAGCAAACATCGATTAAATGAAGAACAATTGTAACATTTCATTAAGTAAAAATGAAATACTTACAATGATTCAATTCAGCCTCGTAGAGGTTTATAGCAACAAACTACTTGAAACTACTCCTATGAACAATGTACAGTGCAGGAATTTGAAGTACAAAAATGTAAAGAACAAGAAATGTAAAACTGGAAGGAAAATAAAGTAAAACAAAATTGATTTTTTGGATCTGAGTCTAGGCTTCTTTCTGGGGCCTTCTCTGTTATTTATACTTCTCAATGACAACCGTCGAAATGAATTTCTAACCATCGAACCATCCCTTCATGATTGCTGATCATGTTTCCTTACAGTTAGCTCCACTATGCCATGTTTGCAGTTAGGCTTCCCTCCTGATTTTGAATTTAAATATATGAGTAACCGTTAAAGTCATATCATCTTACATCTCTTTGCTGATCCAGTGCTATGCAGATCTACAATAACCAATACTAACTACCACGTGTGTGATTATGATTGAAAATTTGAATTGTCTTCTCGTATTGCCCTCATCCTACCACGTGTTGAACTATGATTGACTTATACAAAATATGTAGCCAACAAATCTAATAGAAAATTGTCTTATTTTATGCCTAAGTATGAGCCACTTAACTTATTTATTAAATTGGAGCTCGCACAATACTCTTCACGAAAATCCTCTTTTGTTTATATAATATATAAATAGATAGATGTTGAGTAAGTAGTAAGAGTTTGTTTATTAAACCTACTGAGGTCTAACATTCGGGACTGTTCTAATCAATTATGAACTTTTTTTTGTTTTGTTAGGTCTCGTTTAAGGATATGTTATTTTAGTAATTTTTTTATTAAAATATGAAATAAAAAAATTAGTATATTTGGAATGACTTTTGATTTTTTACGAAAAGATATACAAAAATAAAAAGAAAAAGAATATTTGACTTTTTAATTTTTTTCTTAACTTTTTAGCTTTTAGGTTAAAATAAGCACATGTCAAACGATATCAAAATAAGAAAATAAGTACACGTGACATAAGGAGAAACTATCAAAATTTAGACACTAAGGGACAATTTGGGAAGCTAGATTTTTGCTTTTAGTCTATTTTAAGTTATATCACCTCTCATATTTTTTTACACAAAAAAATAAAAAGTTAAAAAAAAAATAAAAAGACGGCTTTTAACTAATTTTCTAAATCACACTTAAGTTATTCATTTCTAAATCACCCCTAAGTTATTCACTTTTAATAATAGTATAGCTATAGAAATGTTAAATTATGAGAATTTTTATACAAAAATTTCAGAATATTTAGAAGCTTCTTTTTGTGTGAATTTCATCACTTTCGCGCATGGTTCGTCCCCCGACGGACGGGACCTCTGAAATTTTGATAATTATATGTTTGGTTTTAATTTTTTAAAAATTGAATTTTTTAGTTTTTGTATTTTTTTTTATTTTTAGTGATTATTTTTAAAATTTTAAGTAATTTTTTTTACTTTTGTAGATACATTTTAAATGTATCTAAAAATTAAAATATTTATAAAAAATTAACAAATACACAAGAATATAAAAAATGTACTAAATTTTCTTATGTTGGAACGATCTTCTGTATAAAATAAATAATTTGAAATAAATCAAACAAATAAAAATAAATTACTTACAGAATTTATTTTACAGAAATGTAAAAAGTACAAAAAAAATCAAGTCGAGTGTGTGGCACTTTGTCCTTAAGACAGATTCGCCCCATTACAGTGTTTACGAATAAAAGGCGTCTATCTCCTAAGATACAATGATCTTCACAAATTGTAATAGCATTTCAAACAATTTATACGGCGAACCAAACCTGTGTTCTATACTCTTAAAGTATTCCCTAAAAATTATTATGAAGACTTATGCAAAGAAAGAGCAAAATGGGAAGGGGACGAATTTTTTCTGGATGTTTTTCAAATCTAGAAATCTGCTGGAAAGACCTCTATTTATAGGCAAGAAAGTGAAAAAGTGACCCTTCAAATCTGTCCAAACAGGTATGAAAAACCTGAACAGATACATTTTGAAATTCAAACAGATCTGGAGCAGTTTCAACAGATAACTGCACGGTAGTTAAATCTGTTTGGAAGAAAACTGAACCTATTCGGACTGCTAGGCAGTTTAAAGCTGTTTAGACAGTTAGAAATGGCTTTGTTTGGACAGAAAATTTTGATGCAAAAATTAAATTAATTTCGTTCTGAAATTCAAATAATTTTTCCCGCAAGAATTTGAAAAAATTCAAATAAATTTTGTCCAAAAAATTAATGTTAGAACTGACCAGACCCACAACTTACACCTGCGCTCGGCACAGCTCGGCCGGCGGCGGCGCGCGCGCATGTGTGGTGGTTTGAGCCAAGGTTCAAATTGTCCATAACTCCTCCCTTTTACAAACTTGGGGTGCCTCTTGGGGCCCAACCTAAGTGTTACCACCTAGGACTTATATACACACATAAGTTCTCTTAAGCTTCCAATATGGGACAAGCCTTACAAGGAAACCCACATTTAATTCTTTAATTGTCCATTCCACGAACCCGAAAACAACGTCAAGTTCCCATTCACTCATAAATGGTTTTGACGAACCGTCTTCACCGAGTGACTTGCCATGCGGTAAGGAACACGTCACCTCTTCGGACCCACCCCAAAAAACGTATGGAGCCCACTCAATTTTGGGCTCAAAGTTGGCCCAATATAAGCCTATAAAACCAAAATTTCCAACAATTTCCCACATGAATGAAATTTGACGGAGAGAAAATGTAACAACATGATCTAATTACAAAGAGTATAGATATTGGAAATATTCTGCAAATGATAAATAACTTTTGATTTTGAACCTTCCCTTGTAAGACACTATTGAATTTATTAGCTAACCAATGAACATGATGTCTTGAACTGTTCAACTGTTTGTGTAAACAAAGACAATAGAATTCATACAGTATATCACCAGACACAGTTTAGTTCTCACTATTGTATTCATTGTGGCCCTGAACAACCTGGTCTTTCATGAGTGTTCTAGAGAATTGTAGCCCTTCACAAATCTCATAGAACCAACCCAGTTCACATTCACATATGTGATTCTTATAAAGAGTATCTTGCCATAGTCCACTAGATTTACCTAGATATAAAAATCATTAAAATTTTACTTAACCTAAAACACTACAGACATCACTATTTTATCATAGAAATGGGTAGAAGTTTGACTCCCCAGTGATTCTTATGAGTCATACACAACTCAGTTGTCTCTTTGAACCTATATCTTAGGATCTCCAGTCAACTAGGTTGGATTGCTGTTGTGGTAACTCTTATTAAGTCCCATTTCCCTTGATGAATTCTCAACTAACTCTCTTGCTAACCCTTTGATTAGTGGATCCGCTATGTTGTCTTTAAACTTCACATATTCAATGGAAATAACTCCATTAGAGAGTAGTTGTCTCACGGTATTATGTCGACGACGAATGTGTCGCGACTTACCGTTATACATATGACTCTATGCTCTACCAATTGTTGATTAACTATCACAATGTTTGTATATAGCAGGAACCGATTTTGGCCACATTGGAATATCTTCAAGGAAGTGGTGAAGCCATTCTGTTTCTTCCCTAACTTTATCTAAAGCTATGAATTCTGATTCCATAGTAGACCTAGCAATGCAAGTTTGTTTGGAAGATTTCCAAGATATAGCTCCCCCACCAAGAGTAAAGACATACCCACTTATGGACTTTGAGTCTCTAGTATCCGATATCCAGTTTGCATCATAATATCCTTCAAGTACTGCTGGATGTCTAGTATAATTAAGCCCAACGTTACGAGTAAATCGGAGATATCTTAGGACCCTTATAATTGCTTTCTAGTGTTCTACTCCCAGATTACTCGTATATCTACTTAATTTACTTACTGCATAAGCTATATCCGGGCAAGTGTAGTTCATCAAGTCCATTAAGCTTCCAATAATTTGGACATACTCTAATTAAGAAATACTTTCATGTACATTCTTAGAAAGAAACAAATTAACATCCACAAGTGTTCTAGCAAGATGATCATCATGTTTGCTGAATTTGTCAAGTATTTTCTTAATGTAATAAGATTATGACAAAGCATATCCTTCTGATGTTTTAGTAATTTTCATACCAAGTATTACATTAGCAATCCTCATGTCCTTCATGTCAAAATGTTTATTCAACATTTCTTGGTAGTTTTAATCATATCATTATTACTACCTATGATGAGTATATCATCCACATAAAGACATACTATAACATAACCGTTGCTAGTGTTTTTAATATAAACACATTTTTCACATTCATTAATTTTGAATCCATTTGACATCATTGCTTTGTCAAATTTCTCATACCATTGCTTTGGCGCTTGTTTTAAACCATATAATGATTTAACCAATTTACACACTTTCATTTCTTTTCCTGGAACAGAAAATCTTTCTGGTTATTCCATGTAAATTTCTTCATCTAACTCACCATTTAAGAAAACAGTTTTCACATCCATTTGATGAATTTCTAGATTGTACAAAGATGTAATGGCAATTAGTATTTTAATGGATGTTATTCTAGTAACCAATGAGTATGTGTTAAAGTAATCAAGACCTTCTTTTTGTCTAAAACCTTTGACCATAAGTCTTGCCTTGTATTTGTCAATTGATCCATCCGCTTTCATTTTTCTCTTGAAAATCCACTTGTACCCAAAAGGTTTACAACCTGGTGGTAAATCCGCCAATTCCCAAGTGTGATTTTGCAGGATAGATTCAATTTCGCTATTTACAGCCTCTTTCCATAAAGGAGATTCAGGACTGGACATAACCTCTTTAAAAGTTAAAGACTCATTTTCTAACAAAAATGTTAGAAAATCTGGACCAAAAGATTTTGAGGTTCTAGTACGTTTACTACGCCTAAGTTCCTCTTCCTCATTTTGATCTGTCTCTTACTCTTGTTCTTGATCATGACTAGTAATAACATCATAAGATCTTTTCTTATTACTAGTCTCTTGTCCAGTCTTATTTGGAAATACATGTTCAAAGAATGATGCATTCTGAGATTCAATAATAGTATTTATATGCATTCGGAATGTTCTTATTTATGAAACAAAATCCGATATGCACTACTAGTTTTGGCATAACCAATGAAAATAAAATCAACGATCTTAGGACCTATCTTAGTCTTTTTAAGACTAGGATTAACCACTTTAGTCAAACACCCCCACACTTTTAAGTATTTGTAGGATAACACTCTCCCATGCCACATTTCATAAGGTGTTTGATTTACTTCTTTCGGGGTACTTTGTTAAGTATATAATTAGCAGAAAGTATTGCTTTCCCCCACATGGCATTCATCATTTCTTTTAAAGTCCTATTTTTCTTTTTAGCAATTCCATTTTGTTGAGGTGAGTAAGGAGCAGTGGTTTGATGAATTATTCCATGTTTTTTACAAAATTCACCAAAATGTGATTCATATTCACCACTTCTATCACTTCTAAGTTTCTTAATTTTCTTACCAAGTTGATTTTCAAATTTATTCTTGTATTGAATGAAAATTTCCAAAGTTTCATCATTGATTCGAATTAAATAAACATAACTATATCTAGTATAGTCATTTATGAAAGTGATAACATATTTTTTTCTACCTCTGGTTTGAATTGATTTAAAATCACAAATGTCACTATGAATTAATTCAAGTGGTTCCGTACTTCTTTCAATTGAATGAAAAGGAGTTTTGGATAATTTTTCCTCAACACAAATTTCACATTTATGATTTAAATCAATGTCAAATTTAGATAAACATTCCACATTAATTAATCTACGCAAGGATCCATAATTTACATGCCCAAGTCTATCATGCCATAAATTTGAAGACTCAAGCAAGTAAGAAGAAGATGTATTTTTATTAATGACAGAGAGTACAACAGTCATTACATTCATTTTGAAAAGGTCATCAGACATGTAACCTTTTCTTACATACATCTCGTTTTTGGTAAGTACTAACTTGTCACTTTCAAAAATTAGCCTAAACCCATTTTTACTCTACAAAGATCCAGAAACAAGGTTTTTGCGAATGTCCGGTACATGCAGTACATTGTTGAGAGTGAGTTCCTTTCTAGATGTCATCTTCAGAATAATATTTCCTTGTCCTTCAACTTTGGAAGTTGAGGAGTTGCCCATAAAAAGTTGTTCACCATTGTCCACTATAGAGTAAGATGTGAACATCCTTTTGTCGGCACAAATATGGCTAGTAGCACCAATGTCCACCCACCATTCTTTAGGATTTCTGACAAGGTTTGCCTCGAAAACAACTGTAGAAAGATTTATGGCATCAACACCATTGGAAATTTTGTCCATTTTGGTCATATTAGCTTAAAGAGCCTTCTTGCTTAATCTTCCTTTGCCTTTGCGCTTACTATGGCAATCTTTGACCTGATGTCCCTCTTTGTCACAGATGTAACATATGCTATTAAACTTGTACTTTTTAGTTTCTCCTCCTTTAGAGCCTTGTGCGGAACTTTCTCCAGAATATTTTCATTTCTTTGCTTTTGATGTATGTTCCACCACATTTGCCTTAGACTCCATACCAGCCCGCTTATCAGAATTACAGTTGTCCTCCTCAATCCTCAAACACACAATCAATTCTTCTAAAGACATTTCTTTGCGCTTGTGTTTGAGGTAGTTCTTGAATTCCTTCCAGCCTTGTGGTAATTTTTCAATTAAGGCAGCAACTTGAAAGGATTCACTGAGAGACATGCCTTCTTGATGAATGTCATGTAGAATGAGTTGGAGATCTTGAACTTGGCTGATCACAGTTTTAGAATCAACCATCACAAAATCTAGGAATTTGCCAACCACAAATTTCTTTGAGTCAGGATCTTTTGTTTTGTACTTTTTCTCCAAAGACTCCCAAAGTACCTTTGTCGTTTTGATAGGACTGTAGACATTGTATAATGTGTTGTCAAGTCTGTTCAAGATGTAGTTTCGGCAAAGAAAATGTGCATGTTTCTAGACATTGACCGCAGCAACCACTTGTCAGTCGATTTCATCCTCTTTCAGAATAGGAGCATCGTCTCGGAGAAACCGTGCCAGGTTCAGAGTTGTAAGATAGAACAACATTTTCTGTTGCCATCTTTTAAAATCAGTACCTAAGAACTTCTCTAACTTCTCACCGTGATTAACTGGTACAATCATAACTGGAGAAAGAGTTGGAGCAATGGCAGCCACCTCACTAGTACTTGTTTGAGTATTAATTTGACCAGTTTCAGTAGCCATGAATTCTAAATTATAAAACAAAATTATAATTAGAATTTTATACTACACAGAAAATTTAAACCAAAACCACATAATTAAATTTTGTAAAAATAAAAGAAATAAAAATTGTAACTTTTATTTCTAATTAATTTGAAAATAAAATAAAATTTTATTTAAACAAATTAATTCCACACAGAAAATTAAATTTCTGTAACACTTCAATAATTAAAATACCGAAACAAAATTTTAATTAATGAATACTCAGAAATTATCTCTGTAAACCAAAATTAATTTCTTGAAAAACTTTACAAATAAATATTCTGAATTGTTAATGACACCAATATATTACTATTAGCTGTCAAAGAAAATAGACAATATATTACTACTATCTGTCAAACAGTATATAACTACTATTTGTTTTTCCAACCAGAATATTATTTTGTAAAACTACCGAGAAAAAAAAAATTCTGTAAGAAGAAAAAAGAGAAAAGAAACCAAACGAAAAATTCTGTATAAATAGAATAATTCAAATCTGTCTTAAGATTGTTGGAACAATCTTTTGTGTAAAATAAATAACTTGAAACAAATCAAACAAATAAAAATAAATTACTTACAGAATTTATTTTACCGAAATGTAAAAAGTACAAAAAAGATTAAGTCGAGCATGTGACACTTTGTCTTTAAGACAGATTCGCCCCACTACAGTGCTTACGGATAAAAGGCGTTTATCTCCCAAGATACAATGATCTTCACATATTGTAATAGCACTCCAAACAATTTGTACGGCGAACCAAACCTGTATTCTATACTCTCAAAGTATTCCCTAAAAATTATTATGAAGAATTATGCAAAGAAAAAGCAAAATGGGAAGGAAACGAATTTTTTCTGGATGTTTTTTAGATCTAGAAATCCGCTAAAAAGATCTCTATTTATAGGCAAGAAAGTGAGAAAGTGACCCTTCAAATCTGTCCGAACAGGTATGAAAAACCTGAATAGATACATTTTGAAATTCAAACAGATCTAGAGCAGTTTCAACAGATAACTGCACGGCAGTTAAATCTATCTAGAATAAAACTGAACTTGTTCAGACTGCTGGGCAGTTTAAAGCAGTTTAGACAGTTGGAAATGGCTTTGTTTGGACAGAAAATTTTGGTGCAAAAATTAAATTAATTTCATTCTGAAATTCAAATAATTTTTCCCGCAAGAATTTGAAAAAATTCAAATAAATTTTGACCAAAAAATTAATGTTAGAACTGACCCGACCCACACCCAGTACGGCTTGGCCGGCGGCGCGCGCGTGTGGTGGTTTGAGCCAAGGTTTAAATTGTCCATAACTCCTCCCTTTTACAAACTTGGGGTGCCCCTTGGGACCCAACGCAAGTGTTGCCACCTAGAACTTATATACACACATAAGTTCTCTTAAGCTTCCAATGTGAGATATGCCTTACAAGAAAACCCACATTTAATTCTTTAATTGTCCATTCCACGAACCCGAAAACGATGTCAAGTTCCTATTCACTCATAAATGGTTTTGATGAACCGTCTTCATCGGATGCCTTGCCATGCGGCAAGGAACACATCACCTCTTCAAACACACCTCAAAAAAATGTGTGGGACCCACTCAATTTTGGACTCAAAGTTAACCCAAAATAAGCCCATAAAACCAAATTTTCCAACATCTTGTTTTTTTTATATATATTTTTGGTATTTAGAAAAAAAAATTTTAAAAATCATAAATACTATACTTCTTAACTGTATTTATGTTAAGCGTATCTAAAAATTAAAAAAATTACTCAAAATATTTAAAAAAATTCATTAAAAACAAAAACAAAAACAAAAACACCAAAAATAAAAAAAATTCAATTTTCTAAAAAATGAATCACAAGTTATGAAACCAAACAAGCTTAATATTCTTATATGTATAGATTAGTGTATACTTGTGCCTAAAGATACAATGTAAATAAAATAAGTGAGTAAATAGGAGAAAATTAAAAAAAACAAAAAAAAAACAAACAAAGAAATAGGGAGAAAAATAAAAAAAGGAGGATGGAAGGAAAGAATGTGGGCACGAGAGAGAGAGAGAGAGAGAGAGAGAGAGTGAGTGAATAAAAAAATGAGAAAAGAAAGTGGATGAGAGAGAGAGAGAGAGAGAGAATGCATGAGTGAACAAAAAGAGAGGAAAAAAAAGTAGATGAGTGGGCGTGAGAGGTAGAGAGGGAATGCACGAGTGAGCAAAAAGGAAAGAAAATAAAGTGGGTAAGCCTGTTCAAAAAAAAAAAAAAGTGAGTGAGTGTGTGAGTGAGTGAATGGAAATTAAAGAAATCTTGATGCTAAGATGAATTAAGAATTAGGCCAAGTTTGGCATCCATTCAAAAATTTAAAAAGTTAAAAAGTCACTATCATATTTAAGTCACATCATCTTATTTAAGTCACATCACCTCTCTAACACATCACTTCAAACTCAACCCAAATCCAACCCATATTGCATAAAAAGTTAAAAAATGCACTTATTTAGTCTTCCCAAACTTGGCCTTAATTTCAACCATTGATACAAAATATATCTCTTAGATATTTTGACACATTTTTAAAAATGGTCCTACTTCATTATATAGATTATATCATATATATATCCTCTATAAAATTATAATAGTATCCATTCTTAAAATCGTAATAGTATCCATTTATTATAAATTTTTCTTCCAATTATAAGGAATCTATTAAAATGGATCCTTCTATTATACATTTTCAAAAAAAATGTATCATATACAAGTTATGACTTTGCAGTATTAATGTTATAAAGTGTCATAACCAAATTATTCTCATTTATAACTAAAATGACCACTATATAAATTATAACTTAGCAACACATCTTCAATCAAAATAAATAAATAAATAAATAATCACAATAAGTTATAACTACTATCAAAATGAATCATAACTAATCATTACTTGATATATTACCAAAGACCTCTTCAGTTATAATTAAAATAACAACTACAAGAAGTTATAACTAAGTTATAGCTAACACTATAATGTGTCATAATTAAAAACCAAAAAAAAATCATAATTGCAACATATGATAGACAATTATTTTACGGTGTGTTTTTATTGAATTTCTCCTCTAAAATATATCATTTCTATTTCAACTTATCTTCTTTTTTAATTTTCCAATCCATCTAAAATAATTACTCTCTAATATTTGTATAAAATTTAACATCAAATCTTTTAATTTAAAATTCAAATTTATCTAAATAGACATTTAATATTTAACTTTAGCAATATATCATTATTGTTTATTATGAGAAAAAAAATTCTACTAAATTTTCTAAAAAATTCAAATTCTACTGAATTTTCTATTGAATATATCTAAATAGACTTTTAATAGTTGAGTTTTCTAAAAAAACTTTTCAAAAAATTCTATTTTCTTATTTTCCATATTTTTTTGTTTTTATTAAATTTTTTTAATTTTTAGATACACTTAACATAAATACACTTAAAAAGTATAATTTTTGTGAAAAAAATCTTTTAAAAAATGCACTAACTACTAAAAATGCAAAAAAATTAAAAATTAAAAATTTAATACATTTTTACATATTTTTTGTGTATTTATTAATTTTTTAAAATACTTTTTCATAAATATTTTACTTTTTAGATACATATAAATAAGATGTAGGGGTGTAATTTTGGCCCGACTCGACCCATCTAGGCTTTGGCCGGGCCGGGCCGGGCCAGGCCACTTCGAGTCTTGCGGGCTCCCACAAAAAATTAGGCCGGTCCATAGGCTAAAAAACTAGGCCCAGGCCCAAGGGTATTCGAGCTTTAGGCTTCAAAACGATGGCCTTAGCCCAGACCCTGGCCCAAGGCCTTGATCTCGACTTCGCTTGGGCTCGGGCCTTAACGAGCCAAGCCCATCTCAGGCTTCAGGCAAGCTTCAAGCCGCCGGTGAGCTACGGGCCAAAATTACACCCCTAGTAAGATACATCTAAAAAATGAAAAAATATACTTAAAATTTTAAAAATATTCACTAAAAATAAAAAAACTTAATTTTAAAAATTTAATTCAAAAATCTCAATTCAAACACACTGATGTTATTATTAATTTGTGCCCCTTAACGTTGTGTTTGGTTGGAAAATTTGGGAAAGAATTTAGAAAAGAAAAGAAAAGAAAAAAAGTATGTAAAACTAAATAAAATATAAATATGTTTATTCACATTTCACTTATATTTTTTATTTTCCTTTCCAAATCTTTTTTCAAATCCTCTAACCAAACACAACATAAATGAATTTCTAACTCCACGATTGTTCTTGGAAATTGTTGCATTTGCTTGTACAGTACACTGTACAGGCAACCTACTGTGAAACATGTTATCAATCTCACATTCGGTGGCAACAGAGTCAAGAAATTAAATTCGAAAACACTTATTATTTATAATTTTTTATTTAAAAAAAATCATGAGCAATATTAAGGTGATAATAATTTTATCTTATTAAATTTTTGAAATTTTGAAACCTTCAACAATAAGGTTTTTTTTAAAAAAAACTCCCACCAACAATGATTCATACTACTAAAAAAAATAGCACTAATACATTAAGAATGTCAAAAAAAAAACAGGCCCTGCCCATTACCACATCATTAATGATGCTATTAAAACACCACTTTTAGTGCTCTCAACCATTTTTCGAAACCCCACCTAAACTATTTGATTTACGAATGTCAAGACAAGCTCAAATGAAGCTCGTCTGACTTGATTTGTCCTAAAATTCAGCATTCAAATAAAATTTAAACACTAGAGCTAGACAGTGCAAGTAAAATTATATTACTTTCAGTAATATACCATGAACTAGGTTATTTTAAGCTATCAAAAAACTTGAGAAACAATTAGTACAAGTGATGACTTCAAAATCCAACCATATCAAATGTGATTTACAAACCTATTCAAAACAGAGTTACCAAACATATGAAAAACCACACCAACTACATGAGCAAAACAAAGTTCTAAAAATATTCAATATTTCTTCCTAAACAGAGATATACTAGTTACTACAGTATCAGAAAAAGCAACCACTATATACTAACATGGATGCTCTCTAAGCAAACATTACAAAAATGCAAAATCAAGTCTATGGTACCCAAAAGCCTAGGTCATAAATAAACATAGTAATAAGTTATAAGTTAAGAGGCCATACAATGATCAAACACACAAAAACCTCAATCTTTAGTGGTTTTGTTAATGAGGGATTTGTGAATGTGAGGGATGACACCACCTCCAGCAATAGTTCCTTTGATGAGAGTGTCGAGTTCCTCATCCCCTCTGATGGCCAGTTGCAGATGCCTTGGTGTGATTCTCTTCACTTTCAGATCTTTGCTTGCATTCCCTGCCAGCTCAAGTACCTCAGCGGTCAGATATTCAAGAATTGCAGCAGAGTAAACGGCAGCTGTGGCACCAACTC
This sequence comes from Camellia granthamiana, assembly GCA_036172215.1. Taxonomy (NCBI): domain Eukaryota; kingdom Viridiplantae; phylum Streptophyta; class Magnoliopsida; order Ericales; family Theaceae; genus Camellia; species Camellia granthamiana. The sequence goes on from CM069915.1 coordinate 11,369,068, forward strand.
TACCAGTAGCAGCAGTCCTTGATTTCAGCTGGCGGTGGATCCTACCTACCGGGAACTAAACTCCCTCAAACAGAAACAAACTATCAAAATTAGCAATGGATGCGACAGATATCTCTGAAAGTAAGAAATACTGATTGAGCACTCTCATTATACATAATAAACAACCACAACTATACTAAAGATAAACTTGAGAGAAGATTCATAAGAACTATGGTTTCACATAAGTGAAGTTAGGGAACTAAACTCCCTTAAACGGAAACAAAATAAACAATAATTAGCAAAATTAGCAAGAGATGTGACAGATATCTCTCAAAGGCAATCTTACTATACATTAAACAGCAAAATCTGTATTGCAAACCCAAAAGAAAAAGGTTGATGTTTCTAACATCTTCCTGCTTTTGCCACATGTTTATGTTGAACTTCAGAGAATAGTACATGGAAACAGTAGTGATTTTACATAAGAATAATACTTGAGACCCCCTTTTGGGGGTCACCCCCTCACCCCTTTTGTCATGTGTCAGGGAGTGATTGGAGGAGCAGGAAAAAAAAGAAAAAGAAAAAGAAAAAGCAACCAATGAGAGAGAGAGGGAGTCAAAGGGGGTGATGGGAAAAGGGGAGATGAATCATTGTTGTTTACATAATTAAAGTGGACTGAGAACATTTTAAACAAACAGTGAAAAAAATGTCAGTATGGTAAGATTCACTACTCATGAGGCAGACAATAGAGAAAGTGAAGAATGCACCAGAGGGATAGCTTGAATGGTCAACCACCGAGATTCCTATCCAAGAGGTCTAACATTTGCCTCCCTTCCCATTTGCCCAGTTCATAAGCTTAGGGGTAGCATCTACACCCCAAGTTTACACACCTAGGATGGGTCCAAAGGACCCGCCTAGGCCAAGTTCTCAATCATCAGAAAAGGAATGCACAAGACACGGGTACCAAAGAACAAATGAACAGCAGCATGCGCATTCAAGGGTTTGTAAATTTTTTTGACTATTAATATCCCAATCCCAGTGTTAAGACTCAAAACAACCTCTATATTTTGTATACACTCCTAATGCCAGCAATAACTACTTGCATATAATCCAAACATTGTATTAGAACATGTGTTACACATTTCAGTTAAATGCATTATTAATTAAATGTCAATCAAATTTGGTGAGATTGTACATGCATAATAGATTCATCTGAATGAAACTAACAAATCTGAGCATAAAACAAATTTATGGTTAGGTCTTAATTTCAAAAAAAAAAAAAAAGGTGTGCTGTGGGCTTGGAATGAGGTCTGTAATGGGATTGCAACAAGTCCTTCTTTTCAACTAGCATTGCGTTGTCATGGATTTTATTCATGAACATAACAAAATCAAAAACCTTAAACCTTCAATCATATATTAAGTAAAATTCCTGATTTTCAAACCCAAGTTGAAATATATAACCACTAAAGAATAGTTACTCAATCACAAGACCTTTCAATAATTTCATACTTGTATATCTTCATAAGACCTTAATATCATTATCTTTCAATCATTTCAAGCCAAATTTCTAATTTCCATTCTATCTGTTCCCAATTTTACATAATGTTTGTCAATAAATCCTCCTCACATTGCCCCTACGACCCAACCCAATGGACAATTTGAACCAAAAACATGCACACCAAAACATCATAACACTAGTATAGTATATGTATAACAGCACAAACAAACAACAAACACTACTCAATTTAGAGCATATCTTGATGTGAAGAGAGAAAATATTACCTGGAGACCAGCTCGGGAAGAGCGAGAAACAGGCCTCTTCTTGTCCTTCTCCTTCTCTTTGTTTGCAGCTGCTGCTGCTGCTGCTGTTGTTTTTCCCGCCACAAGCCCCTTTCCTCCTTTTCCCGCCATTTTTTTCCCACCTTGATTACTGTTTCAAAAAAAAAAAAACTGAAAACGAAAGACAAAAGAGACGCAAAACAAAAACAAAAAATAGCGGATGTTTTTGAGAAATATATGGAGAACAGAAGATTAAGGAAGAATGAGAAAACAGATCTGCACGGAAACAAATACCAATATTCGGATTTTGCTTTTATATCCAGCAATTGAGAGAGAGAGAGAGAGAGAGAGAGAGAGAGAGAGAGAGAGAGAGAGAGACCTGAGAAGTTGGGAAGACGATCAAAGAGGGAAACTGGAGAGAGTAATTGAATGCAGTTGCTGGAAGATAAGATGAGATAAGATACTCTCTCTGTATGTAAGTTGACTCACCGTTTTTAATGCTCGGTTTTTGAATGTGGGATGCCAAAATGGCGGTTACTTTTGGGTGGGAAAAGAAAAGGCTTTTTGGATTTCAAATTTTCATTACAACTAACCCCAAATCTTAGAGTATCTTCAACTCACTAGCTATATATGTTTGTTAGTTAGCCTCCGTTTGGCAAGGGGCTCATTGGGCTCATGAGCCACAAAAGACAAAATAGGCTCATGAGCCACAACAGACAAAACATCACATCCAACCCCATAATCATTACACTCTTCTCTCACAAAAAAAGTCAAAAAAGCCAAAAAGCCAAGAGCCCTTCCCAAACCAAGCTTTTGAGCCCAGGCTTATATAGCCAAAAAAGCCAAAAAGCCAAAGAGCCAGCCCACTTCCCAAACGGAGGCTAAGCATAATTTATTTTTTTCAATATCAATGCATTAGAGTATCTCCAACGGTGAATTAAACCTAGCATCAGATTTAAATTTTGGTAAAAAAGTCACTTTTTGAAGCTCCAATGGTTTCAGCAAATTGGTATCAAAATGAGAATTCACCAAAAAATTCATCAAAGTGAGAACAGGGTACAGATTTCACTATTTTACTGTGCGTGACCATTAGAGGAGACCAACCGGTCAACTAGCCGGTTGACCAACCGATCGGCCGATTCCCTTTCAAATAGGTAGGTTCAAACAGGTTAAAATATATATATATATATATTTTTTTTTTTTTTTTGCCTTACCGGTCGACCCTCCCCTTTTTATGCATGGTTGGAGGAAGAAATATCAAATTGAGAAAATTAACTTTTTTTTACTCAAATTTGGTGAAAAATCTAATTCACCGTTGGAGATGGTCTTAGGTATATGATTAGATATTTCAGCTTAACTTACATTCACTAGCTACATGTAGTTAGCCTTTAAAGGTTAAGCAAAATATATTTAATCATTATAATCATTTCCCTCCATCTTTATTGTTGATGTAAAATTCTATAAAGTTAATAGTATTTAAATGAATAGCTAAAATAAAGAGTATGATCAAAGTAAAAATATGAAACAGTTGATAGGTAAAATAAAATGTATACTTTAGAGTGTTTTTAGAAGTTGGTAAAAAGTTAATTTTTTGACTTTTTTAGTCTATTTTATCTTTTTGTGAGTAAAACATGTGAGAGGTGATGTGACCAAAAATAGGTAAAAAGTCAAAAACTGGCGTTTTTAACTCTTCCCAAAAGAGAGTAGTATTTAGGGTTGGTTTGGGGTGTCCTAAAAAAGTGCACTTTTTGGCTTTTTGGACTAAAAAAGTTGAAAAAAAAATATGGAGGTTTGGGTTAACTTTTTGGATTTTTATGGAAAAATGTGTATTAAAAAATTGTATAAAAAAAGTGTGTAAGAGATGATTTGAAATGGGTGGGGCCCAGCCGTTGAAATGCAAGCCGTGTATTGTAGTTGGAAATTATTGGGTGAATAGTGAACAAAGCAGTGGACGGTTTTGTTTGGCTTGTGGAGTCATCACGGGTCCCATTTTAATAATCTGAACCGTTCAATGTGTGTAACTCGTCGAACACTATGTACCTATAAAAAATCACGTTAATCGGATATTGATAGCTATCTGATCAGATTTATTTAATTTTCAATCATTAATTATAACACCATCCATTTGTTGTAGATAACTGATTTGATCATATAGTTACCGATATCCGATCAATGTGATTTTTTGCAGACATATAGTACTCGATGAGTTCTACACATTTAACGGTTCAGATTATCAAAACGGGACCCGTGATAGCCCCCACAGGGCAAACAGCGGTGTGTGTGCAAATCACACCCAATCATTCCGTGAGTCTGCACTGCCGCTGCTTTTGGTCCATTCACACCAGTCTTTTGGTCCATTCGGTGCGTCCTTTTGACAGAAAAAATTAAATTTTTTTTTTTTTTTTTTGGGTGAATAGTGATGTATTTTTGGATTTTGGTGTAACTTTTTGACTTTTTGGCTGATTTAGCTTAAGCCAAACCAGGCCTTAGATAGGCAAAGTAAAATGTATGCATTGGAGATGCTCTTATACTAACTGGATTCTACTGCACGCAAGCTCGTTTTGATTTCGTGATGTCACGCATGGATTTTATTGTTCACTCTGTTTGCAAAAAATAATTTATTAATTTAAAGAAATTATAATGTCACAAAAATACTAAAATTTCAGTCGAAATTTTCAAAATTCCAAAATTTAATATTTAATTCAAAAAATAGCATAAATAAAATGAGATTGCCTGTGCTCGAGCACATTTAAGTGGTGCTTGAGAGCACTCGATCCTTAAATCATCTCCACACTTCTAGATATTTTAATTAACTGACATTATATTTTTAAATATTCTATGACATAAAAAGAAAAAAGATAAAAGGAATCCAATTTTATCAAAAATGCTTGGGAGCTCTAAAATAAGAGCTCTAAAGGAGCTCTAGTGAATGGGATCCACCAATTAATTTGATGTTTTGGTTTTGAGCAATGATACATCCTTCTAATTTTGGAGCTCTAATTAAACTCTAATGATGCGGCAAGAAATAAAAAATAAATAAACTTAAGGTCAAAACATCACATTACAGTAAGATCCACTTCCATTAGAGTTCCTTTATTAGAGCTCTCAATTATTTTTCTTTGATTTTTTTTTTTTTTACCTTGTCACATCATTAGAACTCTTGTTAGAGAGCAAGAATCCTCTCCTTGCATTTTCTACTTCACTTCTTCCTTGCAATAGTCAAGATTCATTTTAAGATAATTCAATGGTGTAGATCATTTCAAAAAAATTATTTTTTTATTTTTAATAAAATAATCTGAGCGATTAAATTCTTTTAAGATGAATCTTAACCATTACAAGAAAGAAGTGAAATAGGGAACGTAAAGAGAGAATCCTTGCTCCTTGTTAGAGCTCTATATCAACCCCGCAACTTTATTTGGTATCAGGAACCCAAGACAAGGAGAAATGCTCACCAGGCCCCTAAATAAAATGTAAGCTTTATTTGGTAATACATATATTTTTTTGTATTTGGTAATATGATTTAGGGGTTGTTTGGGGTGTCCTAAATAAATGTACTTTTTATCTTTTTAAACTAAAAATTTAGGAAAAAAATATGAATGTTTGGGTTGATTTTTTGAATTTTTATAAAAAAATGTGTATTAAAAAATTGTATAAAAAAGTGTGTAGGAGAAGATTAGAAATGTGGGTTGGCAGCCGTACAATCTATGCAATTGAATTGATGGTAAGAAATTATTGGCCAATGTTTAGACATTGCACTGAACGGTTTTGTTCGGCCCGTGGAGGCCATCACGGGTCCCATTTTGATAATTTGAACCGTCAATGCGTAGAACTCGTCGAGTACTATATACCTATAAAAAATCACGTTGATCAGATATCGATAGCTATCTTATCAGATTTATTTTTTTTCAATCGTTAATTATAACACCATCTATTTTTTTATACAAAACTGATTTGATCATATAGTTATCGATATCCGATCAAAGTGAATTTTCATAAATATATAATAATAGACGATTTCTACACATTGCACGGTTCAGATTATCAAAACGGGACCCGTGATGGGCCCCCACGAGCTGAACAATAGTGTGTTCAATTGCACCCAATGTGATCAGATTTGTTCGGCCACACACAGCACAGAGCAGTGATTGCTTACATCACCGAGTTGTACTTGACTTGGAAAATTAATTTTTTAATATATTTTTTTTAAATTGTGATAACTTTTTAATTTTTTAAGTAATTTTTTGACTTTTTGACTTTTTAGGAAGATGTCAAACTTGACCTTAGTATTTTAAGCCCCCATTTCAATACCAACTTAAAATGTGTAAATGATTTGCAAACTAGATAACCATTTTTAGTGTTAGGTATGAGTTATTTCCCTTTAGATTTTTTATTTTATTTATTTTTTTAATTTTATGGTTGTGGGTGATACTGATACAACACCTAGGGTGCAAATCAAATTTGAACCGATTTTGGAGAATAATGGACCACGTCCACATCAATCTAGCGCACAGTTAACATAGCAGCAGCCCATCCTACACTGAAAATATACGTAAGATGTCGGGGGATAGCTCAACATTAGCCTTAAAAAAAAGAATCCGGATCACCCGTAGCCCTTTTCCCTGTCGCCCTCCCTGTCGCCCCCAAAACGACGTCTTTTGGGGGCGATTTTCAGAAAAAAAAAACGCAGAAGAGGAAGGAGAAGGAGAGGAAGAGGGAGGGAGGAGGGAGAGGGAGAGGGAGAGAGGAGGAAGGAGGCCGTCCGCCGTCGCTCGTCGCTGTCCCTCGCCGCCCGTCGTCGTCCGCTCGTCGCCGTCCTTCGCTCGCCGTCCGTCGTCGTCCGCTCGTCGCCGTCCTTCGCTCGCCGTCCGCTGCCCTCGCTCCGCCGCCGCCGCCTCCTCCTCCTCCTCCTCCTCCACCTCCTCCTCCCCCCATATTTATGCCCCCTCCAGTCCGGCCGGCCCTTCCCTCCCTCCTCCCTCCTCCCTCCCTCTCCTTCCTCCCTCCCTCCCTCTGCGTCTGCGTTTTTTTTTTCTGAAAATCGCCCCCAAAATGACGTCGTTTTGGGGGCGACAGGGAGGGCGACAGGGAAAAGGGGCACAGACGACCTTCGCTCTAAAAAAAAACATAGGCATAGGAAAAAATGAGACACTACAAAGAGGATAATGCTTTGTTTGGCTACAGTTTTTTTTTTTTAGCTATTTAAGCTTTAAAAAAAAATCATTAGACCACAGCTTTTTTAGAAAAAAATGGCTATTAATTCACATGTTTCACAGGGAGTGCGAATTAGTCAATATTCTTCTTTTCTTTTCTTTTTTTTAATTATAAATGCATTTCTTAAAATTTATTTAGGTGTGTTTTGGAAAAACGATTAAAAGTTAAATTTTTGACTGTTTTTTTAAAAAAAAAGTAAAAAATATGATAAATGATATGACTCAAAATGAGTTAAAAGGTAGGAAATGACTTTTAATCTACTTTCCAAAAGAGGCCTTGAAATGCGGATTGTTCATTGTGATTCTAAAATTCACATTTTACCCGTTCAAATTTCTAATCGTATAACAAATGATCACTTTTATTAATAAATTATCAAGTTAATCAACAGTTTTTTCATGATATCATAAATATATTTTAATTAACAATTCAAATAATTTTATTATTGTGTAAGAGTGTTGTTATAAATTTTATTTTTTTTCATTAACTTTGATAAATAAAAAATTATTATTAGGGACTATTTGTAATTTCTAAAATCAAATAGGGCAACATATGTTTTAAGTAAATCTCAGTTGGTATATTTGTATTTTGCCTTATTTTTTTCTATTTTCTTTTGCATAAAGTCATTCAAAAATTTAAAATTCAACCTGAACCTTTTTTTTTTTTTTTTTTTTTTTGGATGGGCACCACAATCTCTTTGAATAAAGACAATTTTTGTATATGTTTTGTATACTCATAATCTTCGTATATATTTTATTTACAGCCACGTTCATGATATAAATTCTCGTTGAAAATTTATGTGGATTAGAAATGTTTCGTACAAATATCTTTCTAAAAAGTGAATTTTTTTTTTTTTTAGAAAAAAGGTGTAACATGCGTGAGTGTTAAGTCTAAAGTGATTTTAGCAGGTGTTTGGGATAATTTAAAAACATATATTTTTTTTTATATATATATATATATATGTATTTAGGTTACATCAATCAATATCTATTAACATCTCTTTTTTATTTTTCTAATCACTTTTCTATTTTTTTACATATTTTTTTTATAAAAAGTCAAAAGTACACTTGTTTAGAACATCTCAAACCACCTCTAAATAGGAAATTCTACTGTGAGGTCTTTTGGAAAGTAAAAAAAAAGTCAATTTTTAACCTTTTACTCATTTTGGGTCATATCACCTCTAATATTTTTTATCAAAAAAAACAAAATAAACTAAAAAAGCCAAAAAAAACTCAACTTTTTACCAACTTCTCAAAAAACCAGTATGTATGTCTTTGAAATGAGTGTAATATATGTATTTTTAGTTATATCATTTTTTTAATTATAATTAATTTTTTTCTTTAATTATAACATTATTTTAATTATCACTCATGAGATATTTAATTATGTCTAATATTATATTTAGTTATAATATTTTTTTAACTATATCTCAAAAAAGTATAAAATTATGTAATTTTATTATTTAATTATAAAATACATATAATACACGCTTCTCAAAAGCGTAATATTTCCCAATAGATATTGTTGGCACCATAAATCTGCTATTTTTATTATTATTTATTATTTATATAATTGCAGAACATGTGGCATCCTCCTATTCATTTGGAGGTTATGAGAAGTTATGAAATGTGAAAAGATGATGGAGAATAAAGTGGAGAACATGGAGCATGAAATAGATGTTGAAGGAAGTTATGGAAGATGTGTGAGTAATTTTCTGATCACACTGCCAACTCAATGATCAGCTGGAGAGAACTGGCAGAATAGATGACACCTGGCTAACCTGCAACAGAAAGAGAAGATTCCGGCGGTGGTTCTTCCACCCGGGGGCACTCCGACGATCAAGTTAGTATATCTCTCAGATAATCAAGTGCTAAATTCACTGCTCAAAACATAAATTGCGTACCTTAGACCCATGGGGGTGCCTCTCTTTTTATAGTTTACTCAATCCTAGTCCTATTAGAAGTCTGACTTCTATGGACTCTCATTCAGTGCTTACTTTGGACTCTACAAGAGATAAGGATAGACTCCCTAAGAATACTATTCTTATTTATCTTAAAGTCTTTCTTCATCTTAGGACGCTTGTCCCTTATCCGCTTATCTCGGATTCCGACATCTTCGGAGAAAACCTCGGCAACACCGAGATTACTTCGGCATAACGGCCAGGACACGTGGCACCTCGGCTGACACGTCGGCGTCACCTTGCCACGTGTTGGTACTCAAAAAATATTTCCCCACAACTGCCCCCTAGGTTCTATTACCTTGGCATTCTGAGGTGATGGAACCTGCATCGGTACTTCTTTCTAATGCGTTGGCTAAAACATCTTCTGCCGAGATCATTTATTTCAGGCCGACATGTCTTCTTGTGAACAAGATTTCCCCATGGACTTCTTCATGCGTGTGAGCTGTCAAGCATCACTTTTCAACTGTTTCATTTACGCGTTTGATCCTCATTGGATCGTGTTTCTGACGCGCCTGTGAACCGTCTTCTCTGCGTGCATCGTCTGACGTATGCGTTGCTCCAGGCGCATTTAATGCCTTCTTTTGCCGCCGTTTCAAAAATATTTTGACAAAACTTGTTTTTCTCTTCTTTCGTCTCCTTACTTTGCATTCGATTCTCTTGCTTTTTCTCTCTCTAACTCTTGAATACGCCATTGTTCTAGTTATCAAGCTCTGTAACTGCCTTCCTTTCTCCCTTCTTGTGAAGCTTTCGTCGTTTTGTTACATCTGTAACTGTCGTCTGACTTCGGCAATCTTCATACCGGCTCTATTTTTTCTAGTAAGCAACTGTTCCTTTTTTCAATTCCTTTGATATTCCTCATTACTTGTTGTCACTTCTGTTTTGTTCAAACATTTATCTTGTGAACTACATATCTGAATGTATTTATTTCATGATTCTGCTTTTGCCCAATTCTTGAACACACGCATTGTTTCACCACTTTCTTGCGCTTTTGTCACTGTTCTTGACCTTATACTCCTTGTATTCTCTATGCTTTTGATAGCCCTACCTCTGTTCTTAATTCTGAAACTTCGTTCTTGCTTGTCTGTTTTCCAGATTTGTGTCTTCAATCTTTGTCTTCATAGATTTAGGTTTGGGATTTGACTGTAGAACCCGTCAAAACTTTCACAAATTCTTGCATCAATATACACCTAGGTCTTAGCCGAGGTTCACAAAACCTTTTTTAGATCATATCTCTTCTGAAACCCAGTCCTTCTAATTTAGGCCGACGTTATGGATATGTGGAGGCATAGGATAACACTCCATCCAAACTAGAATACTTTAGACAGGAGTTTGAAATCCCAGCCGACGTCCATCTGAGGTTGACTGGGGATGATGACTCCATCATGCCTACTGACAACTCCATGCCCTTCCCTGTAGTTGCCTTTATTGAGTGTGGACTTCGGTTTCCACTCAACATCCTGTTTCGCGAGATTCTCCATTATTATAAGTTGAACCCCATGCAACTTGCTATAAATTCTTATCGAGTGATCAACGGTATCATAGCCTTAGCTAAACAGGAAAACGTTAGGATCACCTTAGCCGACGTTCAATACTGCTATACCATGTGCAGCCTTAACTTGAAAGAAAAAGGCTACATTTATTATCTTAAGCCGAGATCCACAGAATTCAAAATCGTAGCCGACCTCCCAGACTCCAACAAGGGAGCTGGAGACGATTACTTCATTACCTCAGGAAATTGGGAGTTTGCTCCAGATGAGGATCTCCATCTCTTCCCTCTACCTCGATCAATTTTAGAGGGCAAGGGTAAGAGCCCAGTGTTAATACTTGGTTGTTTCTTTTCTTTCCTTTGTTCTTTAGCCTTTGACTGGGCTTCTGCTTGCTTGTTTGGACATTGTCTGTCTTGGCTCAACGGAGCCCGATGTTCGATGGACTCTGGCATGAACTCAGCCATGAAGTCGGCCAAAACCTGGCCTTTGATTGCAGTTCTAGGCCTGTACTCCAGATCATATTGGCCTAGGGCGACTGCCCATCTGGCTATTCTTCCTGTCAAGTCTCCCTGCTGCAATAGGGACTTTAATGGATGCTCTGCTAGTATTACAATTTTATGGGCCTGGAAGTAATGGTTCAACTTCTTTGAAGCCATTACTAGAGCCAGTGCCAATTTCTCTAAGGGTAGATACCTTGTTTTTGCGTCGGCTAAGGTTTTGCTTACATAGTACATAGCCTTTTGCTCCCATTTTTCTTCTCGGATTAATACTGCACTAATCGCATGTTCTGAAACTGCTAAGCATAGGAACAGCTCCTCCCCAGGTTCTGGATTTGAAAGAACTGGAGCTGTGGTTAGGTACTTCTTCAGATCGGCTAATGCTTCTTCGCACTCCTCTGTCCAAAGAAAGTCTGTGGCTTTCTTCACTAATTTGAAGAAGGGTTTGCACTTGTCTGAGCTTCTGCTATAAACCTGTTCAGGGCTGCGGCCCTTCCAGTTAGCATCTGCACCTGTTTTGCCGACGTCGGGCTCTTCAGCTCTAGGATGGCCTTGATCTGATCTGGGCTAGCCTCAATGCCCCTCCTGGTCACCAGGTATCCTAGAAACTTACCAGATCCGACTCCAAATGCACACTTCGATGCATTGAGTCGGAGCCGATATGTTTTAAGGATTTCGAAGACTACTTTTAGATCGGCGAGATGTCCCTCAGGCTCCTTGGTCTTGACGACCATGTCGTCGATGTAGACTTCTACTGTTCGGCCAATCAGGTGCTTGAACATCTTGGTTACTAATCTTTGGTAGGTGGCTCCTGCGTTTTTCAATCCAAAGGGCATTACTCTGTAGTAGTATAGCCCTTTGGGAGTGACAAATGCAGTATTCTCTTCATCTGCTGGGTCCATAACTATCTGGTGATACCCCTTGTAGGCATCCAGGAAACTCATCCTTCCATGCCCCGAAGTGGCATCCACTAGCTGGTCAATCTTAGGTAGAGGGAAGTTGTCTTTGGGGCAGGCCTTGTTTAAACTGGTAAAGTCTACACAGACCCTCCATTTACCGTTCTTCTTCTTTACCACCACTGTATTGGACAGCCATGTCGGGTAGTGAACTTCTCTAATGGCCCTAGCCTCCAGAAGTCTGTCTATTTCTTCTTCTACTGCTTCGACGTGCATCAATGTCAGTCTTCTGGCTCGTTGAATTGCAGGTTTGGCCGACCTGTCAACATTCAGTTTGTGGCAAGTGACCTCGGGGTTGATGCCAGGCATTTCGTAAGGTGTCCATGCAAACACCTCAATATTTGCTCTCAGAAAAGCCTCCAACTCTCTTTCCTCTTCTTCGGCTAAGCTCGAGCCGAGAAGAAAGAAGCGTTCTTCATCCCCATCCTGGACGAGGATTTTCTTCAGTGCCTCTTCGTTCTTCTCGGCTGGCTCCTTGCCGATGTCTTCTAGGACTTCCACGTCTTCATCTTCAATTTCTGCCTTTTTTGGCTCTCGTATGCTGCATGTTGATTTCATTGCTGCCATGGAGCAATTCTTCGCCTGCAGCTAATCGCCCCTGACTTCCTCTATCCCATGCTCTGTTGGGAATCGCAATAGTTGATGCAATGTTGAGGGAACTGCCCCCATTGCATGCAACCATGGCCTTCCCAAGATGATGTTGTAAGAGGAGGGCGTGTCGATGATGGTGAATTCTGTCTTGATCTTCCTGGTGCCAGCCTGCACCTCCAAGTTTACTGCTCCCAGTGGCCATGTCAGCGTTCCATTGAACCCAACCATTGGACCATTGGATTGTTCCATGTCGTCCGGGTGAAGGCCGAGCTCCTTGTAACATCGGACGTATATGATGTCATAAAAGCTGCCTTGGTCAATCAAGATGCGTTTCACTTGGCACTCCCCAACCTGGAGGGATACTGCCAAGGCATCATTATGCGGATGCTGGACCATCTCTAGGTCGGCTTCAGTAAAGGTTATCATTGGTCCCTGGCATCCTTCTGCCCGATGTCTTTTCTCCCCGACTTGATAGACATGTTGTAGGTGTTTTACCTTCTGGGTCTCCCCTCTGATTTTGTTCTCATTGACCTTTGAGTGAATCACATTGACTACCCGAGGTCCTCCTGCCTGAGGTTGTTGTACTGGGAGAGGCGGAGCTGCTGGTGCTTGAGGCAATCTTGCCTGTTCTTCTCTTGTTCGGGCCTCGTCGACCAGATCTCTCAGATGGCCTTGCCTTACCAAGTCTTCCAAGTGTGCTTTCAGGGCTCTGCAACCCTGAGTTGTGTGCCCCTCTTCATTGTGGTAGGCACAACGCCTGCCAACGTTCCTCCCCAGGAATTCCCCTGGTGCCCTTGCTGGTGCTCTGAAATAGGGCTAGTTCCGAATTTGTTCCAGGACTTTTTGAATTGGGATTCGGAACACAGTCGTCACCGCCTGTGCAGCCCTCAGTTCTGTTTCATGTTTGTTCGTTCTGTTGTTACCTCGGCCTCGCTTCGGCGAGCCGTTTCTTTTCTCTGGCTTTATCTCCCTAGTCCCCGATGTATCTTCCTCGGCTCTGGCATACTTCTCGATTCTCGCCATGAGCTCTTCCATGCTTTTTGGCAAAGTTTTTGTCAAAGATTTCCGTAATGGACAGTTGTCTTTTAAGCCGTTCTTGAATGACACGACCGCCACTTCTTAGTTACATTATGGTATTCGGTTGAATACCTCATAATATCTTTTGGAGAATAATGGACCACGTCCACATCAATCTAGCCCACAGTTAACATAGCAGCAGCCCATCCTATACTGAAAATATACGTAAGATGTCGGGGGATAGCTCAACATTGGCCTAAAAAAAAACATAGGCATAGGAAAAAATGAGACACACAAAGAGGATAATGCTTTGTTTGGCTACAGTTTTTTTTTTTTTTAGCTATTTAAGCTTTAAAAAAAAATCATTAGACCACAGCTTTTTTAGAAAAAAATGGCTATTAATTCACATGTTTCACAGGGAGTGCGAATTAGTCAATATTCTTCTTTTCTTTTCTGTTTTTTAATTATAAATACATTTTTTAAAATTTATTTAGGTGTGTTTTGGAAAAACGATTAAAAGTTAAATTTTTGACTTTTTTTTAAAAAAAAGTGTAAAAAATATGAGAGATGATGTGACCCAAAATGAGTTAAAAGTTAGGAAGTGACTTTTAATCCACTTTCCAAAAGAGGCCTTCAAATGCGGATTGTTCATTGTGATTCTAAAATTCACATTTCACCCGTTCAAACTTCTAATCGCATAACAAATAATCACTTTTATTAATAAATTATCAAGTTAATCAACAGTTTTTCATGATATCATAAATATATTTTAATTAACAATTCAAATAATTTTATTATTGTGTAAGAGTGTTGTTATAAATTTTATTTTTTTTCATTAACTTTGATAAATAAAAAATTATGATTGGGGACTATTTGTAATTTCTAAAATCAAATAGGGCAACATGTGTTTTAAGTAAATCTCAATTGGTATATTTGTATTTTGCCTTATTTTTTTCTATTTTCTTTTGCATAAATTCATTCAAAAATTTAAAATTCAACCTGAACCTTTTTTTTTTTTTTTTTTGGATGGGCACCACAATCTCTTTGAATAAAGACAATTTTTGTATATGTTTTGTATACTCATAATCTTTGTATATATTTTATTTATAGCGACATTCATGATATGAATTCTTGTTGAAAATTTTTGTGGATTAGAAATGTTTCGTACAAATATCTTTCTAAAAAGTGATTTTTTTTTTTTTTAAAAAAAAGGTGTAACATGCGTGAGTGTTAAGTCTAAAGTGATTTTAGCAGATGTTTGGGATAATTTAAAAAAATGTATTTTTTTTATTATTTATATACATTTATTTAGGTCGCATCGATCAATATTTATTAACATCTTTTTTTTATTTTTCTAATCACTTCTCTATGTTTTTACACATTTTTTTTTATAAAAAGTCAAAAAGTACACTTATTTTAGAACATCTAAAACCACTTCTAAATAAGAAATTCTACTGTGAGGTCTTTTGGAAAGCAAAAAAAAAGTCAGTTTTTAACCTTTTACTCATTTTGGGTCATATCACCTCTTACATTTTTTTATCAAAAAAACAAATTAAACTAAAAAAGTAAAAAAAATTCAACTTTTTACCAACTTCTCAAAAAACCACTATGTATGTCTTTGAAATGAGTGTAATATATGTATTTTTAGTTATATCATTTTTTTTAATTATAATTAATTTTTTTCTTTAATTATAACATTATTTTAATTATGACTCATGAGATATTTAATTATATCTAATATTATATTTAGTTATAATATATTTTTAATTATGTCTCAAAAAAGTATAAAATTATGTAATTTTATTATTTAATTATAAAATACATATAATACACACTTCTCAAAAGCGTAATATTTCCCAATAGATATTGTTGGCACCATAAATCTATTATTCTTATTATTATTTATTATTTATATAATTGCAGGACATGTGGCATCCTCCTATTCATTTGGAAGTTATGAGAAGTTATGAAATGTGAAAAGATGATGGAGAATAAAGTGGAGAACATGGAGCATGAAATAGATGTTGAAGAAAGTTATAGAAGATCATGTAGTATGAAATGGAGAAGGTGGAAGAGTGGGTAGTTTTAGGTATTTTTTTCTACAAATGTTTGCCTATAAATAGCCATTCATGGCTACATTGTAGAGAAGCCAGAACTCAAATGAAAGACAATTGATTTATATTTTTCTGGTCATTTATATTTCCTGCATTCTATTTTACGCACTTTCATTTCGAAGTATTTACTTTCAGCATTTCATTTTCGAAGCATTTTATGCACTTCCTTTTCAAAGCATAGGAGTAAAGGTAAGTAATTGTTACTTTGATTGTTCATTCAATCATCTTTCTCCGTCTCCCTCATTCTTCTTTTAATTTTTATTTTCTTTAATACTTGGCAATTTTGAAGTGCTCTTCATTGAGGCAAAATAACCGTCAACGCAATCGTTTGATAATTTGTTTGAATTTAATCTATAAGGATTTTTCAATCCTTGCTAGCACACTTCCATTTATGATATTTTCCTTCGTATGAAAAATAAGCCAACAATTTTTGACACGCTTAGCAGGACGTCAAGTGTAAGAAATGAAAAATGAATTGGATTTGTCCATTTTCAAATAACTTAGATGAAATCTATTGGCGTAAACAAAAATTGTTGGAACTTCAAGAAAAAATCCATTTTCTTGATAAAATAAACTTTTATCCCTTACAATATTATTTGATGAAAGAAAAAAGACACCATTTAACTAGAGAAATTTATCAACTGGATATGAAAATTCACCAATAGACTGATGAGTTGTTAACTCTCACTACCAAGTCTTTAACTGAGGCTTTAATTGCTGGAATTGGTGAATTTTTTCAAAATGTTTCCATGATTGAAAATAATAAAAGTAAAGACTTGATTTCATCAATGGCTCGGGGGGTTCAAGATCCCGTTTTTAAATAGCCAAATTATGAAATTAACGTAACGAAAGAGTATGTTTTTAATTCAAATTTGGCTAAGAATGATGTTCCATGTATGGCTCGGGGGGTCCAAAAATCAATTTTTAGAGAGCTAAATCATTAAAATAACATATTTATGGGTGATTTTCATAAACCATTAATGGCTAATATGGAAAAACAACTCATTTTGTCAAATAATTATGAAAATCAATTTGGCGAAAGTCATGTTTTTAAAACAAACATGGTTAAGAATAATGAACAAGCCACTGTTCATGAATTCAAAATTTTAGACATTTTTCAAAGTATCAAAAAGTACGAATTTTCATGGTCACGCTATACCATGACTTTTGTTGTTCGAAATCCATTTTGGATTTGTGGATCATGTCAAACGTTGACTTTGACGGAATTGCTAACAAATAATATTTCGTTATTGCAATATATTGGGCAAAAAATATGGTTATTAGTTGATTCATAAAATCATCACCATTTAGTTTTGTGTTACCTTCGAAGCATGTTCCAAGACACTTCGAAGCATGTTATTCATTGAAATATCATTTTATAGCCATTAATGGCTAGTTAAAATGCCAAACTAATTTCATAGTAATCCAACTCTTTGGATTTGGTTTGAAGAGATGTCGTGAGCACTTTGGAAGGACAACTTTGATCCTTTAGTAACATATGTGACTTTCCAATGGTGGTTTTGTCATCAATAAACACCTTCGAAATGTAACATGGGACGAGGAAACTTTCGAAATATGTACCTCCCTTCAAATATATGTAAAATGACAATTAATTAATTGTCGAATAATACCTATTTTTGGTATGATAATCAGTGGCTTTACTGATAACCATTTTTATAGTCATTTGTTATATGAAAATGCAACTAGTATTCTAGAAAAGTTGGTTCGAAGAACAATGGTTTTGATGTCTTCGGAGAATTAATAATTGGTTCAAAGCACAAAATTAATATTTTCATTAATTATGTGTGAAGCAGAACATACAAAATTTGAATAATCACAATGTTGGCCAAAAGTTGCTTCGAAGGGCATTTTGCCATAATTTTGTAAGTTTCAAAGTACTCCATCTTGCATTAACAACTTCGAAGAAACAATAATGGTGGTTGTGAACTTTCGAAACCTTGTCGAGTATTTCCAATGATGTAATTCGTTCTTTGTCGGCACTTTCAACCTTCGAAGGATGATTTTGGTCATTTATACCACCTTCGAAGCTTATTACTAGTCCATAATAGCTAGCATGTATAACAGATTGTTAAGGTAAATCATGTTTGAATATTGGTTTTGCCTTGAAAATATGAGGTTCTGAATGATTCTAAGTGCAAACAATATCAACCTACTTCAAAAGGTTCCAAGTTTTCTAAGTATTTGAAGTACGAGTAAAATAAAATTGTTTAAATTCCTTCAACGGATTGATGCCGATTCGAAGTACATATATAATATCCCTTCAAGGCATATATATGTATATATAATTCGAGATATCTAGTCATAATTTCATACTCATTCGAAGCACTTTATTGGTATTATTATATCATTCGAAGCACTTTGTTGATATTATTCGAAGCAGTTTATTGCATAGATTAGTCATGTGCTTGGTTCGGCCCTTCAAAAATTCAAGTAAATATCATTTTTAAGGGCCGCAGGAGGTAATGTTGGCACCATAAATCTGTAATTTTTATTATTATTTATTATTTATATAATTCTAGGATATGTGGCATCCTCTTACTCATTTGGAGGTTATGAGAAGTTATGAAATGTGAAATGATGATGGAGAATAAAGTGAAGAACATGGAGCATGAAGTGGAGGTTGAAGGAAGTTATAGAAGATCATGCAGTATGAAATGAAGGAGGTGGGAGAGTGGGTAGTTTTAGGTAGTTTTTTCCTACAAATGTTTGTCTGTAAATATCCATTCATGGCTACATTGTAGAGAGGCCAGAACTCAAATTAAAGACAATTGATTTATATTTTCTTGTCATTTATATTTCCTACATTTTATTTTACACACTTTCTTTTCGAAACATTTACTTTCAGCATTTCCTTTTCGAAACATTTTATGCACTTCCTTTTTAAAACATAGGAGTAAAGGTAAGTAATTGTTACTTTGATTGTTCATTCAATCATCTTTCTCTTTCTCTCTCATTCTTCTTTTAATTTTTATTTTCTTTAACACTTGGCAATTTTAAAGTCCTCTTTATTGAGGCAAAAAAATCGTCAACGAAATCGCTTAATAATTGGCTTGAATTTAATCTGTAAAAAATTTTCAATCCTTATTGACACGCTCATATTTATGATATTTTCTATCGTAAAAAAAATAAACCAACATATATATATTTGGTACACTTTGTCCACTATAGTCATTTGACAATCCTCCACCTCTTCGTCTTTTGTGTCGGTCAATCAATCCCATCCCTTTCATTTTTAGCCCAATTGAAAAAAATTTAAAAAATATTCTTCTACATAGTGCTTGTTTGGGATGCCTCATTAGGACTAAAATAGTTACATAAAACAAAATAAATTATTTTAGTCGAATAGGATAAAATATCACATTTAGCCTATAATTATTTAATTTTTTTCTCACAAAAATCAAAAAAATCAAAAAACCTATCTTAAACGATGCTTTTTAGCCATAAATTAAAATAGTCAAAAAGTTAAAAAGTCAACTCACATCCCAAACCAACCTAAAATGATCTAAACCGTGTCGATTGAACAATATAATTTATTAAAAATATGTAATATAATTTGAATACATTTTTAGATATTAAAATATAATTTTCTAACATTAAATTTAGCATTTTATTGTGACTATGACATGAACAAATGTTGTTCACAAACCACTGACCAAAAAATCATAAAAGAGGCTAATGTGATCACTAGCTAGGTTCCACATAATTAATTAATATTTTGCAATATTGATTCAATGCATTTGGTCCTTCTAAGACCGAGGTGTCTGAGTAATCTATTCAGATTCACAATATCTGTCTATATTTCGTCATCACACGTTGCACGATAAAACAAGAATTTGAAACAAAGAAATAAATAAAACCCAAGGGGGGATACTACGGAAAAATAAATTTTAGAAAAATTTTGATTTTTACTTTTAGAACGAATTATACTAACAGTTCTTATAATTTGAGACTCGTGTTATTTCAGTCTATAATTTTTTAATTATGACATATTTGACCATAAATTTTGAATCTTGTTTTAAATAAGAGCAATTGAATAAATCATTACTCAATTTCAAGGGTAGAATCGTTAATTTGATAAAATATAAACTAATTTGATAAAAATAAATGTCAAAAAAATATTTTTGAATTTTTAAAAATAATTTCTATCTACCAAAAATAAAATTATTTAAAATTGATAAATCTTTTAGACATTTATTTATTTATACCAAATTAATTTTTATTATGTGTTTGGGTGATGATCAAGTAATGGGTGGTTAGTAAATTTTTAATGTGCAATCGATATATTTAACATATGAAATACTTTTAATTTTGAATTTTTTGATTTAATAGATTGGTTTAATAATGATATTAAATTTGTTGTTATATTTGACTTTTGAAAAAATAGAAACTAACTTAATAAAAATAAAAACAACCACCTATTTCATGATAATCATCCAAATACATAATAAAAATCAATTTGACAAAATAAATAAATGTCTAAAAGATTTATCAATTTTATATAATTTTATCTTTATTGGGTAGAAATAATTTTTAAAAATTCAAAATATTTTTTTGACATTTATTTTTATCAAATTAGTTTATATTTGATCAAATTGACGACTTTGTCCTTGAAATTGAGTAATGGTATCTTCAATTGTCCTTATTTGGAATAATATTTAAAATTCAGAGTTAAATGTGTCACAATTGAAAAGTCAATGACCAAAATGACACAACACTTAAACTATATGGACCGTTAGTGTAATTTGCCCTTACTTTTATACTTTGTCGCAATTTTCAATGACACCCTTAGATTTCGAATAATTTCAATTTTACCTTTGAAGTTATTGAAATTGTATCAATTTGCCCCTATCATGACAGTTGAAACAGAAAAAGTTAAAAGAAAAATTATATTTTATCTCCAAATTTCAAAAGAAATATGCAAACTTGTCATCCTTTCTTCTCTCTCACCATTTCTTAAATTACTCAAATCCTGTAGGTATTGATTTCCGACCACACAACCAAACGGAGAACTCGGCTGGAGAGCACCGACAAAATAAGTTAAGCCCAACAATCTACACAAGAAGATGAGAATTCGGCGGTGGTTCGTCCATCCGGAGGCACTCCGACGATCAAGTCAGTAATCAATATCTCTCAAAGATAGCAAATTGTGCTTAAACTCATAAGAAAGAACTTACCTCAGACCCACGAGGGCACCTTACTTTTATAACCAACAGTCATTTGATCTCATTAGAAGCTTCACTTCAATGGACTCAAGCTCAAAGCTCATTCTGAACCTTCATCTAGATAGAGATAAATTCTTATTTAGCCTTATCTTTATCTAATTGAGATCCTCCTCTATTATAAGACTCTTGTCCCTTATCCGCTCATCTCGAATTCCGGTATCTCTACAGATAACCTCGGCCTAGCCGAGATCACCTCGGCGCATGACCAAGCCATGTGACACCTCGTCTGACACTTTGGCATCACCTTAGTCACGTGCTATTATTCACAAAATATGTCCCCACACCTCCACCACTACCTTCTCCATTACCACCACCACCAAGAACACATCTCCTACAAATTTGAAAATGCCATTAGTGTATTTTCATTATTAAGAATTGAAGACAGTGAAAAAAAAGGCATATCAAAGAGATAAAACCCAAATGAACATTGAACTTGTGATTTTGAAACCAAACTTTGATCTGCTTGGGTTCGATGTTAGATACAATGGGGCACTCGCAGATCAATTGCTGGCGACGCAATGAGTTGGGCTTGGGACACTCGATGTAAACCTGTTGATCTCATTAGAAGCTTCACTTCAATGGACTCAAGCTCAAAGCTCATTCTGAACCTTCATCTAGATAGAGATAAATTCTTATTGAGCCTTATCTTTATCTAATTGAGATCCTCCTCTATTATAAGACTCTTGTCCTTTATCCGCTCATCTCGAATTCCAGTACCTCTACAGATAACCTCGGCCTAGCCGAGATCACCTCGGCACATGACCAAGCCATGTGACACCTCGTCTGACACTTTGGCATCACCTTAGTCACGTGCTATTATTCACAAAATATGTCCCCACACCTCCACCACCACCTTCTCCATTACCACCACCACCAAGAACACATCTCCTACAAATTTGAAAATGCCATTAGTGTATTTTCATTATTAAGAATTGAAGACAGTGAAAAAAAAGGCATATCAAAGAGATAAAACCCAAATGAACATTGAACTTGTGATTTTGAAACCAAACTTTGATCTGCTTGGGTTCGATGTTAGATACAATGGGGCACTCGCAGATCAATTGCTGGCGACGCAATGAGTTGGGCTTGGGACACTCGATGTAAACCTGTTCAAGAGCTTCAACTTGTTCGGTAGTGTATCGAACATATTTTCCAACATCAAGATGCTTACTGATGCTTCCACTGCTACTCTCTCTGTGCTGCTACTGTGCCATTACCATCGCCATTTTTGACTCTCTCAAATTCAAAACATACAACAACAACAACAACAATTCCAAACCCACAAAAACACTAACAACAACAAGTGTTGCCATCACCACCGCAATCACTTAATTTTCCAACCCAACTTTTCTCACACCCAAATTCATTCCAAATTCTCAAACCCTACACTAGACTATGAAAATGGCAAAGTATATGTATGTTGAAAAAGGCAATCAAAATGTATGTTGTTGACCATGTGAATAAACTAGACTATGAGGCGGGTTCAACAATCACAAGAGTCTTCATATTATTTGATTTTTTCAAAACATGCAAAGAAGTTGAAGTAATTCGAATAAGAAGAAGATGAAAAATAAGAAGCAGAGCATGATCGAAAGAACAATAGGATTGATTGGAGAGACGACGGTGGTAGACTCTATCAAATCCATTCTGTTCCGTTAGGCTTTCTCTCGGGCCATCACCCTCGGTTCCTTCTCTTATTGGGGTTTCAATTTACACATTAACTAGTGTTTCCTCTGTTTATAATATGGGAAATTTGTGTTGGAAAATTTGATTTTTTATAGGCTTAATTTGGGCCAACTTTGAGCCCAAATTTGAGTGGAGTCCACACATCTTTTGAGGTGGGTCCGAAAAGGTGACATGTTCCTTGCTGCATGGCAAGTCACACGGTGAAAACGACTCGTCAAAACCATTTATGAGTGAATGGGAACTTGACGTCGTTTTTGAGTTCGTGGAATGGACAATTAAAGAATTAAATGTGGGTTTCCTTGTAAGGCTTGTCTCACAGTGAAACTTTAAGAGAGTTTGTGTATGTATATAAGCTCTAAGTGGCAACACTTGGATTGGGTCCTAAGGGGCTCTCCAAGTTTATAGAAGGGAGGAGTTATGAACAAATTGAACCTTGGCTCAAACCACTACACACGCGCCGCATCCGTTGTCCGTTTGTCCGGCCTACTGGCCGAGCCGAGCCATGTCATACCGGGCGCGGATGTAGGGTATGGTTGGGTCGGTTCTAACATTAATTTTTTGAACAAAATTCATTTGAATTTTTTCGAAAATTCTTGAGGTAAATTAATTCAAAATTTGCACTAAATTTGAATTCAAATTTTTTGTCCATAATTGTGCCATTTCCAGTCCAAAATTCCCAACAGACAAACTATTTTTTAACAGGTTTTAACTGCCAAAAACTACCCAGCAGTTCCAGATAGTTTTTCCAGACAAATTCAAATTTGTAACTACTACAGATCTGTTGGAATTTTGAACTGTATCTGTTCAAAACAGTTTCATACCTGTTCGATTCAAAACAACACCTGTTCAAACAGATTAGTTTGCTTATAAATACCAGCCATTTCCAACAATCAAGATATTTGAAAAACATCCAGAAAAAATTTGTTCCCTTCCCATTTTGTTCTTTCTTTGCATAATTCCTCATATTAATTTTTAGGGAATACTTTGAGAGTATAGAACACAGGTTTGGTTTGCCGTACAAATTATTTGGAGTGCTACTACAATTTGTGAAGATCATTGTATCCTGAAAGATAGGCGTCTTTTATCCGTAAGCACCGTAGCGAGGCGAATCTATCTTAAGGACAGAGTATCACACACTTGACTTGATCTTTTTATACTTTTACATTTCGGTAAAATAAATTTTGTAAGTAATTTATTTTTATTTGTTTGATTTGTTTCAAGTTATTTATTTTACACAGAAGATTGTTCCAACAATCTTAAGACAAATCCGAATAATTTTGTTTATACAGAATTTTTCGTTTGTTTCATTTTCTCCTTCTTTTTCTTATAGAAATTATTTTCTGTGGTTTTACAAAATAATATTCTGGTTGGAAAAATAAATAGTCGTAATATATTATTTGACAGATAGTAATAATATACTGTCTATTTTCTTTGATAACTAGTAGTAATATACTGGTGTCATCAACAATTCAGAATATTTATTTGTAAAGTTTGTCAGAAATTAATTTTAATTTTCAAAAATAATTTCTGAGTGTTCATTAATTAAAATTTTGTTTTCAGTATTTAAATTTTGAAGTGTTACAGAAATTTAATTTTCTGTGTGGAATTAATTTGTTTAAATAAAATTTTATTTTATTTTCAAATTAATTGGAAATAAAAGTTACAATTCTTATTTCTTTTATTTTTACAGAATTTAATTCTGTGATTTTGGTTTAAATTTCCAATGTAGTATAAAATTCTAATTATAAATTTGTTTTATAATTTAGAATTCATGGCTACTGAAACTAGTCAAATTAATGCTCAAACAAGTATTAGTGTGGTGGCTACAATTGCTCCAACCCCTCCTGTTGTGATATGTCAGCCAATTACGGTGAAAAGCCAGAAAAGTTTTCAGGAACTAATTTTAAAAGATAGCAACAGAAAATACTGTTCTATCTTACTACTCTCAACTTGGCACATTTTCTCCGTGAGGATGCTCCTATTCTGAAGAAGAATGAAACCGACCAGCAAGTGGTTGTTGCGGTCGATGCTTGGAAACATATTGATTTCTTTTGCCGGAACTACATCTTGAACGGATTTGACAACACATTATACAACGTCTACAGTCCTATCAAAATGACAAACGAACTTTGGGAGTCTTTGGAGAAAAAGTACAAAACAGAAGATGCTGGCTCAAAGAAATTTGTGTTTGGAAAACTCCTGGATTTTGTTATGGTTGATTCTAAGACTGTGATCAACCAAGTTCAAGATCTTCAACTCATTCTGTATGACATTCATACAGAAGGCATGTCTCTCAGTGAATTCTTTTAAGTTGCTGCCTTAATTGAAAAATTATCACAAGGCTAGAAGGAATTCAAAACTACCTCAAACACAAGCGCAAAGAAATGTGTTTAGAAGAATTGATTGTGCGTTTGAGAATTGAGGATGACAACTGCGATTCTGATAAGCGGGCTGGTAAGCATCCAATGGAATCTAAGGCAAATGCGATGGAACATGCTCCAAAAGCAAAGAAACAGAAATATTCTAGAGAAAGTTCTGCACAAGGCTCTAAAGGAGGAGAAACTAAGAAGTACAAGTTTAATGGCAAGTGTTATATTTGTGATAAAGAGAGACATCGGGCGAAAGATTGCCGTAGCAAACGCAAAGGCAAAAGCAAAAGAAGAACAAACAAGAAACCTGCTCAAGCCAATATGACCAAAGTGGATAAAATTTCCAATGGTATAGATGTCATAAATCTTTCCGCAGTTGTTTCCGAGGCAAACTTTGTCGGAAGTCCTAAAGAGTGGTGGGTGTATACTGGTGCTACTCGTCATATTTGTGCCGACAAAAAGATGTTTACATCTTATTCTATAGTGGACAACGGTGAACAACTTTTTATGGGCAACTCCTCAACTTCTAAAGTTGAAGGACAAAGAAAGATTATTCTGAAGATGACATCTGAAAAGGAACTCACTCTCAACAATGTGCTGCATGTACCGGACATTCGCAAGAACTTTGTTTCCGGATCTTTATTGAGTAAAAATGGGTCTAGGCTAGTTTTTGAAAGTGACAAGTTTGTACTTACCAAAAACGTGATGTATGTAGGAAAATGTTATATGTTTGATGGCCTTTTCAAAATGAATGTAATGACTATTATACCATTTGTTATTAATAAAAATACATCTTCTTCTTACTTGCTTGAATCTTCAAATTTATGGCATGGTAGACTTGGACCTGTTAATTATGGATCTTTGCATAGATTAATTAATATGGAATGTTTACCTAAATTTGACATTGATTTAAATCATAAATGTGAAATTTGTGTTGAGACAAAATTATCCAAATCTCCTTTTTATACAATTAAAAGAAGTACGAAACCACTTGAATTAATTCATAGTGACATTTCTGATTTTAAATCAATTCAAACTAGAGGTGGAAAAAAATATTTTATCGCTTTCGTAGATGACTATATTAGATATAGTTATATTTATTTAATTCGAACTAATGATGAAGCTTTGGAAACTTTCATTCAATACAAGAATGAAGTTGAAAATCAACTTGGTAAGAAAATTAAGAAACTTAGAAGTGATAGAGGTAGTGAATATGAATCACCTTTTGGTGAGTTTTGTAAAGAACATGGAATTATTCATCAAACCACTGCTTCTTACTCACCTCAGCAAAATGGAATTGCTAAAAGGAAAAATAGGACTTTAAAAGAAATGATGAATGCCACGTTAATAAGTTCTAGAGTACTTCAGAACTTGTGGGGGGAAGCAATACTTTCTGCTAATTATATATTTAATAAAGTACCCCGAAAGAAAGCTAATCAAATGCTTTATGAAATGTGGCATGGGAGAGTACCATCCTACAAATACTTGAAAGTATGGGGGTGTTTGGCTAAAGTGGTTATTCTAAGTCCTAAAAAGACTAAGATAGGTCCTAAAATAGTTGATTGCATTTTCATTGGTTATACCTAGAATAGTAGTGCATATCGATTTTTGATTCATAAATCAGAATATTCCGAAATGCATGTAAATACTATTATTGAATCTCAGAATGCATCTTTCTTTGAACACGTGTTTCCAAATAAAACTGGACAAGAGACTAGTACTAACAAAAGATCTCATGATGCTGTTACTAGTTAGGATCAAGAACATGATCAAGAGCAAGAGCTAAAGATTAATCAAAATGAGGAAGAGGAACCTAGTCGTAGTAAACGTATTAGAAGCTCAAAATCTTTTAGTCTAGATTTCCTAACATTTTTGTTAGAAAATGAGCCTTTTAACTTTCAAAGAAGCTATATCTAGTCCTAAAACTCCTTTATGGAAAGAAGTTGTAAACAGCGAAGTTGAATCCATCCTGCAAAATCACACTTGGGAATTGGTGGATTTGCCACCAGGTTGTAAACCTCTTGGGTACAAGTGGATTTAAAAAAAAAAAAAAAAAAAAAAAAAAACGGATGGATCAATTGACAAATACAAGGCAAGACTTGTGGTCAAAGGTTTTAGACAAAAAGAAGGTCTTAATAACTTTGGCACATATTCACTGGTTACTAGAATAAAATCTATTAGAATGCTAATTGCTATTGCATCGTTGTATAATTTAGAAATTCATCAAATGGATGTGAAAACCGCTTTCTTAAATGGTGAGTTAAATGAAGAAATTTATATGGAACAACCAGAAGGATTTTCTGTTCCAGGAAAAATAAAGAAATGGTATAAATTGGTTAAATCATTATATGGTTTAAAACAAGCGCCAAAACAATGGTATGAGAAATTTGACAAAGCAATCATACCAAATGGATTCAAAATTAATGAATGTGACAAATGTGTTTATATTAAAAACACAAACAAAGACTATGTTATAATATGTCTTTATGTAGATGATATGTTCATCATAGGTAGTAATAATGACATGATTAAAACTGTCAAGAAAATGTTAAATAAACATTTTGACATGAAAGACATGGGGATTACTGATATAATTCTTGGTATGAAAATTACCAAAACATCAGAAGGTTATACTTTGTCACAATCTCATTATATTGAGAAAATACTTGACAAATTCAGCAAAGATGATGATCATCTTGCTAGAACACCTGTGGATGTTAATTTGTTTCTTTCTAAGAATGTACATGAAAATATTTCTCAATTAGAGTATGCCCAAATTATTGGAAACTTAATGTACTTGATGAACTGCACTCACTCGGATATAACTTATGCAGTAAGTAAATTAAGTAGATATACGAGTAACCCAGGAGTAGAACACTGAAAAGCAATTATAAGGGTTCTAAGATACCTCAGATTTACTCGTAACATTGGGCTGAATTATACTAGATATCCAGCAATCCTTGAAGGATACTGTGATGCAAACTGGATATGGGATACTAGAGACTCAAAATTCACTAGTGGGTATGTCTTTACTCTTTGTGGTGCGGTTGTATCTTGGAAATCTTCCAAACAGACTTGCATTGCTAGGTCTCCTATCGAATCAGAATTCATAGCTTTAAATAAAGCTAGGGAAGAGGCAGAATGGCTTCGCCACTTCCTTGAAGATATTCCAATGTGGCCAAAACTGGTGTCCACTATATGCATACATTGCGATAGTCAATCAGCAATAGGTAGAGTACAGAGTCATATGTATAACGGTAAGTCGCGATACATTCGTTGTCGACATAACACCGTGAGACAACTATTCTCTAACGTAATTATTTCCATTGAATATATGAAATCTAAAGATAACATAGCGGATTCACTAACCAAAGGATTAACAAGAGAGTTAGTTGAAAATTCATCGAGGGAAATGAGACTTAAGCCTATTAAATAAGAGTTACCACAACGGCAACCCAACCTAGTTGACTGGAGATCCCAAGATCTAGGTTCAAAGGGACAACCGAGTTGTGTATGACTCATAAGGATCACTGGGGAGTCAAACTCTTACCCATTTCTATGATGAAATAGTGATGTCTGCAGCGTTTTAGGTTAAGAAAATTTTTAATGATTCTTATATATAGGCAAACCTAGTGGAGTATTGTAGAATATTATTCATAAGAATCACCTATGTGAGTGTGAACTGGGCTGATTCTATGAGATTTATCAAGGGCTATAATTCTCTAGAGTACTCATGAAAGACCAGGTTGTTCAAGGCCAAATGAACACAATAATGAGAACTAAACTGTATCTGGTGACATATTGTGTGAGTTCTATTGTCTTGGTTTACACAAACGGCTAAACAGTTTAAGACATCATGTTCACTACTTAGCTAGTAAATCCGATAGTGTCTCACAAGGGAAGGTTCAAAGCTAAAAGCTACATATCCTTTACAGAATATTTTCAATTTCTATATTCTTTGTAATTAGATCATGTTATTGCATTTTCTCTCCGTCAAATTCTATTCATGTGGGGGATTGTTGGAAATTTTGGTTTTTTATAGACTTAATTTGGGCCAACTTTGAGTCCAAATTTGAGTGGGGTCCACGCGTCTTTTGAGGTGGGTCTGAAGAGGTGGCATGTTCCTTGCTGCATGGCAAATCACACGGTAAAAACGGTTCATCAAAACCATTTATGAGTGAATGCAAACTTGACGTCGTTTTCGGGTTCGTGGAATGAACAATTAAAGGATTTAATGTGGGTTTCCTTGTAAGGCTTGTCCAACATTGAAACTTTAAGAGAATTTGTGCATGTATATAAGCTCTAGGTGGCAACACTTGGGTTGGGCCCCAAGGGGCACCCCAAGTTTGTAGAAGGGAGGAGCTATGAACAAACTGAACTTTGGCTCAAACCACCACACATGTGCACGTGTGCCGCTGCCGTCCGTCCGACCGACCAGTCATACCGGGCGCGGATATGGGTTGTGGATTGGGTCAGTTCAGTTTTAATGTTAGTTTTTTGAACAAAATTCATTTGAATTTTTTCAAAAATTGTTGTAGGAAATTAATTCAAAATTTGCACCAAATTTGAATTCAAATTTTTTGTCCATAATTGTGCCACTTCCAGTCCAAAATTCCCAACAAATAAACTGTTTTTCAACAAGTTTTAACTGCCAGAAATTGCCCAGCAGTTCCGGACAATTTTTCCAGACAGATTCAAATCTGTAACTGCTGTAGATTTGTTGGAATTTTGAATTGTATCTGTTCAAAACAGTTTCATACTTGCTCGGTTCAAAACAGCACATGTTCGGAAAGATCAGTTTGCCTATAAATACCAGTCATTTCCAGCAGTCAAGATATCTAAAAAACATCCAAAAAAAAAACTGTTCCCTTCCCATTTTGCTCTTTCTTCGCATAATTCTTCATATTAATTTTTAGAGAATACTTTGAGAGTATAGAACACAGGTTTTGGTTCGCCGTACAAATTGTTTAGAGTGCTACTACAATTTGTGAAGATCATTGTATCTTAAGAGATAGACACCTTTTATCCGTAAGCACCATAGCGGGGCAAATCTGTCTTAAGGATAGAGTATCACACACTCGACTTGATCTTTTTGTACTTTTACATTTCGGTAAAATAAATTCTATAAGTAATTTACTTTTATTTGTTTGATTTGTTTCAAGTTATTTATTTTACACAGAAAATTGTTCCAACAATTTGATGTTCTATGTCACCTGCCAGATGTTTGCTTCAATGTTTTATAGAATTTTGAATTCTGTTATGCCTAACGTTTTGGGTTTGGTCTATCATTTCCTGTTTTTTGATAAAATAAATAACACACATTTGCAGCTCTAGTGCTGTGTGTTGATATGGGTTCCAGAAAAGTGAAAATTAAGATCAATTCAGCCATTCAATTTTGCTTTGGTACAGAGAGTCAGTTGTAAAAGAAACCTGAAATGATATTCAACTCAACAAATTATAGAGATACGAATGATTGTTTATATAAAAGTTTGTTTTGAATTGGGTTTGCGAGTGTAGGGTTTGAAGAATTTGGCGTGAGTGAATGAATTAAGGTTTGAGAGATGTTGGGTTGGAGAATTGAGTAATTGTAGCGGTGATTGGTAGTGGTGGCTGCCCTTGCAAGGACGGAGGAGAGGGGGAAGAATTTGAGGAAGAGGAAAGAATGTGAGTTTAGATAGGAGACGATGAGTTTCCATATTTCTTTTAAAGTTTGGAGTCAAAATGTAAAATTTTTTTGTAACTTTTTTATGTTTCTGATGTGACGATAGGCCGGCAAATTGATATTATTTCAAGAAAATTTTGGAATAAAATTGAAATTATTCGAAGTATGGATGTCATTGAAAATCGAAGTAAAGAATAGGGGTAAAAATAATTTTTTTTCTAAATTTTAATTAAAATGTCTAAACTTCATCATTTAATAAAAAAAAAAATATTTAAAAGTATATATATGAATAAAAAATGAAGGGCTTGGATAGGAACAACCGAACAAAGGTATTAGCATGTCATTTAGCTTTCCTCACCCAACATAATTATGAAATGTAATCACATTATTAAAGTAATCCCAAACCTAAATCCAAATCCAAACCAAACTAGACCTTGCTTTTACTTTAGGTGAATTACGAACTTCAATGCAGATGAAGATGCCACATTTTATTTATTTTTTTTACAATGGGGAAGATGCCACATTTAAGTTGTGAGAATTGACAAAGGTCGAAAGCAGCTCCAACTTTGTTGCAATCAATTCTTACAAACGCGTCGAGCTTTCCTATGTTACACCGACAGACTAATTAATACCGAAAACTTAACGAAGAATTATAACTCAAATTTAGTAAGTCTTTTAGTTATCTAATAAAGATAAATCAATATATTTTATTAGTAAAATTTTTTATTACATAATTAATTTAAAATTTTATATAAATAATGTTTATAATATTTTTAAATTATTGAATAATTATTCAAAAGAAGATTGAGAGAGAAAGACTTGGTAAAATATAAAATAAAAATATGATTGGAATTCATTTCTCAATCCTGTGATCAAAAGAAAAATTAAAGAAGTACTACTAGCTAGAGCAAAGCAATAGATAAACAATGGTTTTTGTCACATGGGGTTTAATAAAACATTAGTTTGTCATTAATTTTAGAGACAGAGAGAGAGACATGCATCTTTTTTTAGCAGATCAAAATGGCCCTGTTACTTTCCGGCTTTAAAAAGAAAAAGGAAAAAAAGAAGGGTAATCAATGGGCATTGGAAGAGCAAGTAAAAGACTGGGGTGGGAATTGTTTAATTTTGTAATTTTATAAGTGATGATAGAGAAATTTTATAGTACACATTTTCTTTCGGATTGTATATATATATTTAGTTATGATTTTTGTGTTTTTGATTATGACATATTGTGTTGTTAGTTATGATTTATTGTGATATTGGTTATGACATTATTTTAATTATGATCAAATAACTCTTTGATATACCTCATGTGATGTTTGGTTAAAACTCAATTTTTGTTAGTTGTGATTCCCATAATATTGAGTCATGTCATTTATGACAATTGAACTCACAAATAACATAACTTATATATATGATACACACCGACTATAACACCATCCTTGATGATATTAATAAAAATAAAAGATGATAAGATGCATTATAAATAATATTATTTAAGTGAGTGAGAGTGTTGATATATGTAGAATAATAAATAATGAAGAAAAAAATAGATGTTAGAGCATCTCCAACATTGTATTTTTTTTTTATTATCAAATTTGAATAAAATTTTATCTGATATCACGCACTTCAACGGAAGATTTTGAACTTTCATCAAAATATCAGTCGACTGAGAGGATGATCGGGTAGATGTCCGGCTGATCAACTGGCCAGTGTGATTTGTTTACAAATTTTTGTAAGGAGGTGGTTATCTTGGAGGACAACTAGCCAGTAGTTCGGCGGTGAAAATGACCTGCAGTTGCAACGGTTATGAATATCAATCAGATGAAAAACACATCCACCCTCAATTTGATGAAAGATTTGAAAATTTTTGAATTTGATACTTATTCGGTAATAGGATTAGAGCAGCAAATGACATCTATTTTCATCAAATTCAAATTTGATGAAACGAAAGATGCTAAATAGGAGATGATCTTAAGTGTTCTTACTTTAGTGTTTATTATTTTTGTAATATATATATATATAAGTAACTTAAATCAAATTAAATGTTACGTCCAATTCGATTGAGATTGCCAACTGAGCATATTCATTCAACTTTATTAATGATTGTATGTTGAGTTAAATTAAATAAAATTATCTATTTTTTTCTTATTGCACCACAACATATGACAACAATTGAACTCAATTTCGAAATTCTCTCTCTTGACCTACCACAAAAAATCGTGAATCTTTACTGATTTGGTGTTTTCAGTCAGAGGCATTCTAATAATTAATTAATATTTCGCAGGTCATCTCTCAATATATGTAAAACCATCTCCAACGGTTTACAAAATTTGATATCAAATTTAAATTTTGATGAAAAAGTTACTGTTTGGTGCTTCAACGGTTGCACCAAATCGATATCAAATTGAGAATTCACCAAATAATTCATTAAACTGAGGACAGAATACTGATTTCAGCAAATCACTGTGTGTGACCGTTGGAGCAGAAAATGTTCAGAATTTTACACATGGTGGTCGACCACTTGGATGACCAACCGGTCGACCCCTTGGTCGACCACCCGGTGGACCAACCGGTCGACCAGTGCACGAAAATTTGGCCTGCAAAGGTAGGTTTAAACGGTTAAAAAAGGTAAAAAAAAAATAATAATAATAAAAAATTGTCTTTACCGGTCGACCCATGGAGGTAGGTTCAAACAGTTCAAAAAGGTAAAAAAAAAAAAAAAAAAAAATTTCTCCTAACCGGTCGACCATCCGGTTGTCCTGAAGGAGATTTGATGAAGGTGAACTGTTGGAGCATTCAGTATTAAATTGAGGAAATAACTATTTTTTTACTCAGATTTAGTGAAACATTGGGTGAACTGTTGAAGAAGCTCTAACTTATGAGTCTTCTATTTGGTGAAAGATTTTTTTTTTTTTTTTAAGCGATAAGCATAATCGCCTAGGGGACTTCTTGCTCAGGATTGACCGCCCCAATTTACTAGATAATTATTTTCTTGTTCAGGATTGATCGTCCCAAGCATTTTTGCAAGATTACCTCTCACAACATGCGTTTCTTTCCCTTTATTCTTGTTTTTTAAATGAGAAAAACAGTTTGTAAAAGTTTCATCTGAAAGAAATTTCACCTAAAGGGTAATATAGTGGGTGTTTAGGAAGTTGTTATTTTAGTAAACTATTTTAGTTTTTTGATTATTTTAATAGGCTAAAGTTTTTGTGTTAGGGAAGATGATTGAATTTTTTTGTAATTGAATGTGATGTTTATGAGAGAAAAAATGAAATAATTATGAGTTTAATATGACATTTTATTTTATTAATTATTTTAATTTATTTTATTTTTTTTTATGAATTTTAATCTAAAAAGTCAAAAAAAAAAAAAAACTCTTCCCAAAAAAGCTCTTTCCAGAGAGAGAGAGAAAAAAAGCCAAGGTTGAAATCCTACTGGCTGTTTGTTTTGTTGTTTACCACCGATTGTCAGACAGAAATCTGTGGATGAGTTTATCTATATTTCTGTGGGTGATGTAAAATCATCACAATTCTTTTCTTAAAAAGATGCTATGTTTAGTGGGGTTGGGCACGATGGTGTTCTTGCTTTTATTTATTTGTATTTTTTTATCGTTAAAAGTTGATGTCTATGATCCTAGGGCTATTTTATTTTATTTTAACGTTAATTATAGAGGGTTTTAAGAAGATTGTTAAAAGTTAAATTTTTAATTTTTTAAAAAAAAATTATGTAAAAAATGTGAGAAATGATGTGATTTAAAAGAATAATGTTATATATATTAATTAATGTACTAACTAATATACTAACAGATAATATGGCATAATTTTAAAAGTTTTGAATATTTATAATTTGTATAATAGGTAGAGTCAGTAATAATGACATAATACTAATTGATATACTAATAATGACATGTAACACCACCAAATTCAAAACAAAAATGAGTAAGAGCTCTAAAAGTTGAGCTCTAAAGAGGCATTAAATTGTCTTTTTTTTTACTCATGTTTTGTCTTTTACCTTTTTTTTTGTGTGTGTGTGTGTAAATGATGCCAGCTCATTAGAGCTGTTTGAGGTCAGCTCTAATTAGAGCTCCCTAGCAAAGCCCAATTCAAAATAAGTTAAAAACTTAAAGTAGTTTTTAACTCACTTTTTCAAAAGAAGTTTATGATTTGACAGATTAGTGGCTAAGAATATATAAAATGTGGTTGCATTTTAATTCATTTCAAATTATTTATAATTGAACAAACATCCATTGAATAATGGTTAATAAAGACATTTTTCCCCTCTTTAATTTTTTTTTTCCCTCTTTAAATTCTTGCCAGTAGGCATATATATATATTAATGTGTACTTTAAATATATGTTAAGAAAATTTTATAAAAATTGTATATACTTTATTAAATTTTATTTTTCACAAAATATATCATTTATAGGCACGCGACAATAAATTATATCACAACACATGATTTGGGCAGGTATCTCCGAATAGGCACAGAAAAGCACAAAATCATGCAAGACATGGGCCACCAGCTGGATTTAGGCCCATTTTGAGAGGTGGCTTACCAGATTATAACTCACTTTCTCTCTTACAAAAAAATTACTTATAAATTGTTTATAAGTAGTTTTTATCAAAAAACTGATTATAACCATCTTTCCAAAATAGCCTTTAATTTTTTTAAAAAATCATACAGTTAGTGTTAGGATTAAACACAACTATAAAATGATCTATAAAAAATCACAAATACAAGACACAATATCTACGTGGTTAAATTTAATACCTGCGTTCATGGGAGGAGAAAATGACAATGCAAACTATAAACAGAGAAAACATACAAAACAGAGGAGGAGTCTCTCACTCTCTCTACTCAACTCATAACTCTCTATTTTCTTTACACTTTGATAATAAACTCAACTCACAACTCTTCCTATTTATATACAAACGGGAGAGCCAAAAAAAAAAAAAAAAAATCAACATCTTCTTGCCAACAACCAATTACCAAAATATATGTCAAGCCATTAACACAGCCACTCTAACTTAGAAAAAACTTCAGAAAATCTGTAACCCAAAATCTGCAACAGCTACATTTGACTTTCATGACCAACTTCACATAATATGGGTACTCATTAATAAAAAAATGCATATATATATTGATGATACTGCTTGTCTCTGAGGAACGGGTCGGACTGATCCATGCCTCCCATACCATTGTCCGATCGTTGGGCCCACTGAGAAACCTGCACAAGAGTCCAATGGGGAACGGGAGTCCCCCAGCGAATAAGGATGGCAAATTAAACCCGGCTCGACAGGGACCCAATCCCCCGACCCCGATGTGAGCAGTTTTTCCTCAAAAAATACCCCCGACGGGACGGGGATGGTATTAAAAAATCAATCCCTGATCAGTTTCGAGCCGGGGACGGGGATAAGTGTCTCAGCCCCGCTCCGGTTTGTCCCCGAAATAAAATTACCATTTTACCCCTATATATATATATAAAACTAAATCATAAAACATTACACATTCACACTCACATATACAGAGACAAAGACGACGCTTCTCTCAATCTCTCTCTCTCTCTCTCTCGATTTCTCTCTTCTCTCTTTCTCTCTCTTTCAGTAGATCGAGTAGCAGCGGTAACGAAGGGGTTCTATCTAGGGTTCAGGCGTTGTGTCGCAATCTCTGATCGCCAGAACCTCGTGGATCACCGGAACCACCTTTATCATCCTCGTCGTCCCCTCACCTTCATCTTCCTCAACGATCTAGAGTTTGCAAGCCAGCCTCCTCGGCATCGGCACCACTCCCCTCGGCATCGCCGCCGCCGCCCCTCAGAAGTGAGGTTAAATTTTTCTTGATGATAAAAACAGATTAAATCCTCAACGATTTAGAGTTTTTCTTGATTTCTATTAGTGATTCTGTTTTATTTTATTTTTATTTTATTTTTTCCAGATTTTAGATTGTTGATGATGATGATGAAAACAAATGAAGTGATTCTTTTCAATTTCAATTTCAGTTTTTTATTTTTTTATTTTTTATTTTAAGTTGATGATTGTTGTTGATTCAAATTGTTGATAATGATGATGAAAACAGATTAAATTTTTTTTTTTGTTCTTGTCTTGTGTTGTGTTGAACAAAATTCCAAAAAAAAAAAAAAAGATCAGGGATATTTCGAGGTCGGGGAAACCCGATCCCCGATCGGGAGCAGGAGCTGGGGCGAAGGGGGGCGATGGGCTTCCCGCCAGGGATCGAGGATGGGGACGGGGACAGAGACGAGCAAGTTAAAGAAGAGAAACTAATGGAATATAGAGATAGGATGGTGATAAAGAACTTAACCTTCTTTTTGTCTTAGAAACCTGTTTATATCCTTTGTTCATCATTTCCTTGTCCACTCCAACCTGTCATGTTGGTCGAAAGTCTATGTTCTAGCTTGCCTTGTTCATAATGAGGCTGTTCCGTTCCAACGTGAAGGGGTTATCGTATTAAATACTGCAGGGAACCTCAGTAATGGCTGATGTGTGGTGCAATAACTCTACAGGATCTTTGTCTGCTTATGTGGCTGGTTCTTCTCTTGACAAGTATTTAGATGTCATTGATTCTTGGTGCAACGTTTGGTTTCAATGATGTTGGGCTTTAGTGTTTGAATCATGCATTGGGCTTTAAGTGATTGGCCAAAAGTGCCTATGGGCCCACCTATGTTAGTAGTCCCTCATTCCCAAGTGCAGCTTCAGTCCAACGAAGGGAATAAGGAAGAAGACAGGGGTTGTAGGTGGTCGAGTGAGAGAAGACCGACCGTGAGGTGGGCCGATTGCGAAGGGTGACCGAGTGAGAAGGCCGACGGGGAGGAGGGTCGACCTTGAAGGGTGACTGAATGAAGAGGCCGACTGGGAGGAGGGCCTACCGCGGAGGGTGATCGATTGAAGAGACCGACTGGGAGGAGGGCCGATCGTGAAGGGTTACCGAGTGAAGAGGCTGCCTGAGAGGAGGGCCGACCGCAAAGGGTGACCGAGTGAGAAGGCCGACTAGGAGAAGGGTCGACCGCGGAGGGTGACCGAGTGAGGAGGCCGCCTGGAAGGAGGCCCGACCGCGAAGGGTGACCGAGTGAGGAGGCCGACTAGGAGGAGGGCCGACCGCGAAGGGTGACCGAGTGAAGAGGTCGCCTGAGAGGAGGGCCAACTGCGAAGGGTGACCGAGTGAGGAGGCCGAGTGAGGAAGAAATGGTGGCGTACGAGGCTCGAGGAGTGACGAGGCACGTAGTGATGTGAAGTGAAATAAACAGGATAGGGGAAGAGGGTAGTGGATCGTGGTCGTACACGTGGTGTAATCCCGTAATAGTAAAGGTGATGCGTTAGCAAGAAGCGAAGGGATAGGGTAATATAGGGCGTTGAAATGGCGGGGGCGGAAGTTTTTGAAATTTTTAAAACTGGCAAAATTCAATCTCGACCCTTGGAATATAGGCAAACCGTGGGCATTTGGAGTTATTCGCTTTACTTACCTTATCGCAAAAAACCAACGCATCCCAGAAGTGAACTCATTTGTTTCGTGTGACACGCCTCTGCAGCACTTTGTGAACTTCCTTATGCCAACGTCCGAAGCGATACGCAGACACGTAGGAGGAATGGCTCGAGATGAAGTGCCAACCATGAGGCTAGACTCATTAGGAGAAGACGATGCAGTGGAGTTGGCGAAACAGTACGGAGCAGAGCGGAGGGAAGAGAGGGGAGCGGGGGAAGCGGCGTGGGCTCGCCCGATGACGATAATCGTAGCCGCTAGGCTAGTTAGCTAAGTAGAGCCGGACTATTGGCACACCAAGGCCGACAAGTCCACGTTTACGGAGGAGGAGTTGGAGGAGGTACGAAGGAAGTACCAAATCCTGGTAGAGGGAGAGCTGAGCCTGCCCACATCTAAAGAGAGGGCGTCGGACGTACGGCCAATAGAATTCACGTTGTATGAGGAGGCACTGTCGGGGGAGGGGGTTGAGGTTACCACTCCTCTAAATAGTGGTGGACGTACTTAACAAGCTGGAAGTGGCGCTAGGGCAGCTGATGCCCAACGCATGGAAGATACTGATGGCTTGCGCGGTTTCATGGCCACGAGCGACCGAGGGGGCGGCTGTGATGGTGGAGGAATTCTTCTCCTGCTACAAAGCCTCCGATCAACAAGAAACGTGGGTGACTTTGGAGGCAGTGACGGGCCGGGCTCTAGTGGTAGGCTTGCCATCTTTAGTGAATGGGTGAAGGCCGAGATGGTTTTATGTATCAGCGAACGGTGGGAGAGGAGTTCGCACAACGTGGAAAATCCCCACAAAATTGGTGGAGCCAAGGCTGGATGCGGAGGCTGAGAAGGGAGGGTGAAGGAGTAAAGGGAGAATGAGGGGGTGAGGTGGGATGACCTGATCCTACCTTCAACCCTATTTGCCTTAAGACTAGGGTCGCAACCGACGGAAGAGGATCCGACGAGGGAGAAGTTGGAGGCGCGGAGGAAGGCGGAAGAGTGGAGGGTGTTCGCCAAGGCGAACAAGTATAAGGAGGCACAGTTGGGGCCTGCACCGAAGCTGGTGATGAGGGAGCGGGTCCGACCGCGTCCCAAACCATTGGGAAACAAAGACCTAACGGACTTTGCCCCACTGCCGCCCTCAGTGGACCCACTGAAGGAGAGGGGCAAACAGGAGGTGGAGGCAGTGCTGAAGAAAATGAAGAAGAAGAGGGTGCGGCAGAGGGGAGTAAGCATGCCCCTGTTGCGAAGAAGATGAAGGGTGGGAGGGCGGAGGGCGCTCTAGAAAGGGAGACTGCCCAAGTAGGGAAAGAAGATATGGGCACGAGTGTTCAGATGCTGAAAGAAGACATAGGTGCGAGCGCCTAAACGGTGGCAACAGTGGGGCCTGTGGTAGAAGTATCGCTTGGTCCTGGTGAAAAGAAGTCTGGGGTTAGCAAACCGGAGATGAGCGTTGCGTTAAAGACCGCCATGTACCATGCGCACGCTTTGGCAGGTCGGTCGGCAGAAGAAAGGGGGGAAGCCAAGGTCACAGTCGATCGCCTCGTTGGAGTGGTGGAGGACGCGGTCGTGCGGTCGATAGCGCGGTTGATGGAGGTCGACCTCCTGAGAGGGTTTTGCTCAGCCCAGATGAAGACAGCGATCCTGGTGACTACATTGATGAATAAAGCAGAGCGCGTGAAGGTGAAGGTAGAGGTAGAGGTAGAGCGGCTGAGGACCCAGTTGGGAGAGGCGAAGACGCAGCTGCAAAACCTAAGGGTCGAGACAGCGGGCTGGAGGAGAGCTGCTCGGAGTGCATGCGCAAAAGGGCTAGAGTATGCGCAAAGGGCGAAGAACATGGAAGTATTGGCGTTGGTGCAGAGCTACTCAGCAGAGCAAGCTGGTGCCGAGCTCCTCGCAACCAAATCAGAGCTGGAAGCGGAGCACCACAAGGCGGTATCACTAGAGTTTGAGTTGGCGGACGAGAAGAGGAAGCTAGAGCAGGTCCAGCAAGCCTCCACCACCGCCAATGAGATGTGGGAGGAGGCCATGACCAACAACGAAGAACTGCGTGACCAGGCGATCAAAGACAAAGAAGAGGCAGATGATCGGATCGCGGAGTTGGAGAAGGCCCTGGCAGAGGAGATAGCCAAATTAGCATCTAAGAGGGCGGCGTACCCCGACTTGTGTATGGCTGCCGTAGAGCAATTCAAGGGGTTCGCCGACTTCCAGATGGCCATTGATGCCGCTGTCGCCAGTAGCTTGGCGAATGAGGGGGATAGTGGGGCTGGGCCGTCGAGAGCGACCGTTGGAGGTAGGAGTGAAGAGGAAGTGATCCAAAGCTTCCAGCAATCTGACTTCTACAAGCACGAGATGAGCCAGTTCTGGGACAGCGGCTGGATGACTTTCAAGTATAAGGCGCAAGAGTTGTTCCTGGACGTGAACTTCAGCTTCGTGAAGGTAGGAGAAGACGACGTCGTCCAGATCCCCTCGGACGAAGGGATTGAAAAGGAAGATCTTGCCTCCAGTGAAGAAGAGTGATCTTTGTAACTAAGTGTAAAAATTTTATTTTTGTTTATTTATTTATTTTTATATATGTAATTTCTGCAACGAATTGTATGAAACCGTAAGTTTATGAATAAAACAACGAGTTTTCTTTTGTATTATTGTTGTCGTTATGATTCTGAGTTGTAAATTTGGAATAATGAAAATGGCTGAGCAGAATTCAATAAAAAAATGGGTGTAAAAATGAAACTTATGCGTGAATTGTGAAACTTGTAAGTAAATTGTGATGTAAAAATGGTAAAAATGGGTAATCAAGCTGATGTGTATGTTCAACCATGATGTAAAAAGGTTTAAAATGGGCAAACAGCCTAACTTGTATGACTAGTGAAAATGAATGGATATGGACTTGGATTTTAACTAAGTATGGTAATAGCTGAGACCAGCTTTGATTCAGACCGGCGGAATTCTTCATGCTAGTTCCGACTAAGACTGGGAGGGCTCTGTCGGGCTGAGGCTTTAATTAACTCAGTCTGGCTGAGCTCTTCGTGCTCAGTCTGACTGAGGCTTTAGCTAACTCAATCTGGCTGAGCTTTTCGTGCTCAATCTGGCTGAGACTTAAGTTAACTCAGTCTGGCTAAGCTTTTCATGCTCAGTCTGGCTGAGGCTTTAGTTAACAAGTCGTTATTGAAGCACAACGCAGATAATGGAGATATAAAGTCATTGTCATTTAAGACACAGCCTATTGATCACAAGTTTACACCATGTATGAAAAGGGCAAAAACGAACAAGTGTGCAGATCGTCAAAAAGAACATACAACAATCGATTAATACAAAAATAGGAGATGCCATTTTACTGGAAATAACGCTTCAAGTGCTCAGCGTTCCATGGATGGGGGAGGTCTCTGCTTTCCATATCCTGGAGTCAGTAAGTGCCTGGGCGAGGTCTGGCCTCAACCACATAAGGTCCTTCCCATTTGGCTGCTAGCTTGCCCTCGGCGGGATTTTTGGTGGCAAGAGTTGCTTCGCACAAGACTAGGTCCCCCATTACGAACTCTAGCGGTCGGACTTTGTGGTTGTAGTGTGTTCTCATTTTCTACTGATATGAGGCCCGTCTGACAGCAGTGGTCTCTCAGAGCTCTTCAATCAGGTCCAAGTCAGCCCGACGCAAATTCTTCGGTTAATTCTGGATCCGGGTGCAAAACCCTTGGGGTCGGGAGGCCGATTTCCACTGGGATGATTGCCTCAGTGTCGTATGTTAAATGAAATGGGGTCTCTCTAGTAGGGGTTCGGACGGTATTTCGATAAGCGTAGAGTACGTTTGGTAGTTCCTCAGCCCACAGTCCCTTAGCGGTTTTCAACTTAGTTTTGATGATCTTCAGGAGATAGCGATTGGTGACTTCGACTTGCCCATTGGCTTGGGGATGACCTGGGGAAGAGAAACATGGCTTAATGTGGAGCTCGGCACAGAATTTCCTGAATTTGGCATTGTCGAATTAATTGTTTGCTGTTGTCTGCAACGATGGCTTGAGGGATTTCAAATCAGCATACGATCGACTGCCAGATGAATCTGGTTGTGTTCCGTTCAGTGATTGTGGCGAGAGGTTCCACTTCCACCCATTTGGTGAAGTAATCAATGGCAACTATAGCGAACTTGGTTTGGCCCCTACCGATGGGCAATGGACCAACTAAGTCGATGCCCCACTTGGCGAATGGGTAGGGACTGTAGAGTCTGATCAGTTCTGTAGATGGAGCATAAGGGATGTTGGCAAAGCGCTAGCATTTATCACACTTAAGCACAAATTCAGTGGCATTTTGGTTGAGAGTAGGCCAGAAGTAGCCGGTGCGAAGGATTTTATAGGCCAGTGACCTGGCACTCGAATGATTACCACATACGCCCTCGTGGACTTCCCTCATCACATAGGCCGCTTGAGCAGGAC
Organism: Camellia granthamiana; assembly: GCA_036172215.1. Classification (NCBI taxonomy): domain Eukaryota; kingdom Viridiplantae; phylum Streptophyta; class Magnoliopsida; order Ericales; family Theaceae; genus Camellia; species Camellia granthamiana. The sequence goes on from CM069915.1 coordinate 11,411,513, forward strand.
TGAGACACCTGAGGTATGGGTGTGAAAATCCACGTTTGTAAAGTAGGTCACTGATGAGGATGTAATTGGATGACCGGGCTCTGACTTTGGCGACTTGCTATTTATCGTCTGGCAACTCCCCACTTGTCAAAAACAGAAGGATGTCTGCAGCCCATGGGATATGTTCATTTTAGAGGAAGTAAACCTCCTGCTAGATTGGCGAAGTAGCCGGGCGGGCCAGGTATTCAAGACGGACGCTGTAGCTGAGGTCTGACTGGTCGGCCGAGGCTAACTGGGCCATTTCATTTGCCTTGGAGTTTTCTGACCTAGGGATGTGTTTGATATGAGAAGTATTGAAAAGGCGAACAAGAGGGAGTGCAATATCCCTGTAGGCTCGTATCGTGTCTTCCTTCGCGTCGAATTCCCTTGTAATCTGCCCGATGATCAATTGGGAATCACTGAACACTTGGATATGGCTTACACCAATATCTCTGGCTAGGTGAAGACCTGCTATCAAGGCCTCATATTTGGCTTCATTATTGCTAGCGTCGAACAGGAAACGGAGGGCACACTTGAAATAACTGCCCTCGGAAGTGGTGAGGATGGGACCAGCCCCACTGTCTTCTTTACGAGATGATCTATCGACATTGAGGGTCTAGGAGTGGTGATCTTCTGCCTCAATGTTGAATTACTTTGGCGGAAAGGGCGTGGTTGGAGTGGGATTGGTGAATTCCAAGATAAAATCGGCGACAACCTGTCATTTGATCGCTGTTCGAGGTCGGTAAGAGATTTCAAATTGGCTGAGCTCGACAGGTCATTGCATAAGCCTGCCGGACAGCTTTGGTTATTACATTACCTTTTTCAAAGGTTGATCAGTGAGGACCACTACGGAGTGAGCTTGGAAATAAGGTCAGAGTCGTCTTGAGGCTATGACCAAGGCAAGGGCCATTTTTTCCAGCAGAGAGTAGTTCTGTTCTGCCCCCTTGAGAGCTTGGCTAATGTAATAAACTGAACGTTGTACTGAGCTGTCCTCCCTAATGAGGGCCGCACTGACTGTGGTGCTTGATACGGCTAAGTAGAGAAAGAGGGTCTCGCCTGAGAGCGCTTGGGAGAGTAAGGGGGGTTGGTTATGCACTGCTTTAATTGTTGAAAGGCCTCTTCGGATTCGGTACTCCACTCAAAGGCTCGTCGAAGGACTTTGAAAAAGGGAAGGCAGTTGTCTGTTGCACGGGAAATAAAACGGTTGAGGGCGGCGACTCTGCCGGTCAGCCGTTGAACCTCTTTAACCATCTTGGGAGCCTGTATTTCTATCAGGGCCTTGATCTTTTCGGGATTGGCCTCGATGCCCCGTTGACTGACCATAAAACCCAAGAATTTCCTAGATCCTACGCTGAAAGCGTACTTCTCCGGATTTAGTTTCATTTGATACTTGCGTAGGGTTTCAAAGGTCTCTTGCAGGTCTGTCAAATGATCAGAGGAGAGTTTGTTCTTGACAAACATGTCATCGGCGTAGACTTCCGTGTTCCGACATATTAAATGGTGAAAGATGGCATTGACCAACCATTGGTAAGTTGGTCCGGCACTTTTCAATCCGAATGGCATAACACGATAGTGGTAAGTTCCTCTGTCTGTGATGAAGGAAGTGTGTTCCTGGTCAGCCGGGTGCATCAGAATTTGATTGTAACCGGATAAGGCATCCATGAAACTGAGCATCTGATGTTCGGCAGTGGCGTCAACAAGTAGATCTATGCAAGGGAGGGGATAACTATCTTTGGGGCAAGCTCGATTAAGGTCGGAGTAGTCGACGCAGAGTCGCCATTTACTGTTGTTTTTTCGGACTAGGACCACGTTCGATAGTCATCTGGGGTAGTCCACGTTCTTAACGAACAGTGCCTTCAGTAGTTTGTCTACCTTAGAAGCGATAAGGGCATTGTGTTCCGGGTGAAAGACACGCTGCTTCTAGCGGAAGGGTTGGAAGTGGGGCTCGATGTTGAGACGATGAGTGATGAAGGAGGGATCGATACCCGGCATGTCGGAATGAGTCCAGGCAAATACATCATTTTGCTCGGTTAGGAGGGCTGTAAGGTCGGCCTTGGCTTGAGAGGATAGTTGGCTGCCGACCTTGGCTGTTTTTGTTGAGTTGGCAGGGTTGATGCGGACTTCAACATGTTCTTCCACTATTTCCCCTCTGACTAACTTGTCTTTGTTTCTGACATCGAGTCCTTCGATGATCATGGCCTCCTTCAGCTTGGCCTCTTTGAGTGAAGCGACGTAGCATTCTTTGGCCACCGTCTGCTCTCCCCTCACGGTGCCGACCCTGAGGTCGGTAGGAAATTTTTTGGCCAGATGGTATGTGGATGTGACAGCTTGAAAGGCGTTAAGGGCTGTGCGGCCGAGGATGATGTTATAAGCAGAGGGACAGTCAATGACAAGGAAAGTGAGTAACTTGGTGGTCTGCCGTGGATACTCTCCGATGGTGATGGGAAGATTGATGGAGCCTATGGAGGTCACCCGATCCCCAGTGAAGCCGACCAGTGGGGTTTGGAGAGGGGACAAACTTTCTTTCTCGACCTTGAGCTGGCGATAGGCGTTCAGGAAGATGATGTCTGAAGAGCTGCCGTTGTCGACAAGCACTCGTTTGACTTTGTAATTGGACAGGAGGGCAGAGATAACGAGGGGGTCGTCGTGAGGGTAACGGATGCCTGTGCAATCGGCCTTCGTAAAAGTGATGCGCTCCATCCACTGTTTGGGGTGTTTGAAGGGGCGATCCAACGTCGCGACATCTTTGTCGGAGCCCTGCTTGATTTTTCTGAGTTCGGTTCGCTGGGCCGAACGGGATGGTCCTCCGCACGCAAGTCCGCTAGCAATGACTCTGATTTCTCCAACCGGAGGAGCAGGGTTGCTTTGTGCTTGGGGTTGTGGCAGGGGCTGATCATTGCCTTGGTTAGGTTGTGCGAGTTGTCGGGGAGGGGTGTGTTGGCGGTTGCCTCTAGCAGGTTCGGCCATTGGCCGTTGCTGGGGACAGGCTGCTATGAACCGACTGAGGCGCCCCTAGCATATCAAGCTCTCTACGTGGCCTTTAAGATTAACACATTCCGCGGTGTTGTGGCCGTGGTCCTGATGGAAACAACATTATTTGGATTAGTCTCGCCGGTTGGAAGAAGACTGTGAGGGTTGTGGCCATTTCAAGTTGTAATCTCGTTGGATCTGGTTCAAGACTTATTTCATGAGGGAATTGAGGGGTATGTACCATTTGAACCGACCGGGCGGTCAGGTTGGTACCGATCGGTCGGCTCGAGCAGTTCAGTCGGTATACTGAGGTGTTTACTATGTGTATTGGGTGGTCTTGTTTCAGATTCCTTTCTCTTCTCTCTGAGGGTTGGGTTTTTGGTTGTGGAATCTTGGTAGGCGGCCATAGAATCTTTGGCATTCATGTATTTTTGGGCTTTGGAAATGAGGGTTGCCATGAAGGTTGGAGGGTTTTTGGAAAAGGAGAAAATGAAGTCGAATGATCGTAAATCAGCCATGAAACCCGTGAGAATGAACTTGTCGTCGTTTTTCGCCACCTGCAAGGCTTCAGTGTTGAAACGGGTGACGAAGCTACGTAGCGACTCCCCCTCTATCTGACGAATGTTGAGGAGTTGGGTCGCCGGACGCCGCTGGCGCTGGGCGCCAATGAAGTGGCTAAGAAAAGAATCACTTAGGTGCTGGAAAGTAGAGACGGAATCCGTCGGCAGTTGACTAAACCACAGTCGGGCTAACCCCTTAAGCGTTATGGGGAAAGCTCGACACATGATCTCATCAGGGAATGCATGGAGGACCATTAGGGTCCTGTAAGTCTCCAAGTGCTCGACTGGGTTCGTTGTGCCGTCGAAAGAGTCGATCGAGGACATTTTGAACTTAGGAGGTAGGGGTTTGTCCCTGATGGAGGCGACAAACGGTGAATTGGCTGTTGTGGAGGGCTTATTCTGCATGTTCTGCATGACTCTTTGAAGTTGGAGTTTCATAGCTCGGAGTTCCGCATCCCAGATAGGGACATTATCACCACCAGAATGCAATGGATGCTGGACACTACTGGCCTCTCCTTGGGAGCAGGTGCTTGGGCTGATAGATGTAGACCCGGAGGTGGCGGGTTCATGTCTTCGGGAGGAGGTCGTGAACCCTCCAAGTTGGAGGGGTGGGCTTGTTGGAAGGGATGGCTCGGGGTTCATTCTCGGTTAGGTGGGATATCTTGTGGTGGTGGAGGAGGCATAGGGAGGTCTCGCTGAAGCAAAGCATTGATTAAGGTTTGGTTTTGTTCGGCTAGGCGGTTGATGCTGTTGGTGAGTTCTGTGAAATACTGAGGTGGGTTATTTAGGTTAAGAGGGTCGGCTTGGGGGTTGACAACATTGTGTTGAGAAGCCATGGATCTCGTTTGTGACCATTCGCCTTGGTGGGTGGCAGGGAGGGATTATCGGGATTGGGTCTCTGGCAACAATGAGCACAATTGTTACACAGAGTGAAAGGTTCCCACAGACGGCGCCAACTGATGATACTACTTGTCCCTGAGGAATGGGTCGGGCTGATCCAAGCCTTTCACACTGTAACAACCCCATACTGTTTACCGGAAATTTACTGAATTACATACTGATTACTGCTAAACTGGAATGCTTATGACTGATAATTGAACTACCTGGAGTACTGAACGGACTGATCGAAAATTGAAACCGAATTAACTGAGCATGTTTATTGTATTGCATTTTTATCTTTTCGATTATTTGATTATCTGTTCGTGTTTTTATGTTTAAACTGCAAATTGAAGGCCTTATCGGCGGCCGAACTGAGAATTGTTTAGTGTTTCATGATCAGTAGGATTTATGTGATTTTATGGTGTATTTATCTAAAATGTGATTAGGAATGATTAAATTAGATCAAAGAGTGATAAATTGCTAACTTTGATTTATTTACCAAAATGCCACCTAGTGGCCATTACCTTACATACTTTGAGGCCTTGTTTGTACTTAATCAAAACACATTCATTAGCCTATTTTGAGTGCCCAACCGACCAAACAAGAGAATGAGAGAGAGAAGGAGTTGATCTTGTGATTTTGGCTTGGATTTTGGTAGAATTGAAGTGTAATTGTCAAATTGGACTCCTAAACCTTGAATACAAGACTTAGGTAAGTGAATTTCAACCCCTCATTGATGTCCTTAAGGTTGATTCTTGCTAGATTCATGGCCAATTATAGAGTTAAGACATAAATTGGTTCTATAGTGTTGAATTAGAACTCATTTCATGCATGCATAGTTGAAATGTTGGAATTTGAGTTGAATTCATGGTAGAATTGTACATGCATGCTCATGTTTAAACTTAAGTCCATGTTTTCAACTTGTTTTGAAGAGAATGAACTCATTAGGGCATGATTTGAAGCTTTAAATTGGTTTGAATGCATGCATGTCATGTTTGAACATTGTTCATGAAAAATGGGTTTGAAAAATGGTTTTAATTGACTCACCTTTGGGGCTTGAATTCGTAAATTGAGCTTTGAAACTTGTTATACATTGAATTTAGATGTGTTTTCCAGAATTTGGGCCCAAGGGGTCGAGTTTTGAGTGAAAGAATGCTTGGTTTGAGCTTAGGAGACAAATCTGGAAATTCCAGAATTTGGCTTCTTCGCTCGAGCGACCAACCTTTGTTCGAAGCTACGCTCGAGCGTAGGATTGGTGGCTCGAGCGTAAAATTTCAGCATCCAGTACTTTTACTGTTTTAGCAGCTCGCTCGAGCGAAGGATTTCTCGCTCGAGCGAAGCCTTTGATTTTGAAAGCTCGCTCGAGCGAAGGAAGGCTCGCTCGAGCGAGGCTCCTATTTTCAGCAAACTTTACAAAATGTTTTCTAAGTGTATTTTTGCATCCTCATCCCATTCTAGGCATTCTTAGGCCTAGTTTAAGACATCTTAATGAGGATGTAGATGTAGAACACACCAAGGAAAATTAAGGATTAAATTATGATATTTCCCAACTGTGTAGCTTAGTGTGTGTTCAACCTGTGAACTGTGTAGGGTTGGCGACTGGGGAAACACGCTCTAGCATACCGTAGCCCAAACTCTGTGAGTAACAATTGTGTAAAGATATGTTCAACTGAGAGTGTTTTCTGACTGTTTAACAGAACTGTTTTCTGAAATAATTATTGTTAATTGATTGAATGTATGTCCTATATTCTGAAATGTATTGTGGCATCCTTAGCAACTATTGTATACTGTTATTGTTACTGTTACAGAGATCTCTGTCGGTTCTCTCGTGGAACCATTACTGTTTACTGATTGATGGCCATCACTACTGTTCGGTCTTTAAGACCTACTGTTTACTGCTAAGCTAATGGATGTACCACATATGACTGAATAACTGTTCTGACTGAAAGACTGAAATACTGTTTAATGAACTGTTTTCATTACTGTAAGGACATTTCATTCTTAACCTCTTTACGCATTATGTTATTCACTGGGCTTTAGCTCACTGTTTATATATATATGTAGGTGCTCAGCCACCAGATCGGAGCTAGGAGCGTGGGTTAGACT